>JAMZEH010000084.1:0-600000 GCA_024699665.1 Ostrea denselamellosa | reverse complement strand
GCTGCTTTGCTTACATAATGACGAGGTTCACTGATTTGACTGCTAATGAAATACTAAATTCATTAGACGAAACGCAGAGCAGAAACACGAAAAATGTCATTATTACTTAGGATGTTGGGTATAATGTAGTGGATACGGTGATAAAGCAATCACACTGCCCTGTTAAGAGTTCAAAGTCAATAAACCATGTACATATGTATAGTAAAAACAGCCTTAAAAATAACAGTGTATAACAAAACACAAGCGTGGATCTAGAGGGGGGGAGGGGTGGGGGTGGGGGAAGTCGGGGGTCTAGACCCCCCCTGGAAATTCTAAAGAAAGAAAATATAGTCATCTTTCACTCTAGCATCGCGTTTAATATTGCTTCATCAACTCTCTCGATCGACTTTATTCGTTCACTGGGAACGATTTCAAAATTCAAGGTCATAATATAATATGAAAATTACCGTACCACAATTTTGGGTGCAGATTTCGGATAGTCTACTATCTGTAAAAACGTGGAAATTCCGGAGGCTTCGCCCTAGAAGCAGGTCCCAGATCCCCGGCCTTTTGGACCCCCACCCCTGATGAAAAAAGCTGGATCCACGCATAAAACAGTTATAAACTGTGTCCTCAGACAGGGACACAGTCAATAACTGTATACTACTGCCCGGTCAACAGTTCGTAAAAGTGGAAATTCACTGTAATGTACGAAATCCCAAATTTATGACGTTATTATGAAAGACGGTGAGAAACGTCACGTTTATTTGGCATGAAAGCAAATATTTAGCTTTCGATATCCTCGCCTAAGACAGTAAATTGTATTCTATAGTGTATTTCACATATGTCTAAGGAGACATAAGAAGTGTGCACAGTGTGCAAGTGAGTATGTCGAAAAATAAAGTATACTCCTGATCGCAATGTTACAGAACCTCATCCTGGTTTAACGTTGGTCTGAGTCGTGCATTGCACTAATATTTGCATATTTACATCATCACGGTCTATATCAAAATATTATTTCACAAAATTGTCACAGTCATTATCATGAAACTTCAAATATCAAGTGTACACGAACTTGTTGGACAGCCCCCGTGAATATAGTTAAAGAGACATTACAGCTCATTTTGCACAAAAATCGTAAAATGACAATTTCCCCAGAGATTTCTCTAATTTTGTTGCATAGCTGAATGTATAAACTTTGCAAAAATAACACATTTCTAAAGTTGAAAACTCTCGTTTAAATGCAAAAATTAATAGTTTTTGAAGGCCCCTTTTTAACAACATTGAGACTTCCTCTTTCGGTCTTCGGACGCATGCACACGGACGGTAAACAATCCAATGAGACGACGCGTACAATGGCTAAATCCAGAATTTTGACAGATTATGCGAGAAAAGGTTAAAATAGAGTGAGATACAACTCATACTCGAACAAGACTTTACATGTGGATATTACATTGACCCTCTAGCTCGAGACACACACGTTAGGCTTTAAAAGTAAGTGGTATGTTTATCAAAACACGTGGTTTGTTTTCAAAAAGAAAATTATTTGGTTAATAGCGATATGAAAGGCTTTCTGTATAATAATTATTTACAATTACTCAATTATTAAAAGCAGGAAATCCCATACTCGAGAAGCGAGTGAGGGCCCCTTTAAAGCAATATAAGCTGTCAAAATTGTTATTTTGGGGTCCCTAAAATTTAATCAAAATTTTGTAAACATCTACCTTCTAATACCTGATTTTATCGATTAAACTTTTGACATGTTGTATTTTTTGCATTAAATGTAAAAATTGTTCGACAGTTGAAATTAAGTCTTCCCGTACCTTAATTTTTCCAACATTATTTCCGTATGCAATGACCTAAAGTTGAACTCATTCGGCAAAATCAAATGCGCAAGCGCAATATTTCCGGTAAGCACGAAAGATGTCTGACACGAAAGGTTCGAAGCGAGGGAGAAAGCCGACTTTGACTGATTCGGGACGAAAAAGATATAAAAACATATAACATCGTTAACAATGCCAAAATACTGATGGTAACTAGATTTTATCTCACCTCGCCGTCCATATTTTAATGACCCGGATACAACCCGATCCACCCCGATCAGCATGAGAATCATTCGTGTCAGCATCGGTTATCTTCGGGATTGTCGCCGACGATTAATCAGCTGCCGTTGTTAGGGTCAAACGGGATGTCGAGGAATATATTTTTCATCACGTAAAGGTGTGTAAACGATGCATAAGAGAGGAAATTCGATGCAGTTCTTTTTTTTCAATCATATCAACGTTCATTTAACCTCTTTTAATGCCACTATAAAAAATTGCAATTTTGGCAGCTTATATTGCTTTAAGGGATATTTGAATAAGTTTTATACACAACACGTGTATTGTTATACTCAATCACGTGATATCAAATGTCCAAGTCAGAATGAAGAAACCATTGAATTCCGGATGATCTTCAAAGCGCAGTTGAGAGCAAAATAATGCATTCCTAATGTTGAAAGTTATCAGTATTGTTATGATTTTTATTATTTTATCAATTCGTGTTTTAAAAAAACCACTCTATTAAAATGTGGAAAATGAGCCGTAGTGTCTCTTTAAGAAGTAAATTTTCATTTTTGAAAATGCACGAGGGCATGAAATGCAATGCTTTTCGTCACATACTTCATGAAAAGTATACTAGCGAGAAGCATTGCTGTTTATACCTTAATGTATTTTCAAATATGAAATTTATATTCATTATTTACATTTTATTTTATTTCTGTCGGAAAAATAGTCGTACTATATTTGTCAAGGTTCATACCCGCATTGTTCACATTCATGAGGGAATGGCTTATTTCAATCGGAAAAAAACATTGGAAATATAAATATTATCATTATATATATATATATATATATATATATATATATATATATATATATATATATACACTAAAAGAAATAATCAATGTATTTTTGTAAGTAATAGTGTATATCAAAATTTTCCACTAGATGTAATGCAATCAGTTGGAAGGACTATTATTGTCATTCAACGACACCTCTCTCTCTCTCTCTCTCTCTCTCTCTCTCTCTCTCTCTCTCTCTCTCTCTCTCTCTCTCTCTCTCTCTCTCTCAAAGTGAAAGGGAGTGCAACTCTCATAACTCCCCCCCCTCCAATAATTAGCAGTACGTATGTAAACACTATCGTTTATCGAACTTGCCGTCAGTTTACAAAGTTATGTATCAAAGCTCGACAGATAGATGTGCGCACTAGATGTACTAAATATACTAAAGTAAAAGGTACGTCGAACCAGGGGCTGCCCCGTCCACCTTTTTAACAAGGTTGATTTTCCTTTATTTTTACATGCAAAAAAGATGCATTGGCGGTAGTAATGAAATGTGAGCTTGACTAAACGGTGCTCCCGCCCCCTCCTATTTAGGAATATGAAATTTGGGCAACAGAGAAGTTTTTAGGTTTTAGTTTTGCTTTTCAACAATTTTGGAAGACAGTTTCCTGTTTCTCCTCCGGCAACCCGGAGTATTGAAAAACGATGCTATTGGTGTCTGAATACCAATTTAAAATCTTTGTTAGAAATAATAATACAGCAGTACGAATTAAATCACGTTTAAAATTGATACTGCAGCTCATTTTCCACATTTTGATCGTCTCACTGAATGACATACTGCACCGTTTACCGTCTGCGTGTGAATACGGAAAGGAGACGCAGTGTGTGTGTGTGTGTGTGTGTGTGTGTGTGTGTGTGTGTGTGTATTAATTATTGCGTTTAAAGGAGAAAGTTCAACTTTAGAAATGTGTTATCTTCGCAAGTTTCATGCATTCAACTATGCAACAAAATTTGATTCAGCTCAGGGAAAATTGTCATTTTATGATTTTTGCCCAAAATGAGCTGCAGTGTCTCTTTAAGAGATCTATTCTATTCAGGGGTCTATTCTTGGCCCCCTTCTCTTTCTTGTTTTCATTAATGACATAGTGTTTGAAGTTGATTGTTCAATTAAATTATTTGCAGATGATACATCTATATACATGATCATAGACAACCCACTTTCTGATGCTATTCAGCTAAATCAAAACCTAGACAAAATTCACAATTGGTCTAAAAAATGGTTGGTTAACTTTAATCCCCAAAAAACCAAAACACTACTAATATCGAGAAAAACGGCTCCTACTCACCACCCGACCTTATTCATGAATAATAATCCTACACAAGAAGTTTCTCAACATAAACATCTTGGTCTTTTATTCGATGCATCCTGTCAATGGAAAGGTCACATTGATCTTATCTTTGAAAAAGCATCTGACAAACTTAAGCTTCTGCGAGCACTAAAATTCAAAATTGATAGGAAATCTCTCCAGGCACTGTACTTTTCATTTATTCGGCCTGTTATCGAATATTCAGATATTATTTGGGATAATTGCACCCAAGCTTTTAAAGGGAAACTGGAGAAAATTAATATAGAAGCAGCACGAATAATAACCGGTGCAACAAAACTAACGAGTTTAAGACTACTTTATAACGAGTCGGGCTTGTCTACTTTAAAAAAAGACGCGAAGAACACAAATTGGTACAATATTTCAAAATGGTCAAATGTTTGACACCTGAATATCTTTCATCATTAATCCCTGAACAGCACCATAATATCCACAACTACAACACACGCAACGCTCAAAATTATGTTTATATAAGTTCAAATAGTGCTCATTATTATAATAGTTTTCTTCCTTCTTGTGTTCGCCTTTGGAACAATCTTCCACCACATATTAAAGAAATGACTTCTGTTGAATCCTTCAAAAAAGCAATTTCCGTGCAACATTCAAAAGTTCCCAAGTACTATTTCGCTGGTAGTCGTCTCGGACAGATATTACATGCAAGACTTCGCATGAGCTGTAGCTCTCTCAAACAACATCTTTATGAAAAGAATATTGAACCTAATCCTCTTTGTAAGTGCAACCAGATTGAATCAACCGCCCATTTCTTACTATCATGTAATCAGTACACTACCCAAAGAGGTTTACTACAAAGCCAAATAAATCATCCTTTAACCCTTGATCTATTGCTATATGGAAATCAAAATTTACCGTACACTGAAAATGAAAATATATTTATAAGTGTCCAAAAATTTATAATTAATACTAAGAGATTTGCTTGACTTTCAATCATTATGTGCTCACGTATCTCAATTTGTACCTATGATGAATTATTATATTGTGAACACTCATTGCATGATATATTTCATATATTTGTACCATATCCTTATTAGACCCCTCATTATTAGTATGTACCTTATTGATGTTCGTTCTTTAACAAGTCTGTAAGATTTTGTTGGTTTATTTCATATAGAATTCTTCTCTATTTTTTATGCATACATACCGAAATTTGTGTAACCCGTTCCTTACTTCTACAAATGACCATCTCAATTATCTAAGTGCATTGATTATAGGGAGATGAATTTATATAAGCAAATTTGCTTTTTTTCAAATCCCTGTCTACATATGTACATCATAATATTGTTAGCTGATCATGTTTTCTTGAATAAATATTGTTTAAACCAAATGTTTGAGAACGGCAACATTGCCAGAGGTTGGCTAGTTGGTGACAGTGCCTTAAAGAAATATTTACTGACACCGTTGTTAAATCCAAGTAACCTCCAGCAGGTGGCGTACAACGAAGCCCACGCAAAAACCAGAGCACCCATTGAGCGAGCGTTTGGTGTTCTTAAATTGAGGTTCCGGTGCATCGATCGTTCCGGAGGGACCCTTCTTTTCCGACCTGAGAGAGCATGTCGGATTGTGACTGCGTGTGTTGTGCTACATAACATTTGCACCAAGAACAATGTCCCTGTGCCCCGAAAAAGAAATTAGCATCTATTTATTCAACAACCAGACAATGTGACCGATCGCGGTAGCTTAGTGGTTAGAGCGTTCGCTTCGTAACCGGGAGGTCGCTAGTTCGAGCCCCGCTCGTGCCATGGCTGCGTCAAACCTAACACGAAAAATAGGTAGTGATTGCTCCTTCATTTAGAAGTGAGAATCACGGGTCTTTCGGATATGACCTTAAAAACGGAGGTCCCGTGTCACGATAGGCATTGGCACGTTAAAGAATCCTCACTGCGACGGCCCTGAGCGCTAAGCATAGAACTTCACCTACAGCTGGTGACGTCTCAATATGAGTGAAAAATTATTGACGGGACGTACAACAAACAAACAATCGAACGGTGCTGAAGTTAGACGATTAATTCAAACTCGATTCTGACAAAATTGCCTAAATGCCATCCAACCCTGTATATATTTAAATATTGTGTTGTTCATTCAAATTATAATAAATTATGTCAATTGTTTATGTTGTGTTTATACACATTGATGAAAGTAAAGGCATTTTAACTACATTAATCGTTTTAATACCACCAAATGCATCAATATATTACACGTGTAAACAAACACTAAAGTTGTGTTCTCAAACGTAAGAAAGGTAATTCATATACGAAAATCCTCTAATGCTTCTCAGATTCCGGTTGTACGCTGACATTAACACTGGGAATAATATTCATTTGACAAATAATATTCATTTGACATAAATATAAGTTGTGTTTTTCTTTTTGTAATTTTAAGCGTTCTTCAACTTCCAGGTGTTTTCGTTCCACTCTCACTCGATCTTCCTCGACACGAAGACGTTGCTTTTCTGCAAGTAGTCTTTGCTGCTCAACGTCAACCAGTTTACTTGTAGAATCTTCAGACTCGGCGTCACAACTTCTTTTCCGTTTTGCTGGATCCCCCTTCATCATAACCACTTGTTCATCTATTAAATGAAATGACTATCAATTTAAAAAAAAAAATTGATCAATTTGAAGCAAAAATAAAACTCTTTCTCTGTTCACAATGAGTTTGAAACTGACTAAATCGAAACCTTTCTTGTTAAATTACATAGTAACTTTTTTATGAAACAGTATATCCTCTCTCTCTCTCTCTCTCTCTCTCTCTCTCAATACACTGAAAACACTGTTAATACACTTAGAATGACAATTAACTTCTGTTATGTAATTGTATGAATCTTACCATTATCGGTATTTTCTGTAAAATATGGGGAATTTGTTGACTTTGGACTGGTTGATGTTGACGAATCATACAACACGTCAATTCCACCCTCCAACGCCTGTAATTGATGTCTGTTCATTGATGCCCTCAATCTTCTCGTCCATGGGGCTTATCAGAACACTAGACGGTAGTGATCCTCCACCAGTTAGCTCTCTTTTAATTAGGGCTAATTTCTTCTTACTCTCGCTTGGCATGCAAGTCCACTTCTTTTTTATTTCCTCTCCGGAGCGTACATAATTTGAACAGTTGACTGCATTTACTTGTTCTGCAATCTCCTCCCAAGCCTTTCTCTTCATTGAATTGCAAACGACTGTACTTTGTTTGGAAAATAACAAATGTTTCCTTTTTCAACTTCTTCTGTTAAAACAGATATCTCTGAAGCAGAGAAATTAGGACACCGTTTTGTTTTTCATGCCATTCTAGAACCGTTCCACGTTGTACTTGCACGAGATTCGCTGGTCTGTTTTTTGGTACGGCGAATACAATCGAGTGCCCGTTTTTACGGTAGCGTGGTGGATCTACATTTTTATTTAGTAAAATCTTGCACAAAAGGTATGGGTGCAACAATTATTAATATACGTTTGTAACAACCACCTGTCATTGCTGATCATTCTTTTTATTATCGATATTTTAATAAAATGATAAAATATCATAACTCAACTTATATGTTATCAATGTTTATTAGCCTCTAAATTTTTATTTTTTTAATTTATTTGATTCATAATAGATGTTTAGCAGTGGTTACACATATTTCATAATTAATAATTATGATAATGCCTTTTATTGTATTCAAACGAATTTTGTAAAAATAATGCTTATTAACATAATTTACATTGCATTATATGTAATAATTGCTTTCTAAGAATATCTTAAGATACGTCCAAGTTGTGATAGCTTTGTGAAACAGCAGTGACATATCTTATAATAATCATAAGTCAAAACAATCTTAAGACATGTTAGGATAAATCTTATGATAGCTTTATGAAACTGGCCCCTGAAAAATGTAATGATTTTACACAGAAATTATCACAGTCATGCATTCACAAGGATTCTGGGACAAAGCCCCGAAAGCTAAATGATTTTCGTGACTTTTATTTCCATTCCTCGCTGGATCCATCCATAGATAAAATACTTTATAATTTAAAATTGAGGGGAGTGTAATTTTATATTTGTTTTTGAAAAATTTTGAACAAAGAATGATAATATGCAAAAGTAGAATAAGTGCTCATAATCTTATAATCGAGAGTGAGAGGTATGAAACTGACGGTAAGAAAGTTATACTTAAGAGAAACAAAAGAATTTGCAAAATGTGTGACATGAACAGTGAGTGTGGAAGATGCAATACACTCACTTGTTGATTTTCCTTTATATAAAAGTGAAAGGCAGACCTTTTTTCGTAATTTTTCTAAAGATAGTATTTTTTTTTTTAACTTATCAAATAAAGAAAAGTTCACTTTGACTTATGTCAGTTGGTTGATTGATTGATCATTTAATGCTTTCCGCCACACTCAACAATTTTTCAGTTATCTGGTGGCGTCCAGTTTTTGTTGGTGGAGGAGAGAACCCAGATACAATGTACCTGGGAAAAGACCGTCGACCTTCCGCAAGTAAACTGGCAAACTTACTCACATTACGCCGCGGCCGAGATTCGAACACGCGCCGACAGAGGTGAGAGGCTTTGTGATTTTGAGCCCGATGCTCTAACCACTCGGCCACGTAGGAGATAACATGTTGTTATCCAAGCTGGGTAAATTTTTAAGCATCTTTAAAAAAAAAAACAAAAAAAAAACAACAAAAAAACAAAAAAACAAAAAAAACAAAAAACAAAAAAAAAAAACTAAACAAAAAAAACGTACAATGTAAGAAATAAAATATATAACTTGGTTTAGATTCTACAGATGTATATCATAGATTCTACAAAGAGATGTATAATTCCAGTTTGGATTGTACAAATGTATATCACAGATTCTACAGATGTATGTCATATTATACATTGTGGATACACATTAGCTTACTTTACTGCACACACTGTTTTTCTGTTTTTGGTCTTTTGATTTTTTTTCCCTTCCCTTTTTCTAAGCTTCGTATGCAAGAAAGGGCCCAGAATTGGATTTGTAAATAAATGAATACATATAATCTCGCTCTTTAGTCAAAAGCTCAAAAGTTATAATATTTAGCCGAATACATAAAAACATTCATCTCGGTAATAACGCTATCACACAGGACGGAAGTTTGAATAGGGTTAGCGAGAGGAAGTATTTAATATCAGTTTGGACGGCGATTTTTGTGATCCGTCCCTTTACATTATAAGCGACCTAGAAAAGGCGAAGGACATCGATCGATTCGCATGGATGCATCACGTGAAAGTATGTTTACTAACAAAAGTAACATATTCAGTGAACACCCTTGTTGTTGATCAGACAGCTCAGAATGGCCCAGCTGGCAATTAGAGGTTTATTCAGAAGTCTTAGGACGAAAAATGTCGTTTGTGTAATGTCATCTCGTAATCATAGCGCCGAACGGACCAATAACTTAGGATCTTTGACACTCGAAGAAACAGTGGACTTTTCAATTCATGGACCGAGTGAACAAGGAATTCAAGGAGGACATGATCAGCATTTGGAGATATCGGAGCCACACGTCCAAACCAACATCACGTCTGATGCGGAAGAAAGAGAAGTTGCCGACACGATGAATTGTCGGGCCTCAGTGAATCTGTACTCTTCAATGCAGAGCAATGTCCCTGAACCTTTTGATTGTAAAATTGATCATGCCGAACATTTTAACATGCCTGGTGGAGGTGTGAGACTTTATGATAAGTATATTCAAGAAATCCATGTGGCCAGCCATCCCAGGGACAAGTGAAATTTTGCAGGACATATTAAATTGTTCTATTGTATGTAAATTTCATCCATGTGAGTCACAAACAGCTGATTCATTGATTGCTTTATATAATGTCGTCAGCTGAAATGTTGCATTTAGTTATATACATACATGTGTGTTACTGTGCTTGTAGAAATAAATATTTCATAATTGACAGCTGTACTAAATTATTTGCTTGAGAATATGCGAACCATCACAAAAAAGCTGTGAGTGTACATGTTTGACTACTCCAGCATGCTACAAGTTCACGGCGAGCTACTTGTGTATAGGGGACGTTCACCGATCGAGGCTCTAACTTGTAGGCGACAAGTAACATAATGACTGATTTAAATGAATTAATTAAACCATTTGTCAGTTCTAGTCACGAATTTACATTGCCGACGTCGTTTTCGTTTGTTTCACATATTTTCGAACTTTGCATGAAGTTTTGTGTTTCGATCATAATCAAACGACAATTTCACTACCATGGAGAAATTGTTAGGAAATACACGCAAGAAAAAATGTAAAGGCTACTTGAAATTTTCAAGAACTGGCACTGTACTGCATAATCGGATCAATTGCATTTCACAACGTACATGTAAGTTGCTGTCCATTGGAAAAAGGACTGCAATACATGGACCATATGCATGTGTTTGAAATCAAAATGTGTTATAAAACAGATGAAACATGCAAATATTTCATTATAAGTTTTATTGCTAGAGCATTGATGAACTAGGCTCAATATTTATAGCTTTGACCTTTAACTTCAGAATTAAGTGTCATCCTTGTATTTGATCTTGGACCTTAAAGTTGAAATTCAAGACAAGTATGTCCTAGATGATAATGTTCGAATTTCTTACATTGTAGTTTGATTCTATGAAATAAATCTGGGAACAGAATGCCGTAATCCAATGATATAAATCTGACAACAAATTATTGATGTTCACAAATTTGAATGTCGTTTTTCGTTTCAAAAGTTTAGTGCAACTTCACAAATATATGATGCCCATTTTAAGGTATGAACAACAAAATATTACTTCCTTTGATTGATTGATTGATTAAATATTGTTTAACGTCCCGCTCGAGAATCTTTCACTCATATGGAGACGTCACCATTGCCGGTGAAGGGCTGCAAATTTAGGCCTATGCTCGGCGCTTATGGCCTTTGAGCAGGGAGGGATCTTTTACGTGCCACATCTGCTGTGATACGGGACCTCGGTTTTTGCGGTCTCATCCGAAGGCTCGCCCCATAGTCGCCTCTTACGACAAGCAAGGGGTACTGAGGATCTATTCTAACAACCCGGATCTCCACGGGGTTCCCTTGACGAGCATTACTGGGGTGAATATGTCGTCATGTAGCTATGTACAATAAATATTCTTTATTAAAACACTAAAATCAGTTTTTCACCAACCATAACATTTTTAATTCTCTTGACAATTGTTTGTGGAACATTGTTGATTTCGATAAAATATGTTGTCCTTGCGCATGTACAAACTCACCCGCCCCTCCATAGTTGTGTGGGTGTGTGTTCACGTGCTACACTATAAGGCACGGCAATCGTAAGTCTTCTTCAACCAGACACTCGGCTGTGTCCGACATGTCGGAGATTTGCAGACAGCCGAGCGTCTGGTTAAACGAGATTACAATCGTACCTACTCGGCCATTTCCGCGAGCCATAAATGACCGAGTAGTTACGATTGTGAACTACTTTGCTCTCCCCCCTTCTCAAACCGTTATTTTTCTAGAATTGACGGAGAAGATCGAGTGATGATCTGATTGGTTCCAGTGAAAACTTGATTTTCCTTATATAAAGCAAACGACGCGGCGAGCTCGCTCCAATGATTACGCATTTGAATTACGTGGTTTGTACTAAGTGATGAGTATTACCCGTAATGTTTTTGGAAAAATGTCGCCGTCACTTAAACTGGTTCCCCGCAGATTGGTGCTATACCCACACTTCATAGGCAACCCCGTAGATAAAACAAATAAATTGTTTGGATAGTACTACAAACGTTTTCAATTCCAGACTAACTTTCTCATACCTTCGTATGTATTAATTTTGATAACCGCTTGGTTTGGGAAAATGGCAGCTAATATGACGTCTCAATGCACTGTTTACACAGACAGCTTTATGTTTCCCGTGTTTGAAGTGAATAGATTGGTTGGTTGTATAATAGTTTATTTAAAAAGCGCTTACGGCCTTTGAGCAGGGGGAGGGGGGATGTTTGTTGTGCTACACCTGCTGTGACATGGAGCCTCTTTTTTTACGGTCTCATCCGTTGGGCCGTCCCATTTAGTCGCATCTTACGATAAGCAAGGAGTACTGAGGTTCTGTTATCACCCGGATCTCCTCGGGATTAAATTAACAGGCGGATTAAATGCCCAAAGTCGTGTTACAAGATGTTATGGGTCTTTGCTCGTCTTAACGGTCACACTGTAAAACATATTAGTCTGGTCTCATATCCCACAATTCTGTTCGCACACTCTACTGTGAGCTCGGCGTAGATAATGCGCGAACGGAATTGTGGGAAGGGGGACCAATTAAACTTCTGATTTAACCTCGTTCATATATTTTCTGCGTGAACCTCAGGGTTCATGCAATGAATTTAAGAGATATATAGATTTGTTTTTGTATATTTATATTCTACTTTCATTTCTATTGGTATTACCAGCTGTTAGAATAGATGTACTATATTCAGAAGATTCAAACGCGAATTGTTTACAACTGCAGTGCATTCATGAGGAAATGGCTATCAAAAGAACATTGGAAATGCATGCGTATTTTTAATTTGATAATCATTCATGGTAATTTAACTGTTATCATCCACCCAAATCAGTAAAGAAAGCGGAACCCATTCGTAAAGGCTATGGACCTGTAAAGTAAGGGTGGATTCGATCCCTCTCAGAATAAACTAATAGACCCGCTTGCATTACTTACATGTAAACATGTAAACATTCGTATACATGTTTCTCCTATAAGCTATTTTGCAAGAAATCATCTTGACGCAAGCGTCAAAGGTCTCAGGCCGCAGAGGACAGATGAAATAATTCTATCATTATTACTTATTTCACCATACTGACGATATACATTTTGTGTATCACTACTGCATGAAAAGTTAATTGTGAAGTCCTGCTTTAATTAAGATGATTTTTTGTAAGCAAAATTTGTTAGTAGAGAAAATTTCACGCAGAAGGTAAACGACTTTACAAGGCATGTAGGTTTGGAGTTTTATTAACTAGACTAGACTCCCCTTATCACCTCAAGACTACTTAAATATATTGCTACATGTAGTTGTGTGAATCCGTAAAATATAGTATTGAATCCACAAAACACTGCACACCCTTTTTGCATTTCATTAGCGAATAGTGATAGAAATGAAATAAGTTGAACCCGAAATAAACGCAGTACAAATTGACAACACAGTGAAACGCAGGTACGTTTTAAAAACTCATTTAGAACAGATCGCGCTCTTGCGCGGCCTGTATTGGGAAAAGAGTACCAATTCATTTCCCATAGGCCTCAATACTAACATTTGATCCTTTCACTAATTAACGAAATTAATTTTAGATAAATGACCGCCAAGGTTTCAAAGTTCATTCCAAATGCTAATAAAAAATTATATAGGGTCCCGTTGCTTTTATAAGACATATTTGTACTTGGGGTAAACTGCGTCCGGGTTACGCATCCGGGGGTTTGGAACTCTCATTTCTAATAAGGAAAGCAGTGACGGATGTAGGGTGAGCACAAAGTCATGAGGCAGGGGGTCAGTGGGTCCCTAGTGAGGGCCCAGGGGCGAAGTTCCTGGATTTCATGCATTTATAGGGCTTGAAATATGTCTCCCAAGCAGTCATTTTACTATTTTCTTTCATATTTAATGAGGTGAAATTAAATGAAATGACACAAATTTTAAGAGTTTTTGAAATAAAATATGTTACTCTAAAAGTAATAATAAATTAAAAGATCTTATCATTTATTTCTCTTAGAGTGGAAAAAAGGTAGCTTCTTTTATTATTATTGTTTTTTGTTTCTAAACAAGAGACCATGATTTACCATAAATTTGAAAATTCTAGGGTAGGGGGCGCTCCCTTAAATCCGCCACTGGTATGTGCTTTGGTTGCTATGAAACATATTTAAACACTTTGACCTAGCAACCATAGTTTTTAAAAGTATCATTTAAAAGGTATACTAAAAATGAGTCAAAGTAAAATTAATTGTAGATATTTCATGCAAATCCGAAATTTTGGTCACTTTCTGCATGAATCAGAGACTTCTACTTTTAAAATTAATCAAGCTTTCCTTTTCAAGTACAATTTTCTAATTATAATTTCTGTATTTCATCGATGTTTTATTTGTTTGCTATTTATATAAAGTCGTCACAAGGTTGGACCTATGTATGTCAGTGCAGTGGGGATACTATATCTTGCTAATGCTTACCATAACACGGGACCTTCATTTTAAAGGTTACATCCGAAAGACCCACGACTTCCATTTCAAATGTGGGATGCTTAACTGTCACTGTCTATGTTAAACGTAACCATCTATTAGGCTTGTCTTGGTGCCTGGATCGAGAATCAAACCAGGCCCCAGGTTCACGAAACATCTTCCATCTTCAGTTTTAATTACAATCTGAATATTGCGATGAAATAATTGAGAAGTCAATCATTCCAAAATAAAATTGTAATTCAATATTGCTTCATCAAAATTCTAGTGCCAGCAAATTTCACTTCAAAAGTAACGAACATCTTACAGGTGACTGAAATTTTGATTGAAGTTTGAGTTTGTTACATGATCCAGGGACCTGGAACTTCATAGCGAGGGTTCTAACCACTAGTCTACCATGACTGGTTTTTATCAATTAATTACTTTTTTAATGATCAAGGAGTTGTACAGCGCACTTTCCAGTATAATGCGATATTCTATGTTAGACCTGTAATGATATTAATGGGAAACAGAACCTGTCATTAGGTCGAATGCTGTTTGACGTGCTTCATACCAATACGCAAGTTCCAAGATATCAGCTCTTCTGTGATGAAGGTACGTTCGGTCTTCATTTGAACTGGGTAGGTACAATATGTATACATATATTATAGACTGGCTATGTACATAACGATCAAAGTTATGAACGCGTAAATTTTGTTTATACCAGCCGTTGGGATACAATACACTGATCATATCAAGAACAATTTGATTGAAATAGACGATTAGATTAATTATTAAATTATCATTTATTTCCTCCTCTACACAAATGAAGCTTTTATCAAAGATAGTTGGTAATTAGCGATTTTTGTTTGAGCTATTTTATTATACAATACTCACAAACTTACTAAATTTGTGTTTCTATGCAGCTCTGATGGTTGTACGACTTTTGGTAATTATCCGTTAGGCAATACATGACGAAAGCGGAAAGCACTTGTGCCCACCGCGTGAATACTAAAACACATTTTACGTCTCACCTTGCGAAAGAGTTCGACTAAGGGATATAACTATAGGGCAACTCGAAACTTTCGAATTGTTAGGTAGTTCTTTTCATACTGATTTTGACTGTGGATTACTCCGTTTACCTGATCAAGACAGAGGGCAGCGTAGGGTGATCGGTCAACAGGGGATATTTACTCCTCTTAGCCACTTATCATCCTCTGGTGTTTCCAGGGGTTTGTGTTGGCCCTGTTCTCAATGTTGTATTCTCTGTAGGATTTAGGAGATTGATCAATGCTTGTTATCTTCACCTTTTGCATGTATATTCATCAAGGTAAATTTATAATAGTAGCTATACCGTTACATTTCATAAGGAGACGAGGCCCGATTGATTTTTGCTAGAATTTACGTGTGTTCGGTACGGGACAATTATGCTAGGAAATTTATGAAATTTACAATTACTTGTAAAAACTTAAAGACTAGAATATTTGCGAAAAAATAAATTAATGCTAAATGTTATAAATTACTTACATTATCACAATATTTGAAAGTATGAAAAACAAGATAAATCTTTAGACTCTGTAGTGGATTGAATAAAGAAATATCATGATAATTAATTGATGTTAAATAAATAAAACAGACATGATAACTATTTACTTATCCCTCTTCACAACTGAGGAACATAGGACTTTGACAACTGCTCTCCAAACATTTCGGTCCTAGACTGCTTTTTCACTTTCCCGAGGACATTCGGACTGATCTTAGTCATTCTTAAGCATGGGTCTAGTATGTCTAAAATCATTCTCCAGGTTGTTGCTGCAAGTCCTCTTTCCCACTCCAGTCCAACATTTGTCTATTTGGTCCGTTTCCATATTCATGACCCATAAAGAAGGACTGGTTTAATATTTTTCTCGAATAATTTTAATCAAACACAACTTGGAACATTATGATAACAGGTCAGGGGATATGATTTAACGCAATGATCCTTGTCGGGCGCTATATATA
The DNA here is from genome assembly GCA_024699665.1 of Ostrea denselamellosa. Classification (NCBI taxonomy): domain Eukaryota; kingdom Metazoa; phylum Mollusca; class Bivalvia; order Ostreida; family Ostreidae; genus Ostrea; species Ostrea denselamellosa. Next base: position 583,651 of record JAMZEH010000084.1, on the reverse strand, counting down.
ATTATACAAGCAGTACTGTACAGCTTAGTACGAAGAACCATACAGTTCATATTTTAAAGTAATTCTACGAGAAAGAATTATTTTCTCTTATATTCCTTTTGATATTGATATTGGATTCATCTACTTGTTTGTTGCAAACTAGTCTGATCCAGTTTAAGTACCACCTGTCCGCACAACCATTACCAAATGGAGCGTCGTCAAGGTCAAAGGGTGCATTGGCTGTTCCGTTTAAAATTAATAGTGGTTCGACGATGTAATATTTTAGTACTTAAATCTAGTTTATAATTTAAAAAAAAAATGCATAAAAATATAAATATAAACACTAAAATGTCTTTCTTTGTTGTTTTATCAGGTGATGAAGGCAGCAATCATTGCTGAAATTTTTTTTGTTCTTAGCTACAGACCTTTTCCTCGACCATGTAGGGTTTCATCTGAATTTCTTCAGCAACTAACCACGTGTTTTAGTTTTGTATTTGCATCCATCTATAGTGACACCTACATGTAGCATATCTAGTTTTATAAGCACTCAGCCACACTTGACATGCATCCTAGAATTATTTTTTAACATTTTTACACAAATATGGGGTATTTCCATTTTTTAAAGAAAGTTGACCGGGTTTATAGTTCGAAACTGTCCCCTGCTACCAAGAGACTAGCCCTTTAAATGTGAGAACTATCAATGTAAATGACAACATGACGCTGGTGGTGCACACCTGTACTCAAGACACCAAATACATTGAAAATTGGAACGCAAGAATTATCTAAAGGGAAACAGTCCTGATATAACAGACATGGATAGGCACCAAATAAACATTAGTGAGTTTGATTGCCTATGAATGAGGGGAAAAAAATCACTGCAAAGCGGGAAACTACATGTAGTACTTTACTCAGGAAGAGAGGGTGGTTTACGTCAGAAAGGAGTAGGAGTGATGCTGTCAAAGAGAGTAAAGGTGTCCCTGTTGGAATGGAAGCTTATAAATAAGGGGTTGATGTACGCAAGATCGTACACAACAAATCTGAAAATAAGCCTGGTTGTAGTGTATGATCCCACGAACGAAAGCGAAAAGAAAAGTCATCACTAAAATCCCAAAACATGACATCTTGCCAGTTATATGGGACGTTAATGGTTGGAAGCAACAACAAAGGTCACGAAATACATTGTGGAAGCATAAAATAGAACCAAAGGACCAAAAAATATTTTTTTAAAATGAAAAGAAATGAGAGGAACGGCCGCAAGCAGTGACCACGAAATCATACGGAGTAAGATACGGAAGAAAACTAAGGAAACAGAAACAAAACACAGATACACGTAGAAAGAAATATGATGCTATCAAAATTCAACAGCCAGAGAAGATAAGAGCATAAACATTATAACTCAAAAAACATGTTGTAGAGACAAGTTGTAGTGTGGAGAATATCTGGGAAAGCTTGAGAAAAGGCTATACCGAGACGACAAACACCATATTTGGAGTCAAGGAACAGGGCAAAAACCTTAGATAGTCATAGAAACTCGTAGAGGAAAAGAAACAGTTAAAATACCAACTCAACAGTAAATCAGAACAATATTGAAAACAAATTTGAGAAGTAAATCTAGAAACAAAGACAAAGGGTTAAAGCAAAGCATAATGAATGACCGGGGCAAGTGGACTGAAGACCTGAATACTAAAGCAGAAAGAGCACTCAGTGATGGCAACGTGAAAATTGTATGAAGTTACTAAAATGTTAAATAATGAAACAAGGGTAGACTAACAGCAGTATAGAACAAAAAGGGCAAGGCTATATACGGCCAAGAAGAAAGAAAAAAAGAGGTGGAAGGAGCATGCATCTTGAAGAAGTATTGAACCGACCAAACCCCAACACTCAAAAGAAGTTAAAAAGAAGGAAACTCTACAGATGAAATTGATATTGGCCGGGTACGATAGGAAGAAATCATCAAAGCTATGAAGAAACTGAAAAATGCGAATGCCGAAGTAATCAATGGGACATATATATATATATATATATATATATATATATATATATATATATATGTGTGTGTGTGTGTGTGTGTGTGTGTGTGTGTGTGTGTGTGTGTGTGTGTGTGATATTGAAAGTAAACACAGAAACAGCAAGCGAAACAGAAATCTAGAGGGAGACAAAAAGAAGATCGACACCTGCCAAGACAGATGCCATAACAACGTCCAAAGCTACATTTGTACTAACATGGATGCTTTAACTTACGAAGGTTGATTGATATGTTGTGAGCCTTGTATAGAAGGAGGTTAGCATCGGTGTTCTTTTACATTTAAGGCTGTGTGCCCGAAGACTGATGTCATTTGGTCAGTTTATATCGACGAGGCAGCATTCTAAAGTAAACAAGGCAAGTGACTTTCAGCCCGTTGGGTACCAAGACTTCTGACAGTTGATCAGAAGCACACTAGGCACACTTCGTTGCATGCCAATATAAAACCTTTTAGAGGTAGATCCTGCTAACTTTCTACAGAGATTTGTCACTATGGATGAAATGTGGGTCAGTCATTTCACCCCAGAGGCAACGACAGTCTAAACAATGGAAGCACCTTGGTTCATCCCCGCCAAAGAAGGCAAAGACTGTTCCATCTGCTGAAAAGGTTATGGCCTCGGTTTTCTGGGATGCTGATGGTATTCTGATGTTAGATTATCTCCAAAAGGGACAATAATCAATGGCACATACTATTCATCACTTCTGATGCAGTTATGGGAATATATTAAACTCAAGTGCCGCGGAAAACTCAGTGGAGGTGTATTGTTCCACCAGGACAATGCCCCTGTTCACAAGTCTGTCATTGCCATGGCTGCCATTAAGGATTATGGCTGTAAATTTATTGAGCATCCGCCTTATTTACCTGATCTTGCTCCATTAGACTTTTAGCTATTTCTAAAACTGAAAATGGTCATTTCCGGTACTCACTTTCAGTCAGATGATGACGTCATACATGCAGAGGAGGACTTCCTGAATGGTCAAGAAAAGGACTTCTTTAAAAGTAGCATTGCGGCCCTTAAACATCGCTGGCAAAAGTGTATAGATTCTGAATGGGATTATGTTGAAAAATAGTGCAATATGTACGCCAAAATCCAAACCCTGACATTAATGCGCATGCCTTACCCAATTTTCGCTACATTAATATAGCGTAGTGGAAGTTAGGTCAGACATGCTCCAGACTAACCCTTACATATGAAGCTTACAAACTATCAATCAGCCCTCGAATGTAACGTAAACTATTTAATTTCACCTCAGTCGAAATTAATAGGTCGAAATTTTAAGCTCACTCTTCACTAATTTAACTGTCGGATTTGTTTGGTTGGGCTTATTTGTAAAATGTATGCATTACGGGTGCCTTTTTCACACATGGTTGGAAAGAAAACAATGCCGCTGATAAGTTCATCGACTGTATATATAGGAATAAGGACCTATCAGGTTAAGTTCATGATGGTAGGTCATGTATGAAGTACTAAAAGATAGTTAGATTTGCACAGATTCAAGAATTGTTGGAAAAGTATTTTGAGGTATGCTAATAAGACAGTCATGTGGTCAACACTCGGCTCGATTCGGAAAGAAAGTGTTAAAAATACAAACCATTTTTATCTATATCTCTACATATGCGGGTTTTTTTTAATTTTCATTTTTTTTAAATTTCATTTTATTCATAGAATACCTTAGTAGTGGTATCTTTACTATAATTGGAGCATATGTACCCTTAAAAGTAAAATGGCTAGATATCTAGACTGTGGGTTAAATCTGAAAAGAACTTCATACTTTGTCAGAATGGATAAAAAGTATAAGAGGAGTATTAAAATCACGTATCGGACATGTCAAAACAAAAATGCTTACCATCTATATTCTTCTTTGTTTAGTAAACCAGAAGTGATAACAGTTCGATGGGTTACATGAGGAATATGTTTTGGTTCCAGCTGACAAAGCTTGTAAAATATCATGTTTGTTTGTAAGGCTCATTGTTACAGCTACATTGTAAACGAACTTGTTATTTCACATTGATAATTCCACATTTAGTAATCGCACTTATACTCCAACTGCCCTTTCAAAAGATGAAATTCTTCAAAACTATGCTTAAGTTTTAAACACATTTAATATCCCGTCAATGGATTGGATAAATATGAGTTACCATACCTATACTGGATTCCCAAACTCCACAAAAACCCTTACAAAGATACATTTCTGGATCCAGTAAATGTTCTACCAAATCCCTATCTTTGCTTCTCACATTAACTACTGTGAAGGAGAAACTTCAAACGCACTGTGCCACTACATATGCCAAAAGTGGTGTAAATCAAATGTGGATTTTTAAATATTCTACAGATTTTTAGTAAATTTGAAATCAAAAAACTTTTCTCAAATCAACAACATTAAAACGTATTACTTTACAACACCTTACCGATAAATTAAAGACTAAACCTTTTGAGATCACTGACAGTTGCTTCTTCATCAAAAATGGTAGAAGGAAATATTCATATCTAGTGATCAGTCATCCAAAAAATTATTTTGTAAAACACTTCATTGACAACATCTTCGTAGTCTTTAGTGATCAGTCTTCCAACACTCTGTTGGCATTCCCATGGGCCCGAATTGTGTTTCTTTGTTGGCTGACCTGTTTTGATATTCTTATGAAGCAGAATTCATCCAAAAGCTTCTACTTGAGAAGAACAAATCTCTTGCTGTGGCCTTCAATTCGACATTTAGAAATATCGACGACGTTTTATCTATTAACAATTATCATTTTCATATATATGTCGATTCGATATATCCCAGTGAACTTGAAATAAAATACACCACAGAATCTTTCACATCAACTTCATATTTAGATATTTTATTGATAATAGATGCTAGCGGCTAGCGGCAAACTAGTAACTCAACGTTATGACAAAGAAGATGATTTCAATTTCTCCATCGTCAACGTCCTTTATCTATGTAGTAATATTCCATTATCACCTGCATATGTTGTTTATACATCACAACTGATTCTATACGTACAGGTTTGTTCTGCATATATGTTCATTTTTTTTAAATTGAGGCAGGCTACTGACAAAGAAGTTGATGTTGCAGGGGTTTGTACAATCTCGTCTAAAGTCAGCATTTCGCAAATTTTATGGTCGTTATAACGATCTAGTTTGCCAATACAACCTTCTATTAGGCCAAATGTTGTCTGACGTGTTTCATACCAATTGTTAGGCCATTCTTGGCACACAGATTCTGACTGCGGATTACTCCGTTTACCTGATCAAGATATAGGGTTTACGGTGGGTGTGACCGGTCGAAAGAGGATGCTTACTCTTCCTAGGCACCTGATCCCACTTCTGGTATGTCCAGGGGTGCGTGTTTGCCCATCTCTTTAATTTGCATTTTCTATAGGAATTGTGAGATTAAATATTGTTCTTTATCTTAGCCTTTTCACCTAGAAGAGCTGTATCGTAGAACAAAAAGATAAAAAATTAGTGAAATGATAAATCCCATCCTCACAAGTCAAAATTTTGTGATTTCGTACCTCCACACGTAAGGATGTACGTATTTACAAAATCGTGACTTGCGAGGATGAATAAAGCCCAGAGGTGGAAGTGGATTGGCTTTCTAATAAAGGTGGACAATAATAAGATCAAAACCACTGCATTGACACTTTATCCATGCCGAAGGTAGAAAAATAGCAGACTGGCCTAAAACAACGTGAAAGATGATCACCGAGCAGGAAATATCAAAGCTGGGTGGAATAGCTGGACACCAACTGGGATAGAGGCCAAAAACACGTGGATAGGATATATCGGGGCTTTTTGTGCCAAACGGCATGATGAGGATATGTGACGTACACTATACCAACTTAGTACTGTGAATGGAATACAGTTTGAATGGATTTCAGACTCCTGCGACCACAGAACAAAACAGAAGTTAGGCCTTCTTAAAATAATTTTTACACTTATATTTTCATTTGTTTTCTCTGATAACATTAAATGCGTTTTACTAGTTTCCTCCACATACTAGGCTACATCAGCGTGTGAAAATTTCATTGGCTTGCAAATCAGCATCTTGTGACGCCACTGAGCGGGAACCATGGAAATTAACTCGACCTAATTCAATTGAACTTTAATTTACTTCTGCAAGAGTTATGACCCTTCGCATGAAAAGCAAATAATCTATTTACGAAGGAGAATAGATCGTTTCTGAAGAGAGAGAGAGAGAGAGAGAGAGAGAGAGAGAGAGAGAGAGAGAGAGAGAGAGAGAGAGAGAGTAGTTGTAAATTAGGAAGTAAAAACTTTTTGATAATTTCAAACCTTTATCGATATACTAGAGAGCGTTAATAACACGAAAATTAAGTTTGAGAGTAAAAAAAAAAAAGCGATTTTCAATCGAAATTTATGAATATTATGTAAAAATTTCTCCGCAATGAATTATTAACTTCCACACAGTAATGTTTCTGTCACTCTTTCTTAATACTAATGTCAAAATTACAACAAAAGATTACAAGATATGTCATTGGTGAAAGCGTTGCTTTAGTCAGCTTGTGCTTCAGGTTTGGTAACAATCGGCAAATATGACTTTGGTTTAATGCAGTATACCAGCACACTCGTTGTTTTGTGAGGTAAGTTTTAATTCAAACCGCTCTTTATTTATTTATTTTTTGATACGGTTTTAAATAGTATACATCACATGAAATATGCAGGAAAAACAAATCCAAATCCGTAGTTCAATATTCAGTATCCAGTTTCCAAAGGGAAAAAAAAGTGAGGTTTTTTTGTTTTTTGTTTGTTATATATATATATATATATATATATATATATATATATATATATATATATATATATAATGGTTAGACGGGCTTCGGATCATTTGAGAGACACCAAAATTTAGTATCATCTTATGAAAACAAGACCGATTACAAGTCTGGACCTGCGTCACCATCATATATTTATCAACACTGCCTATTGTTCAGCATCATCTTCAGATGTAGACATCTCTTATAAAAGCATATAAAGTATATTTCTTCAGATGTAGACATCTCAGATAAAAGAATGCAAAGCATATCTACTCTAGACTCCGTATTTCATAAAAAGTTGAATATGCCAAAGAAACATTTTAAAAGCATATACTATATAGATATATTGCAAAGTATTGGCTATGCTGAACATGCTTAAAATCACAGTAAACTTGATTTGTGAACTTTCAACATAGTTGGAGGTACACAATATATTAGCACTGTGCAAAATTTGAATGCTTTTGGGTGAACACTAATACACCCACCCCCTACTTGGGTATGGGTATTTATTTTCAATGTATGGACTTTCTAGAAAGTTGACACTGCATTTTAAATATTAATACACTTTTTGCTTGAATCGGTGGTAAACTATAGGTCTATTGGAAAACAACCGCTCGGAGGCCAGGTTTTAGTATACCGCAGTCACGTGACCTGATTTTTAAAGCAGTTTGGCGGATATCCAGTGTGTGTGAGACGATGTGAAACGTATTTGTCGAATCCTGTTAGTTTTAATTCCATTTAAATGTTTATTTAAAGTGCAGATTATTGGTTGGACTATACGATTTTATTTTTAATTTCATCTCTTTTATTTTGTCAGTGACATGATGATGTTTCCGATGCACGAGAATCAAGCATTAGGTTTTCATCAAGGGCTTGCTGGTGCTTGCATGGGAAGTATTCTTTTGTAAATATACAGGTAAATATTGTTGTTGATTATAAAGGGGTGGTGATTCAACAATGATTGGTATGAAAACAATGAGTGTGATTGTTATTTTGTCAATCTGTGGAGTATTTAAGCTGTCGACTAAGAAATCTGTATGTTCCGATGCAACAGCTGAGTCTATGAAAAGCTTGTTGTCAGGAACGCTAAGTGTCTTATAAGGAGCGATAGAGAAAATCCGGGGAAATGGTAACAAATAATACATTTATTTCATTTGATGGACGATTGTGTAACATTTATAAAGTTAAGGAGGCTGATACTTATATGAAATTAAAACTGTAGTTTTAGTGCAAATAAGTATTGTGGATTAAGATACAATTGTCATAAGCTGAGTCATGAATTGTTTGTTTACATAACAGGTTAGGTTAGGTTAAACTGTTAAATAAAGCATTTCCTATCCTGTATGAATTAGGTATTATTATGGTAGATCATTTTGTATATATCAAACAAACCAAAAGTAGTAGGTATTATTAAATTTAATGGGATGAGAGGAGAGAATATTTAAAAATTTTGATATCTAGATGACTTTTCTTCAAACTGAATACGATATACCAGATGATATTAGCATTATCAAAAATGAAAACTGGTACAAGAGTATTGCAAAATGTCAGACTGCATTTTTTTTTCTAGAAAAAGTTTGTCAAAAATTCCAGACACCATAATAATGCCTGATATACTCAAAACTAGCTGTTTTAAGTATTCAAAAGTCTATATTACTATCAGCATTGACTGTTTTTTGTGAATATCATAATCAAAATGAAAAGTTAATCATGTATGGTCTCATATTTTATAAGGAAATATTTTTTGTTAGGCAGTGGCCAGAGAATGGAGGTCCAAAATCGGCGGCCTTATTCAAGGCTGAGCCTAAAGGACGAGTTTGACTTCGATATCAATGATATCAGCCGAGCCTCCACTCCAACAAGCACAATGAGTTCAAAATCTGAAGGACGGAGAAGAGAAAAGTCACATCGAAGTCACTCCATCGATGATTACAAACGCAAGATTGCTCGTCTGAAGAGTGAGCTAGAGGCAGAAAAAGCTAGGACTAAACAGTTATATAGAGATAAATCATCAGAAATCAAGTCACTGCAAGAAGCATACAAGAAAGAAAAGGAGAAAGAGATAAGTAATCTGGAGACAAAGTTAAGTCAAGAAAAACAGAAGGAAATAGAAATTATTCAGGAAAGTATAACAAAGAAAAAGGACAAGGAACTGCAAGAGGTGCTCAGGTTAGTATTGACTTGATTAGACATCAGATGAACACTTTTAAACACATGTGTATTTGCTTGACTGCACTTTAAATAAAAAGAAAGTAAAAGTACATGCTCTAACTTAATAAGAACAATTTTTGTCTCAAATGATTACTCATAATATTACATGCATTGTTCAAATTTTCTTTTCTTTAAATTGTATAGGTACAAAGAAGAAGAAGTGAAAAAACTTCGAGATAGATTTGAAGAGGAAAAATCTAAGGCCCTCCAAACAGTAGTGGAGTCTGAGAAAAAGCAATATGAACAAAATGCAGAAAAAATGGCCAAAGAGATTGAAAAACTGAAAGAAGAGAAAAAGAAAATTGAGGAAAATCTTAAGAAGAAATGTGAGGACCAAGCAAGAAAGGAAAAAGAGTTCTCCGAGGTCAAAGAGGGCTATGATGCAGAACTTCGAAAGATACTCACCGAGTCCAAAAAATTTGCATTTGGAAATTTACAAAAACTGAAGAAAGCTGAGAGGGCATTAAGTGAGGGAATAATAACAGAAGATGAGGTGTTATCAATAACTGAATCTCTTAGTCTCAGGGGGACTCCATTGTCGGAGGTATCTAGTCGTACTCCAAGTCGTCCGCTGGCCCTTTGCACAGCAGAAGACTTAGAGATTGAAAAATACCTGGCTTCTGCCACTCCATCTCCACATCCAGGATCCACTCCACTGGGAAAGTCCACTCCAGGATCTGTCTCTTTAGGGAAGTCAACTCCAGGATCCACACCACTCGGGAGGACTTTCACTTTAGATGGAAAGTCACCATTTCGTTACATCACTGTTCAGGAAAACACTGATGAAGACCAAACTAAAGAGGTGAGCTTGAAAACAGGATGAAATGTTGATGGGATTTTTTTTTTTAGATATGGTGTATATTTTTATAGCTAAGTGCTCTTTGAGATTTTTAAGTCATTTACACTAGGCTTGGATCTACATGTATTTGCAAGTCCCATGTCAGAAGTGAGGTTAATGTAATTCTGAAATTCCACCACATATTGTTAGCAGGATTCATATTCATGCATGCAGTTATGAATAATTACAGAGAAAAACACATTTCTGGAAGTGCAAACATGGTAAAAGTTCTAATATTACATTTAATGGTTTAATTTATTTTTAATTATTCAAACTATTATATATAATAAATCCTCAGCTTGATGTTCATTTTATGAATAATTGAAATGAAATATATTCATAACTAAATATATAAAGCAAGTGAGGAAGTTATGCACTATATAAAAAGGTTTACTGTACATAAAAATCTAAACTTGTTTATGTCCCTACAAATGTATTGCATCAAGCTGATATCATTGCATCAACATATTCAACTACATTAGACCTGTAAATGCACAATAGGGACATTACACACTGAATGGTGTATTGATTTTCTGACACTTTTGCTTGATAGATTATTGGGATTGAAAATTCTTCACTGAGGTTAATTCAAAACAAAAGATATCACATCAAAATTTACTTTCATGTGGTTTTCTTATTTGATCTTCTTATATGTTCAGACATAGATTTCACCCAACATTGTTTTGAAGATGAAAGCTTAAAATTTTTTTTTTACACACAGATTCAAATTGATAAAGAATGCACAAACTTTTCATTAGAGAGAGAGAGAGAGAGAGAGAGAGAGAGAGAGAGAGAGAGAGAGAGGATAGTGTAGTATCCACTATGTATATTCAGAAAATGAAGGATTTATTGCCCACTGTTATGATAGACACTGTTGTAAAGGGTGATATTTATTACAGGCCCTGAGAAAATTATGATTTGGGCTTTAAAATTCCTGATCAGCAGTTTTGGCAAAACCCCAGTGAAGTCAAAATGTTTAATAGTTTTATCAAATTAATGTTTGGTTTTACTTTCTAAGATTAGAGGTATACCCAATTATGAAGTGGCTAGAAGTCAAACTCAGCCATTTCTGGAGATTTTGACTTGGTGACTTGATGTAGAGAGAAAAGTCTTATCTTGTGGATCACTGTGTTCTTTGATTGAGTTGGAAATCAATTAAAGGGCCTTTGCCAAATATTTTATTAGGTAAAAAAGCTAAGCATATCAACTACCTCTCTCTTTTTTTCTCTCTCTCCTCTCTCTCTCTCACAGAGAGAGAGAGAGAGAGAGAGAGAGATTAAAGGAAGAATTTTGAAAAGTTCCACTGAATTATAACTGCCCAGTTTTAATTGATCATTCAATGTATTTAGATTTTAAACACCCCTTTAGGAAATGAAGTAAAGAGAATTTGCATGACTCATGTGCAGACATCACCAAGGCAGATCAGAACTGCACAAATTAAGTCTTCAGATCTATCAATAGTTTCTCACTATACATTTGTTATCCAACATCCTTAAGGTACTGTGCATAGTGTGGTCAAATGTTTTAAATGTTTTATCTGGGCAGGTAGAATTTTCCTGGGTTAATGAATTTTGAGAATTCCCAACATTGGTGATGGTGGGAGGGTGTCCTTAAGAAAACCTTAGTTTTATGTACTGTGCACATTCAAATATTGACAAAACAGGTGTGCAAATTTCTTAAATCACGGTACAAATTCCCTGGATAATAAATTTTCTTGAAAATTACCTTATATATTCATTTGCATTTGAAGACGAAATTATGGTTACCAATGTCCGTCAGATGGGACATTAAAGGGTGCCCCGTGTCAAGGATTACAACCCCCTTGGCACATAAAAGATCGTTTCCTTGATTTTCGAAAAAGGGTAGGCTCACTGGGGGCTGTCAGGGAAACTTCAACTTTCAAAACCAACCATATTTCAGTTGCTTAACCACAAAATGGCTGAAATATTGCCAAGTTGGCGTAAAACCCCAATCAATCAATTATGGTTACCATAATGACAACGTTTGATAAAAGTTGTGTACTTAAAGCACATATTCATGTTTATTTTCATCTTTATTCATTCTGTAATAAATAGTAAGATAATTATGTTCCCAACGAAGTTTGGGAACATATTACTCTGTTTCTTCTTCTTCTTATTTTTTCTTTTTTCTTGAGACTCAGAAACTCAAGTGTTCTCAGAAACTACTCATGGGATCCATATGAAACCAATATATGATGATAGTGTAGCATATGTAGATGTGCGGAATGAATGTGATTTTGTCTGAAATCGCTTGCATGTGCATGCACATGCATTGGACGTTTTGTTCACAAATTTTTGAATTACCGTAACTTTTTTGCTTTTCTATGGAATCGTTTGATATTTATAATGTAAGTGTACCTTGAGCCCCTTTATAGACTTTTATAGTCAAAATTATGATTCTGCATGTGCATGCATGTGTGCTTCATTTTGATTGGATAATACAAAACTGTATATATCTCTGTTGTTGATGAGAATGAGATCATTTTCACAGTATGGTAAACATCCCAAATATTTACAGATTGATGATATAATAAAATTTGCAAACGCACATGCACGTGCATCATCTTTTGAAGTTTCAATTCTTTGAATGACCATAACTTTCGTCATTTTTGTTAAAATCTTTTGAAAATTAGGTTGTGAATGTATGTTGGTACTCTGAATGCAAATATATAGTAAAATGACTTTAGCCATGCACGTGCACTAAATTGTGATTGGCCGATTTTGAAATCGCCATAACTTCATTATGAATGATGCAAACGACATCAAATTTATACTGTAAGTATATCTATCAAATACCTATCGAAAGGCATCAATGTTAAATCTTACTCACGTGCACATATACGCATGTAAATTGATTTTGCGTCATTTTTTGGGTACTTAAATGGCAATAACTTTCAAATTAAAAGTTAAATTGAGCTGAGATTGCATTTATTGGCTTATGATTCAAATGCTTATTGAATGGTTTGAACAAAACTTCCATCGTCGAATTCGTGTGCGCATGAGCGTACATGCAATTTCATTTTTGACGTCTAAATTCAAGTATTGGTCTGTAACATTTTTAGATTTGAATGAATAGTTTTGAAATTGATGTTGCAGATATGTATTGGGACTCCCTCCTCAATGGTTGTGTCAAAATCACCTCCCAACACGTGCATGCACGTGAGCTAAATTCTGATTGGCCGATATTCAAATTGCCATAACTTTCTTATAAATGATGTAAATGACATGAAATTGATATTGTAAGTATATCTGTCAAATGCCTATCAAACGACATCAACAACAATGTGGTGTCTTACTCACGTGTACGTATCTGCACATGCATTTGTTTTCTTTCATTTTTGGGTTTAAAATGGCCATAACCTTTGACTTAAAAGTTATATTGAAGTGAAATCTTAGTTGTGGGTTTATGATTCAAATGCCAATTGAATGATGTGAACAAAAATTTATTCAACGAATTTGTGAGTGTGTGAGTGCGTGTGCATGTCATTTTTGATGTTTGAATTCAAATATATTCTATAACATTGATGGATTTCAATGAATTGTATTGAAATTTGTGTTGCAGATATATTGTGAGACTCCCCACTCATTGCTGTTGCCAAAATCACTTCATCGCACGTGCATGCACGTGTACTCAAATTTGATTGGCTAATATTTAAATACATATATGTAGCTCATGAATATGGTATATTCAATGATATTGAGACTATATGTACACACTACTAAAACCTAAATTGTAAGATCATTGGATGTGCAGATATACACTCCCATGTGTGTGTATGCACATGCATTGTTTCAGATGTTTGTAACTTCTACTCGCTGTTAGTTTCGCATTTGTCATGGAAATGTTTTGAAATTGATGTTGTAGTTGTATATTTAGACTTTTAACATATTGACATGTTTAAGATACTAATCAACACGTACATGCATGTGCACTGAATTTTGATTGGTGGGTTATTAAATGTTGATAACTAATTTGTTAAACTATGAAATGGCATGAATGTTATAAAATAGTTATATATTTAGATGTTACACCACTTCCTACGTGGGGGAATGTTTGGGAAACATCTGTAACAGTCCCCGTTACAATGAGTACTGGTTTGATTTATTATCTCTATAAATATATTTATAATTTGTTTGGAAACAGTCTGTATTCAAAAATTATTTTAATGCAACTGAATTAATTTGAAAAATTACCAAACTTTTCTTACATCGAGATTAAGCCTGAAAACATCTGCATTTGAAAGAAAATGGTAGATTTTAAGTTATAGGGAGGAACAACCTTAAATAAATAATTTTCTAATGATGTTTAGAATGCTATTACATTATGTACCACTGAGATGTAAATCATGACACATAAATTCAAGAATTCAAAGAGAAAATGCAATAATTCCAATTTGTTGCCAGATCCAAATTAAAGCACCAAATAAACTGTTTCACATAAGATTTTGCTGTCTCAAAGACATGTTTTATCAGTCTGATTAAAATCAAACCACTCACTCATTACCTTATGAGGTAATGAGTATGGGGTCTGCTTGTAACATGATTGATGATCTTTAATTGATATCTGAAATTGTCAAGTGACTGTCTCTGGAATATGCACCAGAATGGCCAAGGGTAAACATTGATTTAAAACCAAATTCTTACATCTGTACATAGTATGTAGATAACTCAGTTGTATTAATACAAGGCATGTTGGATATCCTTACAAATGCACATATACTTGTGACAAATTCTACAGTGTGTTATCAAGTAAACAAAAATTTGTTTGAACATCAGACCATAGAGCTTTAATAGCTATTAGCTGCATTAAAGTGGTGTTTTATAATTATTGCATGTGTATGTGCTTGGATGTTGGTGTTTTTTTTTTCATCAAAGATTACAGGGGACAGATTGTAGGGATATTTTTTTTTCTCATTGAATGCAGATTTCTCTGGGGTATACTTTAATTTGTCATGTTCATCTTCCATAAATGTACACATCAGACAAAGTAATGTTTTCTACAAGTTTAAAGAGTACTTTAAATAACGGTAAAATATCCCCCTCCTCTTCAAGTAAGCTGTTTATGTTCTCTGTTATAATTACAAGTTTTGGCTAAATCTGAAATGTATTTTAAATTGATTAGCCATAAATTGTAGTTAAAAAGTTGAGTAACATGCAGTATGTCCTCTAAGGCTGTAGTTATTTGGTAATGAATTATTTAGATCTTAGTATTGTGCTCAATGCATGTACTATATGCTTTTAAAAAGTGCTAAGCGTAAGTATGGCTGTAGCGCTTTTTTGTCACCAGTTCAGAGTTGGGTTTTTACTTTTGTTTTCACATATCTGGATAACCCCCATGTATGAGCTAACTCTGAAAACAAGTCTACCTGTCTGCTATCTCCTGATGAGATACCAGATACTGGGAACCAGTCTAGCCTGATGTCTTATGGGGAATTCATGTCACTTCTGTCGTGCAGCTATCGCCTTTAACCATTTAGCTGGCTGATATATATTTCTTTAGAGACAACCAGACCCAACTTTACAGAAAGCAACTCAAAGAAAACCCTTTGTAAATTATCTAGTATCCATTTCTCCTTTTTATCAAGTTTGTGATGGGTTGCAAATTCAAAACTGCCAGTAAACATGGTAGAAAAATGTTAATGTTGCCATACTGAAGTCATGTTTCATGTAAATGCCAAAGTTCACATGCTCTGTGCTAACCTGAGTACTTATTATTACTTAAAGTGTTTTTGATTGGATTTATTACATAAAATTTATGGAACTGGAAATAAATGAAATTAATCTGTAAATTTTTAAAAAAATCTTTCCTTGTCAGCTTCTTGCCACTTCTTTTTGATGCCCTAGCCAAGAATTAATTCTGTTAGCACAATACGACAATAATTATTAATAATTAGATTAGATTCATTTATCATTTACAGTCCAACCTCGTTATCTCGAACTCGATGGGAACAAGAAAAAAACTTCAAGATATACAAGTATTCAAGATATCAATGGTAAAATACTTAAAGAATAAGTCGTTGGGACTTCCGAATCACTTTGACATATCCATGGTATTCGAGATATCAGTGTTTGAAATGTCAAGTTTAATTGTGTATATATAGTCATGACCCTGACTCAATTTTGAAAGAAGAAAAAATCTAAAATCGTAAGTTTTAAAAATGTGCACATCTGTAAGAAAACTAGATGCATAGTCAGGTAGGGAAGGAAGGGGCTCTACCAAAATTATAAATTTCATGACTCCTCAGGTAGAGGTTCTCGGACCCCAGGGTAGGGTCAAACTTGGCATATAGTGTTTATGTGTAAATCTCCTTTAATGCTATTGATATTGAATTGAAACTCAATGGATATTTAAAAGGAGCAGGTAGCCCTTTACCAAAAGCGTAAATCTCATGGTCCCAGAGAAGGGGTTTTGGTTCCAAGGCCCAAGTCTAGAATTGTCATAGTGATTAAATGTTTTTATCATTTAAAAAAACTTCATTAAATTTGCTGATACTGTACAAAGAGGAAAACCATATCAGAAAGGGATGTATCAAAATAGTGAATTTTGCAACCCCAGTGTTCTGACTCTAGGGTGGGTCCAAAATAAGTCATATAGTGATAATATAACCTTGATAACATATATTATGTAAAGTCTTTCATCAGTGTGGCACTTTCGGGGCATTTGTGTTTTAAGAACACGTCTTGTTTGATACTACTTTTGAATATTAGAATTTAGTTTAGATATGTAAGACAGGAAACTAGATTTCATAATCCTAAGGTCTAGTGATACTTCTAACTTATACTCTGGCTGTGGGTCTCTTCTTGGAAATACATGAGGGTACAATGTATGAAATGCAACTCTTCACAATGGTATACTTTTCAAGAATGAAGTACTAATACCCTTAATGAAGTATGCTGGCATGAAGTGTTAGAGTTCATATCCATATTTATTTTCAGAAATGAAATTTATTTCTTAATTATATTACACCTGCAGTCTTAGATGAAGGATACATTTGTAGACTGACCTCCAGCATCTGACCCATGAATTGCCATATGAACAAGTGTTGCGACATCTTATCTTCTTCTTTGTTGCCATCAAAAAACAAGTGATCTAGACAAATGTTTGTGTATACTGCATTTTCCAAAAAGTTTTAGGACTCCCAAGTTTTATTCAATGCAACAAAATTTCAGCATAAACTGTATAAACTTTATAAAGGCTTAAAACAACTATTGGCATAGCTATTGGCATAACTCCTTTAGAACAAGGAATATAACACAGAATTTTCTCAACTTTAAGGGTTATAACTGAATGGATTTTTGTGAAATATGAAAAATAATTGAGTATTTTGCAGCATTTTGTTTTGCAATGACCAACAAAGTTAAATACCACATGCATATTTGGCTTGCACAGGGTATATACTTGCATTCATGTACGTGACATATATTGGATCAGATTAAAAGTGTTTTGACAAGCTTGCTCTAACAATGCATATGTTGCACAGATGAGTCAAGTGATTTGCACTAGATCAGCTGAAAAATGATGAGGATTACCCATAATGCTCTGGGAAAATGTCTTCACCACTGCGGTATACTTCATAGACAACCCCTTAGATAAAATAATTTAAAAATAAATTGTTTTGAAAGTACCACAGATGTTTTGAAATTCCAGAAAATTTTCTCATACCCTTGTATGTTTTGTTATTGATAATTGTTTGGTTTGAAAGGGAAAAAAAATCACAGCTAATATGACATCACATTGCACTGTTTACATCGACTGCGTTATATTTCCTGCATTAAATGAATAGGAAGATTAAATGTCTAAAGTCCTGTTGCAAGATGTTAAGGTCTTTGCTCATCTCAATGGTCATACCATGAAACATTATTTCATTAGATATGGTTATAGTCAAAGTCAGAACCCCCCCACCCCTACAATCCACCCCCACCCACCGATAACAAATTCTTTGAAATTCAAATTCACAATTAGCAATCTATTAAGTATTTTTTAAGGACTTTTCAGCAGGATGTATATTCAAACTATACTGAAAATGGCAATGAGATTCATACACCTTGATTTGTAAGTTCATCAAAATATTTTATCACTACAATTCATCAAAAATATTTATAAAGCAGATTGAGACTTATCAGTTGTTTTGATCATTGCTCAGTTATGTTTTTGTATTAAAGGATGCAAGATTAATTTTCTGCTAAATTTATTGTGTGTCAGTGCAGATATTTGTCCAAAGTTTTGTTTATGTTTGTATGTACATGTTTACATTTATGAAATCAAACGTACAAAATCCTATTGTAGTTCTTTAAACTCCAACAAAAACACTTGTGCCGTATATCCAAGTACAACTTCTTTGTTCAGTCGAGAGTCTTTACGCACACGAATCACCTTTTTTATTGGAATTTTTAAATGTCAGAGACCACTCAGATAATCTTTGTGAAGAGTCATCTTAATGGAGAAAAATTATTGGGTTGTGTCTGATCCTTCTACATTCATGTAGCTTTATATTTAGGTTATGATGGGTCTGTTTCCAACTCTGCACACATGGCCCCCATATCATGCTATTGTTATGTCAGAAATGTACAATACCAAGTATGTAACTTCAATCCTGAAACCTTTATGACAATTGACAGATTGGATTGGCGTCTTTTAATATTAGGTTATTCAAAGCTATGGAATTCAAGAAAATCTTCAATTCAATGAAATTTAGGTGGGGCCTTTATGTACCTTTATGATAAAATGGTTTCTCAATCTGGATCATGTAAGTATTTAAAAAAAATGTCACAGAGAAGAAAAGAGGAACCATTTTGCCCTGATATTCAGGAAAATTATCATTGATTACTTTGTTTATCACACAAAAGGTTTTCTTCATATTAGTGGACTAAAAGTGTTTTGATACAGAAGCCACACTGCACACATTGTACACATAGTCTTCATACAACACGAGGTACCTATTTTGTGAGAACTATGGACAATGCATGATGTTTCTCAATGCATTACATATAATCTATCATGACATTCATACATGCCAACCTTTGAAAATGATCCCATGGGGGATTGTGTGTGTGATGACATTTTTTTCAAAGCTCTAAATTTTTAACTTTTTTCATGAAAATATGTCTTTTTTTTAAAATTCAGTTTAATACATTGTATTGCATATTAACAGAATATCAAAAAGTGTGTTTTATTCTCCATGAACTTCAACAAAACTCAAAAACATAATTTGAAAGAAATACTTATTTATTTTATTAAAATCATCACCTATTCAGCAAAAAATTTTAAGGTAAACTAATATATATCCCACCACTCCACCCACCCCAACAAAAGTAATGTATTGCATGTAACATTAGCACATATATATCAATACATAAATGTGATCTTTTTCACACCATTTCATGACTGGACTAGATATCAGGATTAAAAATAAACTAAGTACATGCATAGAAAACAGTGGAACAATCTGATGTTGTACTCTACCATGAAGTATGCAAACCAAACCTCTGCATGCATGACATCTGAAATAATTTTTAAAAAAACAACAGTTATATGAAAAAAAATTGTAAATCTTACGTACTGATGTCAAATTCAATATTACAATTTTAACCAACAAATTTAAGCCAGTTCAACTAGATCTAATTTTACAATTTTATAATACATTGCTATGGATTCAGACATATAACTATCAGTGAAATTGTATAATTTAGTATGTCTATTGCATATCTAACAATATACATGAGTGACCCCTAATTTGTAGGTCATGTCAGCCATCCCGAAAATCAGAAATCTGCCTCCTATTCATCCAAATACCAACCCAAGAGTTTCGTTCCATTTTTATGGTGTAACTCATCATTGTTGTTAATGTTTGTGTTAAGAATATGGCTATTTGAAATTCATCTTCCTAATTAACTAGTTTTAAAACATGTTTCTCATTATCCAATTAATGAAACAGGCAGACTAGCAGGTAAATTATACCCCACTTGTCTTAATATTTGATTGACTAGTGTCAAAGAAGTGGTGTGGGATTTTAAATTTGAGTTGGAAATCAGTGTTTGTTGTCGTAAATAGGTATATTTTGCAAGGTGGATGACATAATTTGTTTCAGAGACAGTGAACCTTTACTGTGATATTTCGGTTTTTATGGCCCCAAAATCAAAGATCTTGTGTACATTTAAAATTTGGTCTGTCCATCTTTCTCACTCTTTATTTGTCTGCATCTTTTAAAGAGGTCTTGGTCAAAGTTATTTCATGATGCTTCTAAAGACGAAGGTTATTCATAAAGGGAAGGTAAAAGTAGAAACTTTTGTCACAGTTCAGAGTTGCATTGATGCTCAAGAGGAGGGGGGAGGGGGTGCAGTGATACACAAATGTAAAGGTTATTTAGAAATTACATATATGGAGAGACTAAAACCTAGGGAAAAAATTGAATCACAATTGTAAAGGTTGATTTTGACAGTTCACACATATAAAAAAAAAAATAGGATTGAGAAACTTGGATGTTTTATGATAGTTTGTCTGAACATGCTGAAGGTGTGACAGGGTTAAAGTTGAATTTTGTAAAGCATAAAGCTGAAATCTTCAGTTAAGACAAACATTGAATTAGCAAGTACTCTTAAACATGTTAAAGAGGAAAGAATTTGTATGGTCTTCCGTATGAGTGTATACAGGCATGCACAGCATTGCGTGCAGTTTTTGAATATGTAAGAAGTAATCTGGACTTGACATGCTCATCCACTGTTTCTAGTCCAAAAAGTTTTGAATATCATGAGTAGAAAATTTTAAGGACATTGAATTGCGAGGTTTGGCAAACAGACAAACAATGCTTTCTCTGTGTGTTAATATATTGTAGTACAGAAGTATTTAAAGCTTATCAAGAATTTTCTGTTCTAAAGTGTGAAAAGAATTTCCTTTGTAGTAAATGGAAGTTTATCCATTACAAATGTCTATTGTTGGAACATAATCTTTGGATTCAAAATGTGCAATTCAAAATTGATAATATTGGAATTGGCTGTGATTATGACAAAGTTTGCTCTCAATGTTTTACTCAGTGCCTTACTCACACTAAATTGGATAGGTATATTGCATAATATTATGCATGTATTAATTTAGAATTTTTTTCTCTAATGCTAATAGACAACTACATCTGTTTGCAACAACATAAAGGAGGATAGATTATACAGCAGGGTGTGTAGGTTGTATATACAAAATGTGTCCAGACAATTTATTCTGAGAGGTGCACTCTTTGCTGTGGCTTTATTCAAATCTTAATTGTGTTCAGGTTTGAATTCTTGGCTTCTGAAAGTTTAGCTTTGAGTATAGAATATGTTTTCTTTTATGAGAAATTAGTGTGCAAAGTGCAAATGTTCATAGGTGTCTTGGTTTGGGGACATCAGAGTTATCTTTCTTTCTTGTTTATTGACCAAAATTTAATATATCAAGAAAGCTTCCTTAAAAATTGTTTGTATCATGATCCCCAGGTGTAAGGTGGGGTAATAGGAGATTAAAGTTTTAAATGGGGATATAGAGTGAAATGTCTTTTAAAATCTTCTTTTCAAGAACAGGGCCTTGATTGATAACATTAATATGCAGGCATCCTATGGTAATATAAATTCAAGTTGCTCAAATTATAGCCATGAGGAATAGGGTGGGATCACAATAGGGAAACAAAATTTTATATTGCAGCATATACATGTAGGGGGGGGGATTTAAAATCTGTTTCTCATGAACATCAAAGGTATAAGAACATCATTTAAACATTAAACATGATAATCAAGAAATAGGAAATTATAACTGCATCTTTTAGAAATATTCTCAAGAATCACTGGGCCAGAAAATCAAAGCTTATTTGATAGCTTCATTGAAGATTGTTCTACCATGGGGGATGGGGTGAGATTGCAATAGCAGATAAGATTTACATGGTGATATATAAGAATACATCTTTTATAATCTTTTCAAGAACAACAGAGCCTTGATAAGTCATATTTATATATGCAAGCATCCTAATGTAGTGCAGATTCAAGTTTGTTCAAGTCATGACTACAGTGGGTAGGATGGGGCCACAAAATGGGATCGGAGTTTTATATTGAAGTACATTGAAAACTTTCTCATTTGACGTGGAATGGGAGACAATTTTTTGTCAGAAACAGTGTAAAAACAATGAATATATGAAATTGAGACGGAAATTAAGGGTCAGAATGAAATGGATTGCATAGATGTGTCAGATTAACCAGTTTTCACTGTATATAGAGTAAACCTTTAAAAATATTTTTCTTAAGAGCATCAGGGACATGATTAGTTATATTAATAAGCAAGCATCCTTAATTCTCTCTCTCTCTACAATTTTTTTCATAAACAGGTGGTAAGCTGATTTTGCAAATTTAAATTTGTAGAAATCAATGCCTCCCCCCCCCAAAAAATGGGGTGGAGCCACAATAGGGGTTATATTAGAAGTTTTCAATGGGAAAATTTAGATTTAAAAATCCCCCAAAGAGTAGCAGGGTCATGATTAGTGTTACTGGTATGCAAGTTTTTTCTGATAGTTCAGATTCAGATTTATTCGAATTATGGGTGGGGGGATCAAAGTTTTATAAATTTGTAAAATCTTATACTCAAGACCAGCAGGGCCAGATAGATTAATTAGTCATATCAATATGCAAGCATCAGTGCATATTCACATTTTTTCAAATCAAACCCTGTGGGGATCTAGATTAGAATAGGTCCTCAGTACCCCTTGCTTGTCATAAGAGGCGACTAAATGGGGCGGTCCTTTGGATGAGACCACAAAAACTGAGATCCCGTGTCACAGCAGGTGTGGCATGATAAAGATCCCTTCCTGCTCAAAGGCCCTGAGTGCCAAGCATAGGCCTAAATTTTGCAGCCAGCAATGGTGACGTCTCCACATGAGTGAAAGATTCTCAAGTGGGATGTAAAACAATATACAATCAATCAATCAAATCAATGCCCTGGGGGTAGGTTTGGGCCACAGTATAGATTCAAAGTTGTATATGAGAATATGTGCAGAGAATGATTTTAAGTTTTAAAACAAGAAAATACAGACCAAAGGGTTAGAGTTGGGGAAGAATTGGGGATAAAATTTTCATGATACATGAATGTGGGAGAATGTAGGGCATCCCTGTTTTGTGTGGATTTAATTTGGGTTAAGTTGTGACCCTGTTTGGCTTTAGGTAGGGTCATAATATTCATAATATTCATGGAAATCACTTCACCATCATCATCTACCCCATAATCTGGTTGACCATTGGGGCACCACTGTAGATCTTACAACCAGTCCACTCTTTATTCATGGGAATAAAGAGGATATAAAATCTTTTTTCAAAATCTTCTGATGAAAATTAGCGGGATTAGGTTAATTGTGGGCCTTTTTAGACACCAAATTTTGTCTTTTTCTCTATTAGAGAGTAAACAAAAACCTTTAAACTTTGAAAACAAAGAACAAGCACAGACAATTAAACTCTAATCAGGGTCCCTCACTTATATGCATAAAAGGGAAATTCAATATGCAGGTAGTGATAGCTGGCTTTGAATCACTGTTTGAAAATTGTCAGAAGTTGGTAAAAGTCTATAATCATATGAAATTATGCCTTGGGACAAAGACAATATGGATACTGAGGTATGAATTTGAATTTAATCAGAAGGTGCTGAATCGGGTATTGGAGAGATGCATGTTTAGCTAGGTATTTAAGTAGCATGTGCCCCTGTATTTATTGAGTTTCAGATATTTAAAATCAGATACTAAGCATACTGTGATAAATTATTAAAGAGATTGTCTGATAGAACATGAGAGGGACTAGGAAGGAGGAAAGTGTTAGATCTGACATTTTAATCATAAAACAGGACCTATCTACCTGTGTCTACCTATGTCTGTTATGAACACAGGAGCATACCTGGTCCCTCCATATTTTGGCTCAACTAGTGACCTGTTTATATGTACAATTAATTAATGAGTGTAAACTGTACATATGGAGTCACATTTCCTCTACTGTAAGAGATTGTATCTATATGATTATAACTGATAGTTACTGAATTTAATGATTTATTGTGAGAAAGACTGGTACATGTAATTACACATTTATATGTGTATTAGATTGAATCTATAGAATCACTGGTTTAATACCGGTAATTCAGAGATGCTATTCATTACTGCTATGATTATACTATAATGATTCAGACACCAACTGTATCTATATAAACAGTGCATAACTGATATATATTTTGATAACTTGGTTCAGGGCAACATGTTTTATCAGAACAATCCAAGTACCCAGCAGTTAGAACAGTGAAGGCAATGGTTTTGATTCAGTTGAGGGTCTGGCAGAGAGCCTGATAACTTGGTATAATACAAAATGTTTTGTCATACCTTTTTACTATATCTGTGAAAATCAATGTCATGTGAGCAATGCAGATGAAAACTTCCCAGCAATGTGGATTCTAATGTACTAAGACTAATGAGGGATACAGTCTTCATGAGTCCAGGATTTGTGCTCCACATTTCTCACAAAACCCTTGAAAGATTGTGTTGAAATTTTTTATTTGTTCCATGGGTGATTGCATAATCCAATGAAATTCATTGTCTTACTCAATTCATTTACTGAAAATGAAGACAAAGATGTTCCATCCTGAGTAATAGACAGTTAATATGAATTATTATGGACACCACCAAAGGTGATATCTGTAGAATGTGTAATAGTTATAGAAACAGAAAAGGAATAAGCTTTCAGGTTCTTTCACATTTTGTCAACAAATTGTCAAAGTCCATGGGTATGTGCCTATAAATTCTGATAGTCTTTTCAAGTACAAATATTGTATTGAAATCATTTATCTAATTTAAATTCAGATTGGACAAAGTAATGGATCAGCTCAGGTCAAAATTATGTATATTATATAAGTAGTCCATGTACTTGAGGGTAACATAAACAATTTTTGCCCCAAGAAACTATTGTCAACTGCAGCGCAGACAGGGTTAACAATGGTTTTCAAGTGGTGAAAATCTTCAATGTATTCACTATTTGTTTTATTATTGTAAACAATTGTACTTTTCTTTTTCTAGATTTGAACTTGATCCTGAAAGATTGTGTTTACATTTTTGTTCACATGATCTGTTTATTGAAAGATGCAATTAAATAGTAAATTCCCTTGATATAAGTTCACAAAATGTTTGGAAAATCTAATATCCAATAGAGCACATTCTTGTCATATGTGTTATAGGTACCATGTTCCAATGGCATTTGAATGCATAAAATTGAAGAAATTTTATTATTTATTTTTTTTTTTTTGCAGGCTTTATAAATAATTTTGCCTTGATTCTTTTATTTAGAAGCATAAGAATATGGTATCATTTCAAAAGTCCAAAAAGACTTTGCCACTCAAGGTAAGGGAGATAACTTGTCCAACTTGTTGTGTGCCTGCATTGGGATGGCAAGAGTTATTCCTCTTTGTCTGCCCGTTGGATGTGTGTTTCCCTCCTGCTTTTCATGTTGCTATCTTTGAAGTCACCACACTCTTTCTGAACCCTTTAATTTCTGCTAAAAAGGTTTGAAATCCCAGAAATATGAATCTGAGCTTGTTGGATTGATGACATGATAGTATATGAATTCACTCACAAATTATACTAAATGTACTGCTAACATGTAAATTCATCGAAAGAAGCTAACTAACAATTCAAATGTGTTGTGTTTGAGATGTTCATTCCTGATTATGAAAATCTTTAAAGTGACTTGACTGTCCACTTGTGCCAAATTCTATTGACAATAATGTAGGGAAATGTGAATTATTTCATTGCACCTGATGGGATTTAAGACAAGTAATTATGGATGAATGTAGTCCAATGAAAATGATGAAACCATAGTTAGAATGGCATTCTGTGTTTGTCGTTACAGTTTGTTAGTGAAAAAATCATTGTAAGCTATTGAACACACAATGATTTAATGTTTAGATAAAAAATTCAAAAGAAAAGTTTTGAACAAAACTGACAAGATGACAATGACACAAGTCTGATTTTAATGATTTAGGTATCTGAAAACAAGTTCAGGCCCTGAGAGCAGCTGTGAATAATGCAAGTTAAAAAAACCAAACCAAAAAAAGAAAAGGTCTTTGTTTAGGAAAAACTGAACAATGAAACTAAAATCAGCAAAGATTGAAATCAACAAACATTTAATATTTCAGAAACAAACTAAAACTATATATGCTTTGCTGTAGATTTTGCTAAGTACTGTAATCAAAATTAAGATGAAATTACACTAATATTCATGCCAAAAAACCTTGTTGAACATGTTACTGTCAACCAGTGTATAGTGGTCAAATCTTATAAAGCTATGTAGCAGTGCATCTGTCAATACAGCTACAGAACTGGAGTTCTCTAGTAATGTTATTCGGATGGATCAGACTCTGGTCTGTCCCAGTTTTTTCCTGGAGAGCTACAATTCAGCAGCTATGCACCTGGTGGTTGACATCTGGAATAGATGGAATAATGCTAAATAATGCTTTACATCGTCACTAAAAAAAAGTTCTTGTTCTCGAAATAGCTCCATGTTTGTTGAAAGGAAAAATAAAATGATGAATGTGGTCTTTTTCATCAAAATTTTTAAATATCTAGGAAAAGTGAATTATTTGTAATGTCATACCATATTAACCATCAATTTTCTGTAAAGAACATATATAAGAAAGTTTTGTAGACACCCATTATCAAAAATAAACAATAGTTAGCTTCAAATCATTGCAAGTCACTTTAGGGACATTAACCTTAAGTGTAAACCACATATAGCCCTATATATACACTGTATGTTGTCAAGTGTTCAGGAGTGAAGATCTTTTAACAGGGAAATATGGGAATATATTAGGTTTTTGTACAGTGACTGAGGTGGGTGATGGAGAAACTAATAATCACTGACTTTATTAAATAAATGATGAAAAGAAAATAATTTACATGCTGATGATACCACACTGGTAGTTGATTGAATATACTGACCAGTTTTTTTACACTGACAATTTATATATAAAGGTTAACAGTAAATATTTAGAGATATATATCAAGCATATACATGTATTTATAAATATTCAAGTCTCCCAAATGAAGGTTGGAAACTTAATGCTTTTGCTCAGTTGTTTTTTTGTTTTTTTTTATCATCGCAGCTAAACATGTCCAGAGCAGATCTTGGAAATGCACATTATTTCATGGTATGATAGGTGATCCTAAGTTTTGCAGTATGTGGGAAGGAAAGTATATTTCAAAAAGAAGTATCAAAAAAGGGGATGGGATTTCAAATTTTTCTACAGAATTCTATGGGAAAATTGTAAAACACAATCTTTAATGCCTCGAAATTTTAACATTAACATTATCTGTTGTCAATGAAATTTGTTATATATGACAAATAAAATTGTAAACTTGAAATTTTCAGAATGTTAGCCATTTTAAAAATGGCTGCCAAATATGGTATGTAAGGGTAGATGTGTATTGTAAAAAACAGTAAGCTCAGAATTTTCAAAAGGCAGAAATTTTCAAAATGGCCACTGAAAACAAGTAACTTTTTCAGTGCTGTTTGATCTGAATGAAATTTTGTATGTAGGGGTAGGGGAATAAATGGTGAACTGGAAATTTTCAATCTGGCTAACGTTTTCAAAATGATTGTCAAAAATGCATAATTTTTTGATGTTGTATGATGTCAACAAATTTGATACATAGGGGTAATTGAGGGTGGTGAATAAAATGGTTAACTTGCCATATTTGAATGCTATCAAAAATGTGTCAAATTTCTTATAATGCTTTGCATGTTTTACCTGTGGGTGCAGCCATTAAAATATCAAAATCTGTTATTGTGACTGTGATTGGTCAATAAATGATTGTTTCATAAATATTCATGAAAATCAAGGATTTCAGCGTAGGTACTCTCAGACTCAGTAAGCGTGTGTAGCTTGTAACATGTTGATTGATTATTGTTTAATGTCCTGCTCGAGAAATTTTCACTCATATGGAGACGTCACCATTGCCGGTGAAGGGCTGCAAAATTTAAGCCAAAGCTCGGTGCTTATGGCCTTTGAGCAGGGAGGGATCTTTAACATGCCACACCTGCTGTGACATGGGGCTTTGGTATTTGCGGTCTCATCCGAATGACTGCCCCATTTAGTCGCCTCTTACGACAAGCAAGGGGTACTGAGGATCTGTTCTAACCCGGATCCCCATGGGATGCTTGTGACATGTATATAATAATATATATATATTTAATATAAAAGTTTTCAGAAATTTTACACATTCTTGATGGCCATTTAAATGATAAGTTAACAGTTTTATTTGCCAATCATACAACCACAGCTATGATTTAGTGTGAACAGAGACAATAGGAGTGGTTTGTGATGAAGGGGTGTAGGGATCCCTGCCCAAAATTTTATAAGGAGATTCTGAAAATGCTTTTAAAGGCATTTTTAACATGAAACACTGCTTTATAGGGGAACCTCTGCCCAACAAACCAATTCTTCAATGCTTTCTGATCTAAAAAAAATTGGGCATGTGGGGATTGTTGAGGTTAGGGAATAAAATGGCGAACTGAAAATTTTCAAAATGGCTGCCAAAAATGTGTCAATTTTTTAATGTTGTCTGATCTCAACAAAACAGAATAAAATTTGGTATGTATGGGAAGTTGAGGGTGGTGAATAAAATTGTGTAAAATTTCTGAATAAAACTGTAATGTATAGGGGAATCCATGCCCACATTTTTTCAGCAATTTCTGAAATTGCTTTGAAAAGAATTAATTTCTAGGAATTTACATGTTATAGGGAATGCATTAATAATTATTTTAAACCCATTTAGGTTAATGTATCATTTTTAGGTCACCAGAGTCACTCAGGTGACCTATTGCCGTTGGTCTTTGTCGTTATCTTTAGGATAAGAGGAATATATGACCTTGCCACCCCTGGGGCCTCATTGCCAGGGCCAAATATGCTTAAAAAGCTGTATTTTCAAATATCTTCTTTTCTAATTCCATACATATGGGAGAAAAACTAAATGCATGGTTATGATGTCCATGAAGCCCTCTATCAAATTGTGAAATTCGTGGCTCCTGGGCCAGGAGTTCAGGCCTTAGGGTGGGGCCAATATGGCCATATAGTGAAAGTACATTTAAATCTTAGAAAATCTTCTCTACTTCCATATATATTTGAGAAAAACTAAATGCATGATTATGATGTCCATAAAGCTCTTTACCTAATATTGTGAAATTCATGACTCCTGGGTAAGGGATTAAGTTGTAGGGTGGGGCCAATATGGTCATGTAGTGAAATTGTATTAAATCTTAGAAAATCTTCTTTTCTACTCCCACATATATTTGAGAAAATCTAAATGCATTACTATGATGTCCATGAAGCTTTCTACCTAAATTGTAAATTTATGGCTCCTTGATCAGGGGTTCAGGACTTGGAGTGGGGCCAATATGACCATTTAGTGAAAATGTATTAAATCTTAGAAAATCTTCTTCTCTACTATTATATATATTTGAGTAAAACTAAATGCATGGTTAATATGTCCATGAAGCTGTCTTCCGAAATTGTGAAATTCATGACTCTTGGGTCAGGGGTTCAGGCCCTTGTACAGGGCCAATATGGCCACATAGTGAAAATATATAAAGGTAATTGGGGAATGTTAAAATGATTGATATGCTTCAAACTTCCATTTTTCCTTCTTCTGTAATTGAATAGCAACTGTATGTATCTTGAAAGATCATAAATGTGTGCACAGAAGACTCTGTATTGAGGCTTATATGGAAATGAACTTCCTGTATGGGCTGTGATACTCATTTGTTAAGACCCATGGACCTCTTGTTTAAAGCTTTAAAAG
Source organism: Ostrea denselamellosa (assembly GCA_024699665.1). Classification (NCBI taxonomy): domain Eukaryota; kingdom Metazoa; phylum Mollusca; class Bivalvia; order Ostreida; family Ostreidae; genus Ostrea; species Ostrea denselamellosa. The sequence goes on along the minus strand of JAMZEH010000084.1, from coordinate 553,977 downwards.
GGATGGAAATTTCATGATAGTATTGAAATTTATAATTTACGGTTGGCTGGACATGCAAAATATAATGTTCACATTACTAAAGCTTGTTTCTTCTTTTTTTACACATATTGCACTTGTGCTGAAAGGGTTTCTATTACACTTATGGTGAAACGGTTTCCTTTCATTTTAAGGGATATGAGGGGAATTAACTTTCAGGGTTTTACAAGAGAATTGTAAGACTAAAATCAATATGCAGTTTGTTAGCTCATCTGAACTAGCTTGTCTGTCATCTGTCCGTAATTTATTCACATTTTCATCTTCTCCAGAACCACTGGGCTAATTTCAATCAAACTTGTTTGATCAAATAAAGGGCCATGTCCTTTCAAAGGGAAGATAGTCACATCATCATCATCATCATCATATCCGTTTTATAGTCCATTAAGTAGTGCAGATTCAAGTTTATTAAAATCATGGCCCATGGGGGTAGGGAGGGCCATAATAGGAAATCAAAGTTTTACATGTCAAATATATAGGGAAATTCTTTGAATATGTGCTAATGTGACTCAGATGAGCGATGTGGCCCATGGGCCTCTTGTTACCTTTTAAAGTAATTTATTTCAGCTAATTAGTATTACAAATAACTGATTTCAATTACCCCATTCCTGTCAGATACTGATTGGACTAGTAATATCTATAAGATAACTCATATACTATACTTTACATAAATTGGGTTGTTAAAAAAATGAACAAAATAAGTAATTAAACTTCTATGGCCTGTAGATGTGTTTAGTCATGTTTGTTGACTTGGCACATTTTGTTGACATTTTATCCACATGCTGTTAACTGTGATTCTGAAAACACCCGAGGGCTGCCTAACAAAGTCTTGTTAACTTTGCTTTTATGCATTCTTTTATACATGTAGCTTTTAATCTGATGTGTACACGAAGTCATTGATTTTTTTTTCGCTAAAGTTTTTGACTCCTGAATGGACCATCTGAAAATGGGTCTGTCTTATTATTTATAGCCATTTCTTAAGTGAGCAATTTGTCAAGTTTTGTGCATGTCCATAAATTGCCTGATAAGACACCTAGAATTTGAGTTGTTAAGCAACAAATTTTACCTGTCACTGGCCATAATTTAGTGGGTCAAATATTTGTCAAATTTGTGGCCACAGTTATTCAAAGGGGGATAACCTGTATAATGGTTATCTAACATTGCTACCCTATCAGGGATTGTTGTTAAGTGAATGGAAAATTTGTCTGAAAACAGATAATGGTATTAAGTCAGAAGCCCCTAGGTGTTGTGTACATGATACAAGTGAATTTGATTGAATTTGCTTAATAAGGAAGTTTTCATACAAGGTTTTTTAAAGTAATGCTTTAAGGAGACATTCCATTGCTATGGTTTGTCACTGCATGCCTGGGATATACCTTTTTATTGTACCTGTGGCTAAAAATAAACCAGGTGATTTTTATGGATCGTTGCTTTAAATCGTGGCCTTTTCAGTCCTCTGTTTCAGTGCTAGCATATGTGTGTGTATATATACAGACAATTTTTTTAATTCATGGTGTATGTGAGGATTAATTTATTATTCTGTTGTGTGCTTTTTAATGAGGGTATTAATTTATTTAGTTTAATACAAGCCCACCTTTTAAAGAAGTTGGGAATACACTTATTTTAATGCCAAGCCTAGGGGAACTATATGGTGGATTTTTAGTTCGAATTTGGAGTAGTGTGTTTTAGTAATCAAGAGCACTCTGTAATTAATTAATGCTCTTTGTGGATGGTGAGTGGATCAGGTCTATAGAGGACCATGGAATGTATGCTGGAACGTCGTCCCACACGAACTTATGTTGAGGAGGATAGGGAGGAGAGAGCGTATCACCCTCCACCATCGGTTCTGCAGGTAGGTAGCTACCTCCATCCCCCACCCCTCACCTCCACCCCCACCAACCTATCTTTAACCTTTTTTCAGCTGAGAATTGATAAGTGGTGGATAATTTGGATTTAGAAATTTGGTAGCACAAATTGTCATAATATTCATCATTGTTGCAATCAAGCTACATACCAAGAAATGACCTTCACAACATCCATGTGAATTGCAAGAGAATACCTGTAATGGAATACAATATCACATTTAAACTGATACTTTTAATAAAGCCCTGCAGTGCATTGTATTTGGTAACATGTGGGCTGAATTTTTTTGTCAGATGCTTAGCAGTTCAGGTGTACATGAAGTGTCTTCTGCTTTCTTGTTAATCTATTGATTTTTTGGCTGGCATTTTTGAAATCCCTTTTAAAGATGCCAGGTTTATAAGGTTGACAAGATTAAATATTTAATGTATATGTAGGGCACCAGATCAAATAACGACAAGTAAAAAAACCTTTCATAGACAAGGTATTAAGTTTTTCCCTGTTGTCTATAAGGAATTCCATTTGCCATAGGAATATTTATGAGGTGAACATCACTCAAGAGCTGCCAGTCCTATTCAATTTAGCAATGATATTTTACATGTATATTTTGGGTGGCATTTAATTTTCACATTAGAGCACATCTTGGCAGATGAATATATACATATATTGGATTATTTGCAAAAGATATTAAGCATGCAACACCTAAAAATTAAAATGATCAATAAACATTGAAATGATTTAAAACCTTATAGCTGTTTGGCATTGCATTCGAAATACTTCAAAATAAATTCCTTTTTTATTCTCAGTATGTACAAGTTGCCAACATGAGAATTCTCTCTATCATCTAATTTTGATCGGTAAATTTTTCAACAGGATATAGAGATTGATAAAATCAAACCTTTTGTAATCTATCAGTTCAAATTATATTACAATGTTTGACAAGTTTAGCTGAGCATAAAAAAGTGGAGAATGCTAGGCTGCAATACAAAGTCTACTCTACCTATTTGGCATTCCATTCATTATCATATAAATGATAAACCCTGGGCTGATCTTGTTCATTCAGTATGGAGGGGCCATTGTTGACTTCCTGAAGATAACTTGTTTGTTGATATATGTACATAATGTATGTTTACTAAAGCAGGAAATCTTTTGTCATTAAAGTTAAAGAAGTTCAGTTATTGTGCAGGTATAGAGACACAGTGGCAGATAAGGCAAAATGACAACAGAAAAGCTCCATAGTAAAAACACATTTCAATTTACAGTCTATGCACTGTAATAGTGCTTTGGAGTTCCTGAATATATAAATGTGACATGCTTTGGAAAATTGCTTCCTCTTTACAGAGTCCCTTTATCATCATGTTTTTTGTCTTTTTTTTTCCTTTGAATATCCAAGACTGGGGAGAGGATATTGTCTGTCTGTCTCTGTCAAAGTCAGTTCAGTATGGCTTGTAAAGGTTAAAGTCATTCATCAAGGTTAAGGTTAATTCAATCACACTTAGGGGAGGGGGGGATCTTGTTTCACAAACACACCCATGTAAATTTTGCATGCTCAGCTAAATGAACAGCATAAATCAAATTATATATGTAAGTAAAAGTGATACAGAAAGTGGTGCATCATATGAGGTGTTATTGATTCAATGAAAACAAGAAGTGGATGAGAAAGAAATTGTGAACTAGATGATTTTGTTTTATGCATACATGCTGTATGCATTTGAACCCGACCAAGGTCCTATTGTGGCAGATTAGATCTGTGATCTCGAGATGTTATCTTCACCTTCACTCTGACCAAGAAACTTCGACCTTGACATTTCTGTTCATCATACATACTCTCTGTATAATTCAAAGATTATGGCCAATGTTTAAATTGTGGACATGCAGACAAAAAGGCTTCCCTTCTTCCTCAATTTTCAATTTCAGGGACATAAAATGATAAACTCTCATTTTAGGGGACATCCACAATGTGAATATTGGAGGTTTTTGCAGAGTAATTACCATCCATCATACTAAATTAAGCAAGAGTTGGTTGCCTGTGTTGTTAATATGTATGTACCTGATGGATTGGTGACCAATCAATATTTTGCCAATACATGTATATTACATTTAGTAGTTCTTTACCAAATAAGTCTCCATTTACCTTTGAAATAAGCCATGTGTTTGCAAATTACTTGTCATTACTACTGTTCCTGTATTATCTGTAAACCTTGAGTGGACTTTATATGGTCAATTGCGGAGTATTCGGAATGATTGACATCTTTATGTAAAATCCAAATGAATGCTAGACAGGAGAGAAATAGGTGTTTCCTTTGGTGTTGGTGAATAACTTGCATGGGAGTGTTTTAGTTAGTTGTAGACAGGTTGCATGGCAAATAAATTTAGCATTTTGACTTTTATAACTGAATAATATGGTCAGTTGCATGTCTTGTAGTATATAATTGGAATAAACTTTTTCTAAGAAGCTTATTCTTTATAGCAATGTATTTAGTTCTCTTTGACACATTTTCTCTGCATTTACTAGTATTACATGTTGACTGAAATCCAACAAACTAGGGGGAAAATGTTATGTTCACCTGCAGGTGCATTTGTGGTGAATATAACATTTGATTTTTCCAATGTCAAACCAAAAATGAATTGAGAATTTCCATATTGATACAATTTGTAAAGAGACTTGGATGGACAGATCGGGTAGTACTATGTGCTTTTGTAGTTCTAGTAGCCAGTTTTGATATATTAAATTATTCAATCCTACATATAATAAAGCAGTTTTTGACTTTCAATCATTGTTGCAAATCATGGCTGAAATGTACGCTTCTCTCCCTTTTCACCAGTGGCTCTCTGCATGAAAATTTTCTCATAAATATGCATGACACAATTTGGCCATTCACTGAGCTTCCAAGCACAGGTTAGTCAGTGATTTAAACTGTTTACAGAATGTGAGCAAATTTCTCTTGACCAATCAGAACACTTGTTTTTCCACTTCTTCAGTAGAAAACTAACCAAAACAGAACTTGTATGTGTACAGATATAGTAATTTCAACATTGAAAAGATAACAAATGAACAGACGTGTTGGGGTATATGATTTCTTGTCAAAGATAGTTTCATTGCATAAAGCACAAGTTTTCATGGTCATAGCCGTTATTGAGTTAAATGCAGAGTATACTAAACCAAATCTTCAATTTTAGGCTAAGTGTGAATTCTGTTGGTCAAGGAATTACATCATTCTCATCATGCATATTTATGAGAAACAAGAAAATTTTCACACAAAGAGCCACAGATGAAAAGAGAGAAAAATACATTTCAGCCGTGGCTCCCAACAATGAACTTTGATGATCTCTGGGCTCAATGAATATTGTACTTCTCATGTGGTTAAATCATTATATATCAGTACTTGTACATGTATAATATTTGTTAGGAAGTGTGGCAGCCATCGTCTGTTTGGTTATTTGCAAATCCAGTTGGTGTCTGTTTTTTGAAAAAAGATATTGATGCATTGACTGAGAATTTATTCCATATATTAAAACAAATTCAACATTAGATGTAAATTAATTATCTTTCAATCCAAACTATAATAGTTGATTGTTTGTTGTTTTCCGCCACACTCAACAATTTTTCAGTTATCTGGTGGTGTCCAGTTTTTATTGGTGGAGGAGAGATCAACGACCTTCTGAAGTAAATTGGCAAACTTTTTCACACATGTATATATCGGCGCCAGTGAGAATTGAACCCACGCCAACTGGAGGTGAGAGACCTAGTGATTTTGAGCGCGATACTCTAAGATTTAGATTTAGATTGATTATTGCTTTCCGCCACACTCAACAATTTTTCAGTTATCTGGTGGCGTCCAGTTTTTGTTGGTGGAGGAGAGAACCCAGATACAATGTACCTGGGAAGAAACCACCGACCTTCCGCACGTAAACTGGCAAACTTGATCACATAACACCGCGGCCGAGATTCGAACACGCGCCGACAGAGGTAAGAGGCTTTGTGATTTTGAGCCCGATGCTCTAACCACTCGGCCACGGAGGCCACCGATACTCTAAGCACTTGGCCACGGAGGCCCCTACAATAGTTGATCATACTATATGTGTGTGTGTGTATGTATATACACACACAGATATATATATATATATATATAAACAAATTTAATTTTTCTGTATATTTCAGATAAAATCACATTCTGAAATATTATTTTACTCTGTACATTTCTTGTCAAATTCACTTCAAATTTGGCAAACTGAGGAAGATTTTATCAGAGATCTGCTACAATATACTTGTTTACCATTAAAAGGTTGAAAATGCCCATGATTTAAAATGTGAACTGGAATTTAGACATAACAATTTACTATAATCATTTAGTTAATTGATAACCTTAAAATTCAATGCTGTAATTAACACTTTCCTGTTTTTTACCAATACTTTAGATATGAATTAAGTGATAATTTAGACATGAGTTAAGTGATAATTTTGCAAAACAAAATTCATTATCAATTTAATGGTATTGTAAGCTACCTAGGGATAAAGCTTTCCTTGTGTATTTCTGAATCCTCAGCAGATATCCACTAATGTGAGGATAGTTCCAAAGATCATTTAAAGTCAATAAACAATATCACTCAGTCCCTCTGGTGAAGAATACTACAAACTTTGTAGTCAATATATTCTGTATTTATTATGTTGGATAACTGGTAAAGGCACAATATAAATTCCCTCGTTAGGTGAACCCTGTGCACTACAGCAGGCTTTTACAAGTATAAATAGTACACTGATTCTTCAGAAATATGAGTTTTGGTTGTCCAGTGTGGTAGGAGATTTCTAACTAAGTTTTTACTATAATTATTACATCATGAATAATCTCACCTTAATTTCTTCTGTAAAGAATTTTAAATATTGCTGCCGTACAACTTGTAAAAATCTGCCGTAATATCATAGCGAGCTTACTTATATAACCTTCGGTGCTAAACCACATGACTAAATTTAACCAACAGATGTATGCTGTACAGACCTCTAACCAATCAGCAACTTGTACAGTTGCAACAGTTCCCACACAAGTTCCCACACGGAACTACTTTTTCCGTGCAGGCTACCATACAAGCACAAAAGAAATATCAATAAGTACAAATAATTACATCTAAGCAATAACCATTAGAAAGCTTGATTAGTTAATGTAGACAAGTAAATAAATATCACAATATCTTGTACATGTGGGCTAAATTTGCTTTGTCTTGTTTGCGAATGAATACAGTTACAAACAACATCACCGTAAACAAATATAGTTCCACCGGGTACAACTGGTTACATGTAGTATGTGATAAATGGCAATGAAGTCTTAATCTCAAATTATTAAAAAGAATTAATTTGCATGTCTAAATGATTCATATAGTAAATATTATCTAACAAACATCGTAAATGTTTTCATCACCAAACTAGAAATGACGACAGAATACTGCACTCATAAAAAAAGTGATGGCTGCCAAAATCATGAAATGTAAACATCCACCCGACATTCCCCAATATTATTTCTATTTCTACCCTTCATGAAATTATAACAGGTAATTAGAACTTGAAACATTAAAGGCAATAATACATGTAAGTATATGATAATGACTTCTAAATGAATAACTTAACTATCGGAACACATAAAGCATGTCAAAATGTACTGGAGCACAATGGATGGAATAAACGTAGTAATACACAATACAGTGTCACAAGTTATTATTGAGCCAAACATGTTTATAGTAGGAGACCTGGAACAGGTTACACTATCTTTTCATGAAAATTGAACCAGAGATGAATTCAGGGTTTAATTTTAAAAAAAGCAAAACTGAAATATAATGGGGAGATTAAATTACATCTCTTTACTATAATATATGACACAACTATTACAAGGTACACTGATTGATAAGTAATTGCTCGTTTTAAAGATTAATCCACTATTCAGATGTCCAAGAAATGTTTGTTCAGTTTCCTCTTCATCTTCTTTTTTCTGTCCCTATATACAAACAACATACTTTATCTTCACTTTAGCAGTCCATGTTGGTATAAATAGATGCATGTAAATGTATGTACCAGCTCCATGTTTGATTGATGATTTACTAAGGGAAGGGAACAAGGGGAGTCTTACTTGTGTGTGCTGATAGCAAAGAAACTGTGTCTTGCAAGTCATCATATCTGGCTAGCAAAGATTGAGTGCATATTAGTATTCATTTTCCTGGACAAGTGATGTAAGAAACAGACAATCATTTATACAGTGACCCAGTGGAAATGGACATAAAAGATTTTATTGTTTATCGGTCTCGGTCATTGGAATGTATCATCAAAATGTTAATCTTTTCTCAGAAGTCAAATGGAATGGCCAAGAAAATGTCAATGATTGTTTATTATCTGAACAAATAAAATGGCTACAAGTGCCAATGAAATGATTCCTAGTCAGCCATTTTGTACACAGATACAATGAAAGACATCCGAGATGCAATTTTTTGTGTATGAAATGACTAGATGATTTAAAATATTGAAACTGGCTACCAGAACTTATCAAACAGTACCTGATCAGTCATGTATAGATCAGGTTTGATGTTACAATAATTGAATTTTAAAAAGTTAAATGTAGTAACTCAGGTGAATATATGAACAACAAAGGGTATCTCACATTTCAAAAAAGACGATGAACAATAAAATTCTACATAACTTGTATTATAGTGAGAGAAATATCTGAGATATGATTTCACAATCTTCCATTTCTTGCTAGTTTTATGCCCCTGAGATTGGAGGTAATGGGCATAATGCTTTGACCTATCTGGTTTTCTGTTCATTAGTCAGAGTGTACTATGTCTCTTTGAATGATTGTCTGCAACTTGTGACTGATAAAGGTCAAGGTATTCACTAGGGTCAAGATCAAAATTTGCCACAATTAAAAATACCCATGTCTTGATGTAAATCTGTAAGAGTTTTAAAGACCCAATTTTATTAGCTCAGGCCCTGAATGACAGATTCAGTCAGGCGTGTCAACTGGGCATCTGAGATCAGAGGTATTGATAGCAGTCAATTACAAGCTTATCAACCCCTTTCATCTTCTGCAACAGTAAGTTCACAGTGATTTCTTTAAATTATGAGTTGATATTACCTAAACTGAATATTTGAAATTTAGACACAAATTTCTCCACTCAAGAGACACTGATTAGTGTAACCCCCTTTACACTCAGAATCAGTCTCTGTAAGTATTAATGGATGTACTCTTGTCTACTTCTTTTATAAGCTACCGTTCAAGCAACTTTCCAAGTCATGGGTTTCTGATCTGCTTCACTTCACTATGTTTCACGACACCCCACCCCGATACTCCCGTGTCAGCATAATTATTTACTTTCATTCAGCTTACTGTTTTCCATCAAATGATTCCTATAGCTGTTATATATACAGACCATGAAACGTGCTACTACAACTTTTAAGCATTTCCTTTCGTTCTGTGCAAACCTTTCAGAATTTCGTGCAGACTGTTCACTGTTCTATGCAAGAATCATTTTGTTCTGTGCAAGAATTATTTCGTTCCATGCAAACTGTGCAAAGCATTTTATGCAAGAATTGTTCCATGCAAGAAACATTTCATGTGGTAGAACTGTTCAAGTCACACCCCTACAAACAAACAGAGCATGCAAGTCCGATAAATGGTAACATAATTTTGGATTTCTTTATCAAATATTCTTCTTCAATTATTTTATAAGAATTATTATTATATCTAATTTTACTTCATCCCAGAAATGACCTAAAATCTGATACCATATTTTTCTGAATATAATATGCACTAAAGTATAATATAAAATTCTCCCACCCCAATTTTTGGCATGAAAATTGTGTGCAATACACAGAAAAAATTTTTACCAAACTGTAATTTGCAGTAATTTTCACTGAATATTTTTGCAGAAATAATGAATTCTAAACAAAGAATAAGAATTTACAATCTCTGTAACTATGGTTTTGAGGAAAGAGTTATCTGTGGTAATCTTCACAGCATGCCTTCAGGGGAAATACATGTGTAATCGTATCGTAAATTTCAGCAAAGTACGAGATTTTGTAGTGTTAATGTTTTAACAGACTCAATATTTCCTGTGTTGACACTTAATTAAAATCAATTAAATATTCAACATTATAAAAATAAAATCAAAATATTAAACTAGTGTTTATTTTATTGTAATCAACACAAGTACCACAGGTCATGTACAAAGGTGCATTTTATATTAACACCCACCCCCCCACCCCCCCACCCCCCATTAATTATGAAAATGATTGTAATCAAAGACATTAATAGGTGCTATAAATATTGAGTGCTCTGCCTGTAAAAACAATGCCTAGAAAAATAAGAAGTTGTATGAGGATAGGTAAGGTATACCCTGATACCAGTTATGTGGACAAAAAATATAAATACCGGCTCGTGAAAATCTGGCAGCATGTCAATTTATGTATAAGACATTCTGCACAATTTTTTTTTTCACTTAATAAGATGTGTGAGACAAGAAATACTCTAGGGTATTTCTTTACCCTGAGGGGGTATCTGCCAAAATCAAGGTACAAGCGCAGTGTACACATCAATGACTTCGTAAAACATTTGGTGGTCACTGTCCCATCTCATTTCTTTTACGCAAGAAAAGTTGTTTCAAAATTTCATTGAAAAATCGTAATAAACAATAAGTATAGAAAACTAATTTTTAGTGACAAATCATTGTGTAACCTATCGTTGTTTATTTTAGCATGTGACATTGCATTGAATGGTGGCATACAAGGTGCAGTACGAATTTTAATCTTCTGTTTCAAAATAATTCTATGTGTACATATTTTAAATATCACATTTTCTACAATTGTACATTTCTATCGTAATTTTCTTGAGATAGATTTTTTCACTTTTAAACATTCACGAGGTGAACATCGTGAATGAAGGCTTGTCTCTGACTGTAACATTATATTGCCGAGTTTTGCCTGAAAAAAATTGTCAAAACAAACAATATCACGTCAAGTAGGTATAATATTCATTTAAAAAAGAGATTTTTTTTTATCTTTACCATTTTCCCCAAGTTTATTGTTATATTCATTTATTTATTTTTTTAATGCATTAATGGCACCGTAATGACCGTTGTGTTATGGATGATTTGCCTCTACACCAAGAAGGCAAGGAACTCATAAGAAGACACCATGTAGTGTATGAAAGCGTTCTAGTTTAAGTTAGAATTACGAGGAAATTATTCTGTATCACAAAGAATTGGGAGAAAATAATAATTTAAGGACAAACGTCTCATAAACACAAATGTAATTGAACAGGCTCTGGATTTTCTAATTGAGAAGGTTTGTTCTGAATCCAACAACAGAGGTGGATTAGACATTCCACAATTTAATGGAAACTATATTTATTTCATGTGTATCAGTAGTGCAGTTTCTTTGTGTATAGGAACTAACACCTAAGTAGACCCTGGTGACTCTAGGTAAATAAAATCTGTTTGGATTAGGCCCTACCTACTTTTTCAGTAACTCTATGGTCACCAAATGGGTCTTTTATGTGTTGGATCACTGAAATATTGGCCATTTGCAAGTAAATGGTTGGTTTATATTAACTTTAGACTGATGAATTGGACTTTTGATTAGGTGTATGGGTTGGATGTTCAATCCATTATTATCCCCTCACAATTCATTACAAGAGGGGATATAATAACAGGACCGTTTATGTGCAATAAATGTGTGTGTTTGTGTGTGTGTGTGTGTGTGTGTAAATATGTGTATGTATACAACACTAACCTTGTAGATACTCTACAGCCCACATTTTTGATGAATTGATTTGATATTTTCGTGTGTGAGCATGTGCAAAAATGTGTGTAGTAATGAGTTTATAGACACTTAAAAAGCCACATTTTGATTTCATACTTCATTACAAGTAGCTTTGTTATCAAGAGAGGAAGATTCCTGTTGGCTTTTGGGTGCAAATGTTGAGTTCACAATGGAACTTTGTTGAAAAAGGTCAAAGGTCAAGTTCACTATGGGACTTCATAGAAAAATCTTGTAGACAATTTCTACACAGGTCACTTTTTTTTTTGGCTCAATTTATTTGGTACTTTACATGTACCTCTTGTTACAGAGAGGAAGAACTTTTTCAAGGTTAAGGTTACCACAGGACTTGCATTCACACATTGCAAGGGTATGTCCCGCCTTGCAGAGCTCTTGCCATTATCTTGCTATTCATCATTAGGTAATAAGACTGCATGATTGTGATGATTCATGCAGGTATGATGAAATTGAAGTACTCCAGAAAATCAAGACCTATAAAGTCCTTGCTATCACCTTTGCTAATGATTATCAGTATTTTGTGCCTGTGAGTGGACAACTATCACCCCACAAAAACTTGAGTACCTGTCACCTTGGTCAAGAAATTTCAAAATGATGAAAAATCTATAAAATGAATACATGTATATGATAAATGTACCTCTATATTGATTGCTACACCAGATGGTGTGCTTCACAGATCTTACCTCTCAGTAAAATATGGCTTATCTGCGCAGAAAATGTACCGGATGTTTGGAGATGAGCTCATGTATGTTTCTAATATAGATGGTATGTACATTTCTAATACAGGTAAGGGATAGGGTGTAGAGGGTCTTTTTTGTTTTATTTGTAACAGTTATAGTCACCTGTATTTGAGTCTAGTTACCCCCCAAATTGTGCTGGTTTGTGAGCTCTAAACTACAATTGTATGGTGACATTCAGGGGAGTTGGTACGTAAAGTACTGTATATAAATGTAAGTTTGTGAACTTTACATTTTGAGCTTTATAAAAGTTATTGTACTGAGGAAAGAGATTTGTTTTGTGGCCCAGGATCAATATCTATTGACAGCTAGTGGGAAAGTCCCTCACAATGAATTGAAGCAATAGGTAGAGAAGAAGCCTGATAGAAATATACATTCTCAGTCAAGGCAATTTGATTTTCTTTGTTATCACGTTTCGTTTGACTCCCAGCAATTTCATCCTGTTCAGTTTTACAATTTTTGATTATTTGTACAAAGTTTACCTTTAAAATTATTGGAATAAGTTTCGAACTATTACCTGGTTCATTTGTGTCGGGCATACCCTTTACATCACAGTCTGGTTGTAGTGTATATAGTGTTCAAATTCTCACAATTGATTTGTTCATGGGGATATAGATTACAGACCCTCGATTCTCGATTGATTGGGTTAAATCTGTAAATTATGCACTGTATGATACCTGCTAAATGACAGATAGTTGTGCCATCCAAATAAAGTCTACTCAGGTTTGAAAATAAAGAGAAATGGCATGATCCAACAATGGTGGGTATATGAATGATCTTGTATATGAAAAGGTAGAAGTCATGTGATTGGTGTGTTATGATTTTTAACTCAATTCAATTGTTGATATTTTGTGTAGAATCGAAGATCATCGGAAGAGAAAGATCGCCACCTACAGAAAAGAATAGCAGAGTTGCAGGCTCAGACTCAGAGGCTTGAACGTAAAATTGGTCTCCTGAAAACAGAAAATGACTCGCTGGTAAGTATGCAATTGAGACCAAGTGATGCATGTATATGTACCTGGGATACAAATCACTATATTTACACTGTACACATTGAGATAAAACAAAACACTGTCATGATCAGTAAGTTTGCTTCAGTGACTCTTTCTTTTTTTTTCTCGTTTTGGAATCTTATGTTCTCATCATACTTTGTTAACCTATTATGAAAAAAAATCACTGAAAATGCCACTAGAAAAATGATTTGATGATGAATGGATTTTTTTTTTTTTTTGGTAAACTATAAAATGTACATTAAATCCCTGCAATTGTTAAAAGGCCAGATATTGGCAACTCTGAATGTGTTTAACCTTATTTGTGATATTGATATGCATATAAGCCCAAGGATCAACTTCTAATCTCAAACACTTAACAATGTAGGCCATATTGTATACCTAAACTTTAAATGGTTATTATATTCATAAAGAAACATGCTGTTCTTTACAGGTTTGCATGTAATTATTCGTTTGTTATTCAGCTTAGTGGCAATGTTGAAATGAAAGCTACTATTTATGACTGTATTTACATGTATGCAGGATATAATTCTAGATCTCCTAGTACACATAACAAGTACTTGCTTACAAAATGTTAACAAAGAGGAAATTACAGTTGTGGTATTCATGATAGAATTGACTTTCGCATCTTCAAGCAAATGATAGAATAGATTTAACTTAAATTCATAATACATACATGTAGTAATATTGAATTTAATTTTTTTTTTTTGGTATTATTACTACTGATGTGTGTATATGTAAGCAAAGCAAACACATGATTTGCATTATATTTATTTTCTAAATACTAGAAAGCAAATGGATGTCATCAAAAGTTGGCCAGATTCAGGAATATACATAATTATGATTTATAGTGTACTAAGGTACAAATTAATAAAGGTTAACAAAAGGGCGGGTAATTGATCGATTATCAGTAAATAAATTTTTTGGGAGTTTGCCATGAATAATAATTATAAACATTTATATACATGTATATATACCTTTTACTATGATTACTTTTTCTTGAAAGATAAAGAAGGTTGGAGAAGGATTACTTTCGGTATTAGATAAACATAGTACCGTTATATAGAGCAGATTGCAAACACAGTAAGAAGAGATGAGAGGGTTATGCTGATAAAGCACTGCACACAACTTTGTTAGAGATTAGAGATGCGTGGTGGTTGATTGCCAAGGGAAATAACTCCAGTTATAATTACATGCCAATTTTCTTTCTACCTGATTTGGTTCTTTGTGTGATTTTATATACTGATGATAAAAGTCCATGCCTACAATTATTTCTTTGATATTTTCCCTTGCTTTGTTATATCCTGTTATTGATTGGCAGCCATTGGTAGTTTATGATCATGAAATGAAAGACAGAAAAATACCTTTTTATGTGTAGCTCTAAATGAGTTTATGGTAAATGATGATTAACTTGATGCTTATATTGTAATGTCTGCATCTATTTGGCTTTCAGGCCATTATATTTAAATGAATCTCTCCTTAATAAGTATTAGCTTGATTACATGTCATTTGCAGAGGTTGAACTCTGAGCCTGGTCACAATTTACTAAGCATTAATGATAGTGAATATTGCCATGGACAGTGTCCCTCTGCAGAATAAAGTAGTATTTTCTATTAACAGTTGACTCTCAGTAGCTCGAACTTTGATCAGTCAATTAAATTCTTGATCTCTCAAAGCACTCTTTTGCACTACATAACTATTACACAAATTTACATGTGCTCTTCTGAAGAGGTAAAATTGAAGGTCCATTATCTATAATCCTTTAAAATTCATTCTCATTATCTCCATATGCTATGTTTACATAAACTGATGGTCACTCATAACCTAATTAGCACTACAGGGACCTTCCCACAATTCCTAGTCATTGTTATAAAAATGCCCCTTGATAGCTTGCAAATCAGCATTGCCCTTCACCAGGTATCCCAATCTGGGGACATATGATCAGCTGCAATTTTTTGTTATTTATGAGAGGCAACACTAATTTTGAGACATGTTGTTATTGCTACAACAATTAAAGTGTAAACAAACATAAGTGGAAATATAGTTTCTATAGATATATTACCTTAGAAAATCTTACTACACACAAGGTAAACAGAATTTGTCCAGATAGTATAAAAGTAAAACCAGATGATCAAAATGCCTCTTTCCATTCTAAAAGTCCTATAGATAGTTTTTGATAGATGATATTTTGGTGAAAGTTACTTCTCTTTGGCTGCCATGTTGGTGGTCATCTTGCACAAACTTCTTCATAACGTTACCAATTTCAACTGTTTATACTGACAACTGAGGGGTGTAAATCTTTTTAATTTCTAGAAGCATTTACATTAGTTACAACTTCCACTAATTCACAATTTTCATAAAGTAACGATTTTATACCAAATATTCTTTTTTCACAAGTTTAAATTTGGTCACTCAAAGAAGAAAAATCATCCTCTGGACTTCCAACATGGCAGAAAAGGGAAATTACTTTTGGTAAAATGATATCATACAAAAAGTATTGATTGTGGTTCTTTGGTTTTGAGTTTACGAGAGTGATATGTTTATAATTCATTGTCAAAAACTATTAAACATTTTAACATGATAATTTTTGAAAGGCATTATCATAATAATTTATCGATGTAGAGTTTTCTATCATATCAGATGGGAACTATATATGTTTGTTTATTGTTTTTCACCACACTCAATAATTTTTCAGTTATCTAGTGGCATCCAGCTTTTTATTGGTGGAGGAGAGAACCTAGATACAATGTAACTGGGAAGACACCACAGACCTTCCAAAAGTAAACTGGCAAACTTTCTCACTTATATTGGTGCAAGCAAGAATCGAACCTGCACCGACCTTGATAGTATTTTCTGTATTGTATCTTCTTTCCAACTTTACGGTCTCTCTCTCTCTCTCTCTCTCTCTCTCTCTCTCTCTCTCTCTCTCTCTCTCTCTCTCTCTCTCTCTCTGTGTGAGTGAGAGAGAGAAAGAGAGAGAGAACTATTCCTGATAAGAGAATAATTTTTAGAGAAAGAGTTGCATGAAAGTACTAAAGGATTTTGACAATAACTTTCACATGTTTTATGTATACCTAGTACACAATTCACGATTTCAGTATGTATTTAGTACACACCCTGCATATGTTGCAAACACAATTGACAAAATATGATGCCATGTTTTGTTATCTGCAGTCATGTATTGACCTGATCAAGAAAGACAAAACCAAAAAAATTGTGTCTGTCACAAGTGTGGTGGTAAAAAAAAAAAAAAATTGTCACATGAATCACTTGACACTGAACATCCAATGTCTGGGGGGCATTATTTTGTTGTTCAAGTCATCAGTACCTGGCATTACAAACTACATTGTTCTAATGACCAGTTTATTGTTATCGTCTGACTTTCCAGAGGCATGAAATTCTGAATGAAAAGGTAAAAGTATTTCTTTTTGAAATTATTTTCATTATTTTTACTAATCATAAATTAGTCAGGTCAGATACTTGGAAATCAGCATGGTGATGGTTGATGAAAACGAATGTGACCTTTAGAATGGGCTGTTTGGCATGTTTTAAAAAAAAAAAGATGGCAAATTTCAAGATGGATACATGCTTTTACTAACAGTTACATATTTCCATCAAGACTTCTTTAAATTCATATAATCCTGAATTGTTGTCAACAATGATTATGTTGATAATGGGTTAAATGTGCATCAGTGATGTGCCTCCTATAGTATGTATGTTTCATACGCTGTACGTTATTGTGAAGAAAAACTTGTTTGCTTGTTGTCGCCATAATCAAAAAGTGAATTTTATTTTCTTCAAGCCCTCTCAAGAATTCAGCTTCATTTGTGTATTCTGTTAATTGAGCCATATACTAATCAGAGACTGGTCATTGGAGCATGCAATAGGGAACATTAGCAGCAAATTAGATATTGGTTTTGTGAACTGGTCCAGATAATATGTAAACTATGAATGCAGTATCATTATTTGGATAAGATACCACCATTAATATGTTGTTGACCTTCTTTTTAATCAGATCAGATGATACACCTTGAATGAAAATACCTATCTATACTGATTTCTTACTGCCTGATATAACCATTGCGAAAATGTGATATTTATTAGATGGAAAGGGGATATCATCTTTTCTCCAATATCTTTAGTCTTGGTATCAGTGTTTGATCAGATATAGTGTACACATACTGGTATGTTTTTGTATCACATGAACCAGACTGATATTTTGAGCCTGATAAAAATTTGTTTGTTGGCTGTGTTTTTGGCATTGTAAACTTTTCACAATTTCATATACTTCTCCAAAACCATAGGACCAATTTCAACCAAACTTGGCACAGAGTATCCTTAGTTGAAGGGGATTCAAATTTGTTTAAATAAAGGGCCAATTTCCCTTACAAGTGGAGATAATCAAGAAAAGGCAAAAATAGGGTGGGGTCATTTAAGGACATATGCCATGTTTCTGACATTTTCTCTAAAATTATTTGTTCATTTCAATATGAAGAGTTCTTGAATAAAAGGTTTAGATTTTGTAATGTTGTAATATTACAAAATTGTTTTACATCTGCCAGAGTAGCTCAGTGTTTAAATCACCTAACTTGTAACAAAAGGGTCCCAGGTTCGATACCAATTGCTCTGAAGATTTTTCCTTCCTTCTCTACTATGGTAATGCCCATTTATACAGTAGAGCTGAACTTACATCTGTACTTGCAACAACCAGGAATCAAAATATGCTAACTCTGAAACGAACATAGTAACATCCCCCCCCCCTTTTTTTTTGTAGAAACGAGATAGAATTCAGTTGATCTGTATGTGAAATTTCATGAAAAATTATAAATTATTAAGAAACATTGCATATGTCCTTGAAGATCTTCTGAAGAACCCAAGAACCACTGGACCAGAAAAGATGAAGCTTCCTGACATCATGATGATTCAAGTTGGTCCAAATCATAGCCCCCAGGGATAGGGTGGGGTTACAATAGGGATTGAATTTTTGACCTTGTGACCTTCACCTTGGATTTTGACCTACTTTTGGAAAGCTATAACCTTGGCCATAACTTTTGATAGCTTAGTGCTAAGGCTTTCATATTTCGCAAGTGTATTCCTTGTTACAAGACCCTTCTTTTGGTAACCGAGAATACAGTGGCATCAGTGTTTCACAAACTCATTTTGTTTATATATACATATGTACAAAAAACCTGATCATTTGAAGAGATAAATATTTTATCAACTTAGGTCACTTTTACATAACTGTACATGGTTTAGTTCATTTCATCCCCATTCATTCCACTTCAAAATGGTAACATTTAAAAATTTTTGGTTAATTATTTGGTGAAAACTTTAATTTCCATCTCTCTTTTTATCACAATGTCTCTGTGATGTAAAAAGTGCTGAAAGAATCTGAAGTGCAGAATTTGAAATCCAAACTGTTCATTCCCATCTTGGCCCAAAACATTCCATTCCTGATCAAAACCTTTTGTTCTCCATTGTCAAGCATTCTGATCTGTTCAAACTGTTTAGCGTTTGTTCCCCAATCAAAACTGTTAATTCACAATTGGTTTAGCGTTTGTTCACTGTTGCACTGGTGTAGTAGTATGCTTTAGGGTCTGTCCATGATCAGTTACAAGGTTGTCAAGCCAGCCCCTTAGTTAGCATAAGGCCAATGAACTGATATTAATTAGTTCTGTGATGATTGGAGTTTTCTTTCATCTATGAAAGTTTAAGATTAGAATGTCTTACCTTAGCTACTGCATCACACAAAACCATTTTAAAACCATTTTAAATATTAAGAAATTGAATGTTATATGTTATTTAAAGTTACAACAGCATTAATATTTAAATCATATCACTTTGTTACAAATTTGTTGTGCAATTACTGTCTTGGTCATTGAAAGAATTTTTCTATACAAAGTAAATTAGCTTTCTTGTTATATTCATAATGTGTGTTTTCAGAAATATTTGTTATTATGGGTAATTGATTTTCAAAAAATTATGCTTGGTACTGAGGGCATATATTATTGTTTTATGGATGAAATGAAGTTATCTGCTTTCTAATGCAGCAGACAGCTTTTTCATCGTTGCATGGCTGTCGTGTAGTATGATAGCGGTATTTGTTTGGAAGGCTTAGTAATTGCGTTTACAATATCGCATTTCTTACGTGCAGACTTGGGAAACTGAAGAAGCATAGATAAACACTGCAACTTTAATAGAAAATAGTTGTACAATTCACTTAGTTTAATGACTGCATGGAAGTTCTGTTTTGTATAAATTGCATGCAGATAAAATGCTGTGTCTAAATTTTGATAGATTTACTTGTAATTTTTTTCATTGCAGAAACGACAGAAAGATGACCAGAGGCCCTTGGAAGAGAAAATTAAAACACTAAAAAAACGCAATGCTGAACTGGCAGCCATTGCCAGACGTTTGGAAGAGAAGGCGAAGCATCTCCAGCAGGAAAACATGAAGGTACCACAACTAGCTATTTTGGATATGAAAGCTATGACCATGGAATCAGCATACATAGCTGAAAATGAACCTTCTGGTGAAATGAATTGTAACTGCAATACCCTGGGGAACGGTTGAGATTGTTAGAACTTTAAAAATTATTGTAACCACAATAGGTTTATGGATGTTTAGGTAATTTCCCATACCATGTCAAATAACATAAGAAACTGTATTCATGTGTCATGAACAATATCACATATTCAACACACCTGATGACAATTTAGTGAATATCGTAGACTATATTCATGTCTTCTGGGACCATATGGACTGATTGTTTGAAAGCAGACAATGTATTTAAAATAAAAAAAACCCCACACAATTCAAATCACAGTGTTGTAAATAAGCAGATTTTCGAAAGAAAGAACACTCAAGAGAGTTATTATTAGGCCCTGTATATCACTAAATCTAAACTGTTCATACATTTTTACATTATGATTTAGTTGTTTGGTCATTCCCAAATTTAAATAAGATTTCTGTAAAGATGTGGACCTTGATGGTATCTATTATAATCCACTGCTTTTGTATACTTGTGGATCACTAATGACGGATACTCAATCAGACTAAAGTATAGACCTATAATATAAATATTTATTTATAATGCAAGTCTGTATTTAGTCAGAATGACGGATACACATATTGAATTCCCTGCAACAAAATACAAATTTTTGTGTGGTACATGTAGTAACAGTAACATTTTTGCTGTATTTTTCTAATAATATATTTATTTTTGAGAAAAAATACCCTGAAAGAATAGAATGTTGCTATGGCCAGCAGGAAGTGAAGAAATTAAATACTTCACATGAATATGCACACACATTCATATGCATGAATATGAACATTAATTTTCTGTAAGATAAACAAATGGCTTTTATCTGAATAAACCATATTCTGAAGGATAAACAAATAAACATTTATGAATGTGTGTAATATTTTGACATTTCCATTTTATTTGTTAGAAGGAGATGTAAAAAAAAAAAAAAAAAAAAAGAAAATTGCACATGGTACTACATGTAGTGTACACTAGCATTGCATGGCTGTATGGTATGACCAATTCATGGTATAAAATAATACCAGGCAGTAAAAATTACTAAGGGGACAAGGAATTCAGAATTTGATTGATTCAAAATATTTGGATTTCCTAAAATTTGTAGCATGAGCCTAAGTTAGCATCATCAGATTGAATCATTCTGATCTACATACCTATAACTTTAGATTTGTTCCAACTATAACATTAATCATTAATCAACTCATTTATTAACTATTATAGATTTATCATCTGTTGTGATGTGTCAGGATTCATATGACATAGAAAAGAACCAGCTTTCAACTTCAATTTAATAGTCTATGGATTAATTCTTACACAATGCAAGACATGAAGTTGTTATATTTCATCTGTCACATTTGAACTTTCTTTCTCAAAGTAATTTTCAATAGCCACAGATGCAGGGATAAAGAGCATTTCATTGCATCTTTTAGTAAGCTCCACAGTAGAGAATAATTTTCCAAACTTTGATCCTATCCCATAAAATTGACTGCAATGCAATAAATGAAAATGGTTTTTTATTTAAAGCATAAATGTTTTAAGCTGTGTTTCAAAAACTACCCTGTGGTATTTCTTAAAATAGTAATTTATTAAATGTATATGATGAATTAAACAAATTTGCAGAGATAAGTATTTTCGACACTGTCTTCCAATATGTGTAAAAAAAAAAATCAAGGTTTTTAATGTAGAGGGGATCACTGGACTCTTAAATTGTCTGCTTCCCCATATTCTTTTTATGATTAATGATGAAATGTAATTGCTAGAGTGTAAAAGTAAAACATATTTTTAAAAGATGTTTAAAAAATTTCAAGTTTTGGAAGTCACAATTTTTCAGACATGATAAGCCAAAAAGTGAAAATTTGGGTACTATATATATATATATATATATTTTCATCACTTTGTATGGTACATTTTCACATATTCATATAAAAGAGACATATATATTATGTGTGTGTGTGTGTGTGTAGTTTTTGGCCTATCTGTGGCAAAAAACTTTAACTTGGTCATATCGTTTACACCATAAGAAATAAGGCTTTCATATTTGGTATGTGCATTCATTTTGGCAAGACCTTTTCATTGACAAAAACTCTTTGACCTAGTGACTTTAACATTGACCTTTGACATATTTTTAGAAAATTTGGATATAATCAGTATCTTTGAAATCATAA
Source organism: Ostrea denselamellosa (assembly GCA_024699665.1). Taxonomy (NCBI): domain Eukaryota; kingdom Metazoa; phylum Mollusca; class Bivalvia; order Ostreida; family Ostreidae; genus Ostrea; species Ostrea denselamellosa. The sequence goes on along the minus strand of JAMZEH010000084.1, from coordinate 531,817 downwards.
GCGGTACTGCTTTTATATTTAGTATGTGCATTTCTTGTGAGAAGACTTTTCCACCACCATCAGATTTGTTGATCTTGTGACCTTGACATATTCATTGACCTAGTTTTTGGAAATTTTCAAAAAAACTTTAATGTTGTTCATATTTTTTACACCATAAGAGGTAGACCTTTCATATTTAGGATTTGTATTACTTGTGGCAAGACCTTTCCATTGACACCAATATTTTTGACTGGGTGACCTTTACATTGAAATTTGACCTACTTTTAGAAAATTTTAATATAAGCCATAGCTTTCAAATCATAAGAGGTACTTCATTTATATTCAGTACGTGCATTTCTTGTGAGAAGACTTTTCCAACAATTCCAGATTCGTTGACCTTGTGACCTTGACATTCACTTAGTTTTTGGAAATTTAAAAAAAAAACGCATTCAACTTTGGTCACATCTTTTACACTATAAGAGGTAAATCTTTCATATTGGGTATGTGTGTTCCTTGTGGCAAGACCTTTCTATTGACACCAAAATCTTTGACTGGTGGCCTTTGCAATTTTACAGGTTCACTTCATTGTAATCCAAGGGTGGGCGGAATGGGGGAGATCAGTATTTTACAAACACATTTTGTTTATATAGACAGTCCCTCATAAACAACATATATCTTAAAGTGATGTGTTCTAATTTTAGAAACAGCTGTACCCATGGGAAAGGCTGTTAAACATGGAATTTTTAAAAAAAATCTGGTCAATATATATCCTTGACAAAATACATGCAAATTTTGACAGAAATCAGTAGTTTTCAATATTGTTGTATGGGTAATTACTTTAAACAGTATGATCTAGTACAAGAAAATGCATATGAAAAATTAAGTCTTCAGACAAAAAGTTTTTTATCACATCTGCAAAGAATTTTTAAGATGACCCACTGCAATTGGTCTGCATCTGTTATTGTCTGACATTAACAATTGAACATTTTTGACTTCTACAGTCAAACTACATTGGACCATTCCAATTCTTTTTTAATTTGGCATGAAGCATCTTTGGGAGAAGGGGAACATAAATTCTAATTTCAGAGCTCCTGCAACCCCGTGGCCTTAGAGGCAGGGCAAAAATTAAACAATTTTCAAAAACCTTCTCATCAACCACACATCTGTATGAAAAACTAAATGCATAGTGATGTAGAACGGGAAGGCCCTTAGCAAAAAATTTTTTTAAATTTCATGATCCCTAGGGTAGAAACTTTGACTTGAGATATTAGTGTTTATTTGTAAAACATTTAAATAATATCTTCTTTAATGCTATTTATAACAAATTAACAACTAAATAAATATTAAAAAGGAGTAGGTAGCCATTTACCAAAATTGTAAATTTCATGATCCCATGGGTAAAGGTTTTGGTTCCAGTTTGGGGCCAAAATTCTCATAATGATTATTGTCTATCATTTGGAAGACTTCTTTAATTTTGCTGATACTGTTTAAAAACTAACTGCATATTTAGGAAAAGCAGAAAGGAATGTACCAAAATTGTGAACTTCACAACTCAAGATCAAGGGCAAGTCCAAAATAGTTTTTATAGTGTTAATATATTATTATTTAAGGTCTTTCATCAGTATTGGTACTTTCAGAGACATTTGTGTTTTAAGAACATACTTTGTTTTATACTGCTGCTGAATGTTAGAATTTAACTTCAATGTGCAGAACAGAAAAATTATTCTAGATTTCATAGCCCTTGAGACCAGTGGTACTTTTAACTAATACTCAGGTGACTGATAAGGCCTTTGGCCTCTTTTTTTTTTTCTTTAAATCAGAAAACCATACCAAATATGCACTGAATGAACATTATGTAGGAATAGTGGCTGGAAATGTGTAATTACTTCAAAAGCTTTATTTCAATTGTAAATACCTTCCTATTTTCATCATTAGAAAGTGAAAGAAGAAATGAGCCCACCAGAATCAGACCACATGAAGAAAATCTTTGCAAGACAGAGGGCCAAAGATTTAGCAGACCATGCCAAGGCCATGTTAGCAAAGGACCGTGAAATCGAAGAACTACGCAAAAAATGTCAAGAGTTGGCAGATACTCTCAGCAATGCCGACTTTCTTGGGCCAGAGGTAAACTTTGACTAGGGTCCAGTCAAGGTTTTTCACCAGCATTGTTTAATTTCTAGAGGGCCAATAAAGCAATAAATGAAAATAAGTTTTAACTCCTATCATGAACACTCAATTCCCAGAGCAAATTAAATGGCAATGAATATCAGATTTCAATATTCTATATAAATTACAGTGACTGGTTTATTAGCATGTACTTCTACCCTTTCCTGAAAGCCTTTAGCTACAAAGATGTGAGTACAAGGCAAAGATATATACTGTTTTAAATATTTTTGTTTAATAAGAAATAGCAGGTTTGAAAATTCATAGTTTGAAAATATAGGGGGGGGGGGGGGGAGATGGGATTTTTCTTTTTAGTGAACAGTTACAGAATAAGTCCAGTAAAACATAGAAGTATTTCTTTATTTTTCACTACACAGTCTCAAGCTTCTTCACTACTTGAAATCTAATCCTTCTCCTCTTAAAATATGATAAGGTTAGATAAGTGGTAAATATTAACTGGGTCCACAGAAAAGTATTAAACATGTGTATTTCATATGTACATTACATTTCATTGTGATATAATAGTTGATAAGCTATACTTTTGTGATCCATGTGTGAAAAACACCTGGTTGTGCACTCATTATATCGATCATGGGCTTGAAAATGTCAAGTTGTTTGTCAGTGTAATATAATTGTTTTATCATTTGCTGATAGCGTGGACATTATTATCAACATAATGTTCCTGATGAACAACTTGATCTATGTTATATACTCACCTGCAGTGTTTTGAAATAAAAAAACCCAAAACACATGCGTTAAATGAGTGTGATAGACAAGTTTCTCACAGTCTATAAGTGATATACCTGTGTGGTAACATTCAATAGGTTGTCATTAGTAGGATGTTGACTGCATTAGGTGATCACAACAGTAGAAAAGCAAGTGAACAAATGAGCTGGACCAGTTTTGCAGTGGTTTTATGATGAATTGTGATTTTTGTCACTAGAATGTGCAGATGTATGAAGAAAAAGAGGAACTAGTCACCATTATCAAACAGGCGGCAAAAGAGCGGCTCCAGATGGAAAAACAGTTGGCCAAGATTCGACCTAATGCGGTAAGTTTGATTGAAGGGCATATTCATTCATGGACAAAGTGGCTATATGTAACTCAGAGTGTGTAATGAGACAAACTACTGGCAGTTACACATAATTGTAATATTTAGGTCTTCTAGCTCTAGTGTTTTAAATGTAATTCACTGGTGTGAAAAGAATGTGTATTTAAACTGAACTTAACACATACCAGGTATAGTTTCAGCAGCAACATTTTTATTCTATGTTGTCCTGTATGTTTATTTTATTTTTATTTTCATTACATTTTTTTTAGATATCTTGTTTCATTTATTATTTTTAGGTTACCTGGGTCACTCAGGTGACCTATTGCCATTGGTCGTTGTCCGTTGTTGTGTGTCATCCGTTAACAGTTTACATTGTTTGCTTCTTGAAAACTGCAAGGCCATTTGTTACCATTTTTGTTGTGTGAAGCATCTCTTGGTAACAGAAGGTCTAGTAGTCGCTCCATTCCGTCCATTGTTCATCCATCACACTTATAGGTGCATACCTAATGTAAGCTGTAACTCAAAAAGTATCCAACCAATATTATTCATATTTTTCACAGTGTTTATATACATATTGAAGATGTGCACCTCCTATTATGAGCAAATGTGACAAATTTTAATTGCAATTTTTACCATGTTCAACTTACCCTTTTTGCTATTTATGCTATTGACGGTGCATATTTTGTGTACTTTGTAGCTTAAAAATTTTTCCATCAGTATTATTCAGATTTTGCAGTGTTTATGTGCTCCTTCGTTATGGTGAAAGTTGACAAATTTTTACTGTGATTTTAAGCGTGTTCAACTCAGCCAATTTTTTGCCATATATGCTATTAAAATGTTTCTTTGGCATTTTCATCATTTTACGAAATGTGGAATTAATTGTAGATATACTTTATGTGCTTTTATCTGAAATTTTTACGGTGATGCAGGTCCAGACCCATAATCGGTCTTGTTTCAAAAATCTTCTTCTCTTCTTCCATACATGTGAAAGAAAAACAAAATTCATGTCCATGAAACTCTCTACCAAAATTATGAAATTTGTGACTCCTGGGTCAGGGGGTTCAGGCTCTAGGGCTGGGTCAATATGGCCATATAGTGAAAATATATTAAATCTTAGAAAATCTTCTCTACTCCCATATATATTGAGCAAAACTGAATGCATAATTATGATGTCCATGAACTTCTCAACCTAAATTGTGAAATTCATGACTCCTGGGTTAGGGGTTCAGGCTTTAGGGCTGGACCAATATGGCCATATAGTGAAAATGTATTAAATCTTGGAAAATCTTCTTCTCTACTATTATATATATTTGAGAAAAACTAACTGTATGATTATGATATCATTGAAGCTTTTTACCTAAATTGTGAAATTTATGGCTCCGGGGTCGGGGGTTCAGGCCCTTTGGCAGGTTCATTATGACCTTATAGTTATAATGTTTTTCTTCTTCTTTACTCCTATATATAGTTGAGAAAAACTAAATGTATGATTATGATGTCCATGAAACTCTCTACCTAAATTGTGAAATTCATGGCTCTTGGGTCAGGGGTTCAGGTCTTTGTGCAGGGCCAATATGGCCACATAATGAAAATATATAAAAATAGTTAGGAAATGTTAAAATGATTGATATGCTTCAAACTTCCATTTTTCCTTCATCTGTAATTGAAGTGGAATGGTATATATTTTAAAAGACCATAACAGGTGCACAGAAGACTCCATATTGAGACTTATATGGAAATAGCCTGCCTGTATGGGCTATGGTACTCAGGTGACCGTTACGGTCCACGAGCCTCTTGTTACTGCATCTAATGTATAAGGAGTGTTGGGACGTTAACCAAGCTCTTACTTACTTGTAGGAGTAATTATACTGCATTAGAAACCTTTTCTGAATTTGTGGAGTTTTTTCCAAATGAAAATTTAGTAGAACATTTAAAACTAAATAACCAGAAATGAAATACATTTTCTCCGTTATGTCTTAAATTATGGACACTATTCCTGTGGAATAATGCTTTAAGAAGTATTATTTTGGTATATTTTCTGGTTTTTAGTTCATATGAGCCTTTTTGATTAAAATATGTTTGTCTTCATTGCTTTTAAACTTTTCACATTTTTGGCATAGGATAACTTGATTAATTTCAACCAAACTTGGCACAAAGCATCCTTGTGTGAAGAGAGTTCAAATTTGTTCAACTGAAAGACCACAACCCTTCCTTATATCATAAAGGTTCAGATTTACTTTTAAAATCATAATCCAATGTAAGGAGGGTGCCACAATAGGGGTTCAAAGTATTATATATGAAAATATGAAATAATTCTTTTAAAAACCTTCTTTTGAAGAACAATAAAGGTACATGGTACAATTTGTCAGATTAACATGCAGACATCTTCATGTGTAGATTCATGTTTGTTCACACCATGCCCTGTGGGGCTACAATAGGGGTACACAGTTTTGCATAGGAATATATAAAAAAAAATCTTTGAAAACCTTCTCAAGAACTACATGCTAAAGTTAACAGTGTACTTTCAAATTTGTTCACACCATCACTTTAGGAGCCACTTAGTAGCCAAGGTTTTGTATAGGAATATATAGTACTGTAATCTAAATATTTTTGTGATTTATTTTTGCAAAATTGTGTGAAATTGTGACAGATTAATTTTTATGTAGTTAAATTATGCAAATTAATCTTGTCACTAAAGGACAACATTTCACTTTTACAAAAAATATTTTTGCGAATTTCAAGGACCCACAGAATTGTTAAAAATTAGTGAATAATTCTTTGAAAATATTCTTTTGAGAAGAACCTCAAGGGTGCAATATGTAGATAAGTTGACAAGCATCATCATATTTTGTAGATTCAAGTTTGTCTGCACCAATCCCCTTGGAGTTTGGATGGTGCCACAAGAAGGGTTTAAAGTGTTTCATAGAATTTTCCTCTCAAGAACCATAAGGGTTCACAATGCAAATAAGGCCATGACCCTCGAGGCTAGTATGGGGCAGAACTGGAGTATGCAGTTGCTCATGGGAGTTATATGTTCCATGGCCTCTTGTTTTGTTGAATGGAATTCCACAGAGCAATGAAACAACCCAAAAATGTAAATCATGCTCATATTAGGACTTCAGAAAAGACTGATATGAAAGCCCAGTTGTTCATTCTAGATTTTGCCTCATTTTCTTGTTTGATGTGAAGATTAGAGTAGGTTTAATTTCTGAAGCCTGTCCTATAAGTAATGAATACAAATGACAAAGAAGAGATTGCATGCCACTAAGTTAAAGGCAAATGATACACTAGAAATCAGCAATTCTGCTCTCTTCATCCAGTTTCTCTTGTCACCATAATTGCAGATGCATCCTTTGAATGTTCTATCTTCATCATTACTGGGTTCTTACAGGAAAATCTCCTCAAATTACCCACAGAGCATGGTAAAAAATATTTGGAAGACTAAGAACAAAGGCTATTCGAGTTTAAAATCAGCTGAAGTTCGGTTAGAAAGTTTTTGAAATCTCTAATTAGTGTTGAGTTGTAGATAAAAATTCATCAATGAAAATGAGGACCAAAGAACATGAGTGGATAAAATATGTGTTATGATCATAGCAATGTACCATCACTATTAGCATTTAAATTGGTTAAGACTTACCATTAGAATAGGTCATAATCAGCAGGCACTAGCATTGATCATAATCAATAGCACTAACAAACTCCGTTGGGTGACAATTAATGAGTGACAACATTTTATCTCGGTTCTTTTTATGACGTTAAGTTAGACTTACCAGAGGAGATATAACGTATGGCTGAGGTAATTTGTTTCTGCATGGGAAAAGTTTGGTTCTAATGGGAATCAGATTCTGTAAAGGTAGCCAGAAGATGGTTATGATAAGATCAAAGGGAAAAGTCATGACTGTTGTGACAATTTTAAAGTTTAAAAGTGTTTTTAGATTGAGCGTCATGGTATATTTGGAATATGTATAGATATGATTTGTTGTAATTCCAGAGTCGTTTCTCAATGGTAAGTAAGGATCTTACCTTTAAATGCAAGTGAAGGGGTAAAACAGCTTGTACTGCTTGTGTGATCTGATTTTGTGCACCTCATTTTGCCATCTGTCTTAAATTTGGGTGCAAGGTTTCTTTTCTCTCTCACCATGTTGCTGAATGAGTAGTGTATTCATTTTATAACCATAATATAAAATCTCACAAATCTTCAATTTTATCCAAATTATCCAAAATGTCACCAAATGACTGAGTGCATTTTTCTCTTGATAAATGAAATTTAAATTTCTCTTTCCAGATTGTTTTTTCTGTTTTTTTGGTTTTTTTTTATCTTAATTGGAATTGGAAATGATAGGAAAATCAAAGCAATTTCAGCTCTTAACAGATCTTTAAAGGACTAATTTAGACCCTTAATGAATCAATTTCTTCATTGCCAGGAAGACTAACATTTTAAAATTGAATATTTTCTGTAGTAGAAAACATTCTATTATCAATTATTCAGAGTACCGATGCATATGTAATTAAACTTTAGTGCAATTTAGGTTAGGAAAGATTTGTTAAATCATGAATTAACATGATAAAAGTCTTTCCATATCATATATATGCATTGGGATATACTTTATTTTAGTGTGATTCATTTTGGATAATTTTAATGCAGCCACAAGTGCAAAAATCTATGATCTGTACCAAATTATAAATCCCTTTACATATATAAAAATTTCAGCATGTCCATATCTATTTGAAACTTTATGAAATTTCCATTTTGGCACTGGTAGGTATTAAAACTGTATTCTTTTTCATCAGAATTCATTAGAAAGTCAGAAAGCTGTGCTTTTTTTTCCATTGAAGTACTTTGCTCTGCTTAAAAAAAATTGAAAGTTCTTTTTGATATGAATCTGTTAGGCCCTTACCATATATAATTCTTCACTTATATGTCTCTGTCTGCACTGCCTTTGTTTGACATGACCTGTTGCATTCAGTTGTTGCTGTATATCATTGTGTCTTCAAAAAATGAATTTCATAATTTACACTGTGATCACAACAGAGGATTTTACTAAGCATAGATTGTCTATGATGGTAAAACACATTTGCAATTCTTGACATTTTTAATGTCTTTAATCAATATAGCTTTACATTAGTTATTAGAATCAAATTCTAAAGGAGACCCTCTCCTGAGAAGATGGTTGAATCCTGTGACAAGGAAATAAAAAAAGCCTAATCTGGAAAGAAGTTGACTTCTTCAAAGGATATTTTGGTTTCAGTGCTGTAGGTCTTTGAAAAAAAAACAACCCATGAAGGCTTGGTACCATGTACCCAGATTATGTGGTTTATAATGGACTGATGTGACGAAAAAAAATTTGTAATGGAAACCAACTTGATCACATGACTTCTTTGCTATGAGTTTTATGATATAATAAAATGACAGATGTATTGATTATGAATGGCTTTTATTGCAGTGACAATGCAGATGTGATTGTTACACTGACTCAATTCCTATCGAACGTAAAAATTTCCTGAATATGAAGTATACAAAAGGTGATAGATGCACATTTATTGTCCAGAGTTTGAGATCATGAAGAATTAATTTCCCCTCCATTTTCATAAAATTATCTTTGGTAGGGGACATATAGCATTGAACAGGTAATTAATAATTATTGAATTGCCATTAATATAATGATCCCAATACCATGGTTAATGGGCATTCTTCACAGTACTAATTAAACACACTACACAATGTATTTGCAATTCTCCGAGTGGTCATATGTACTGTATCAGGCTATTCACAACAGGGATGCCTTTGAAATAACCCAACCTGAAAAAGAATCCTTGGTCAATAGATCAATTTAGCATAGAAATGTGTTAAAGAATTTGTCAGCTATTTGAAGACTTGCTGAGTAGGTGATAGAAGTAGGAGCAGTGATTTGGTGTGGAAATTTGAGGACATTAGCTGTTTCATTTTATCTTCTGGGAAAATATTGATCATAGGGTCAGTTTTATAACATATAAAAGTGTGTGTGAAGACGGATATTGAGAGTAAGCATCAGGAACATTTCTGTTGGTTTTTTTGTGATAAATTATTGAACATTACATCCTAGAAGCCATTTTCAATCGGTGGACGTTACAATATCTGTCTGCATCAATTTTCTGTCGTGCCCCGAGACACAGATTTCCAATGCAAGCTATTGTTCTACAAATTAGGTATCAGATGGTTTGTTGATCAGGGATCCTAAGGGTAGATGGATTCTGATGATGAAAATTAGATCTTCCACTTCAGATTTCCATTAGTACAAGTCTATCTTGAATAGACAGAAGAGAAGTCATCTGTCATCTTTTTTTCTTCTGGAAATATCAAATAACTGCCATTTGACAAAGTATTCCATGGGAACCAGTTATATATGTGCTTTCGAATTAGTGATTTGTTGGATATGTGCTATTTAGCTGGTGATTTGCTCAATATATACAGTTTAATTGGTGATTTGTTGGATTCATCGTGTTGGACTATTGTAGGACACTCCATTCTAAGGTATGGTCCCAGCTGCAAGGTGCACTTTTAAAGTGTCTTAATGTGCAAATATGCATTTTCATGTTGTTTGACCAGGCTGACAAAAGGTGATCTCTGTTGCCACCAAATTGATAAAATTAGGTGAATTTTGTGCAAGAATACTGATGCAACTCAGTTGTTATTCCCAATTTGATCTACTTAAGCTATAGATCTGGCATTGTGACATGATAAACATGACCTTTCTGCTATCTTGACATAAAATGGTATTTTGATTTGCATTTTTCCTTAGAAAACATCAAATGAAAGCTTGGATTTATACCAGATAACTCTTTCCAGTACACGTGTGATAGAATAACTTTTTGGGTTTTTTAAGTTTTCTGGGGGGAAAAAGTTCATATAATTAGCATTTTGACTTAAATTGATTTGATAAAATTGAGAATCTGTGTCGTATTAGATGCTGTGTACTCCAAATTACTGTAAAATTATAGAGACAAATTATGTGAAACTGTATTTGACACAATCTCTTCTATAAAATATACAAAAGTTCAGTTTTCCTCTAAAGCTCTAAAAATTTGAATTTTACAGGAACCCAAAAAGGAAATTATTATCATTCATAGTCATTTCAGGGAAAAATTCAGAATTGTATGACTTCTATCAAATTTGGAATATATAATTGCATTGTCTTGGAAAATTTCTCTATAGGTGTTTATTGTTAGCATAAATGCATGGTTTGCAAAATGATATTCCATGACTGAGGTTTGAGAAATTAATTTTTGTACATGTATTTTTATTTGGTTAATATGCAATTTTATGATGGTACATTTAATGGGTTTTCAAGGTTATTTCAACAATAAATTGTGTCTCTTAACTGCAACACTTAATCTCCATGATATTACAGGAAAGAATAAATTTAAACCCTTTTAGATCAACATTCAATGACTTTTATAGTCTTGAGGAAGTTTTTTTTTATTGATGAACACTGATTTGTTGATGCTAACAATAGAGAAGACTTAATTCCTGCAATTGACAGTTCCACTTCAAATTAATTGATATCCAAATCATAGTGCTGAATTAGTCAGCGTAAATTGAAATATAGCAATATACTGGTATTATCGTAAAGCTTGATAGTCAGTAAGGAACAGATTTCGGAAGTGCTGTTGATTTTTTTAGGGTATCTCCATTCCATTGACACTAGGAATAGTTGAGGTCAACTTAGCAGGTTCCAACTGATATCTCTTACTGTATGCTGTAGAAAAGTTTGGGATCAGAATATAGTTTTCCTGGAAGAATAATGATATATTTTATATAAAGATCATTGAATCTTGCATCCAGTAATACTTGACCACCTGAAATAGGTAGATACCCATATTAGTTCTTTAATATCCAGATATTAAGTGATACTGTTTGTTAGGTAAGCAGTTGAGTTTCTTAGAAAAAAAATGTCATGCATGCAAAATGCTACGAGGGCTGATTGATTTTGTTGTGAGCCTCATATATAAGGGTTTGAATTTTGGTGGACATATTACATTATTTTTCAACATAATCCCCTTTAGTATCTATACACTTTTGTCAGTGATGTTTAAGGGCCTCAATACCACTTTTAAAGAAGTCCTTTTCTTGACCACTCGGAAAGTCCTCCATTGCATGTATGACATCATCGCCTTACTGAAAGTGAGTACCAGAAATGGCCATTTTCAGTTTTGAAAATAGATGAAAGTCTGATAGAGCGAGTTCAGGCAAGTAAGGTGGATGCTCAATCAATTAAAGCCATGATCATTAATGGCAGCCATGGCAGTGACAGACTTGGGAACAGGGGCATTGTCCTGGTGGAAAAACACATCTTTACTGAGTTTTTTGCAGCACTTGAGTTTTATATTTTCCTGTAACTGTCTCAGAAGTGATGCATAGTATGTTCCATTGATTGTTTGTCCCTTTTGGAGATGATCTAACATAGAATACCATCAGCATCCCAGAAAACCAAGGCCATAAGCTTTCCAGCTGATGGAATAATCTTTGCCTTCTTTGGCGGGGGTTAAACCAAGGTGCTTCTTTTGTTTAGACTGTTGTTTGGCCCCTGAGGTGAAATGATGGACCTTTATTTCATCCAAAGTAACAAATCTCTGATGAAAGTTAGCAGGATCTACCTCAAAAAGGTTTAGATTAGCACGTGACAAAGTGTGCCTGATGTGCTTCTGATCAATTGTCAGAATTCTTAGTACCTAATGGGCTGAAAGCTTTCTCATTGCAAGATCCTTTGTCAGAATGAAATGTACTCTTTCCTGTGAAATACCAACTATACTGGGTATACATCTTTCTGTAACTCACCTGTCGGTCATAACAATATCATGGAATTCATTGACCATTTTTGGGGTTACAACAGTGACTGGCCTCCCAGGATGGGAGTCATCCTCAAGGCTCTGCCTGCTGTGTTTAAATTCCACCATCTACCTTTTTACAGTAGCATATGAAGGGGCATCTTTCCCTAGTGTTGCTACCATATCAGTATGGATATCCTTAGGTGCTAAACCTTTCTTATTCAAGTATTGGATCATTGCTCTTTCACTGATTTTGTTCAGTTTGCAAAAGGGCATGCCTTGTTATCTTTAGAGTGCTACCTCATTGATATAAACTGACCAAATGACACTAGTCTTTGGGTACACAACCTTAAATAGTCAGGAATAGTAGGGCTGAAAAAGACATTGATGCTAACCTCCTTCAATACAGGGCTTAGTCAGCCCTTGTAATAGACTCTGGCATTGCCAGAGAGGACATTATATGTATCTAAGAGGTAGCCTTTGGAAATTGCCAGTCTGAGAAAACAATTGTCAACTGAGGTACAGGGGATGTTGACATTGGTGTTCGAGGGGTGGCAATTTTCATGGTGGCAATTTTCATGTTACTGTCAACTACAGTATTTCTCTTACCATAGGGAATTTCACTGGGCTTTTAAAACAACAAATTCATCATTCATGTTAACACTGCTTGCACAGAGTTTTCTTATGTTCATATTTGATTACTTTTGATTCAGATAAATTAACACTGTAAGAAAACTATTGTCAGCCTTCACTAATGTGTTGGCTGATAATGGTCATTGAAGGAAGTCAGTTGCAACTATTACCCTCAAATAAATATTTGACAGAATGTGTAGATTTAAAAAATTATTTTAAAGATAATAATATGCAGAATGCTTTTTGTATATTGATATATTTTTTCAATCAAAAGGTACAAAATGTCGCTTGATCTCAAGATTATGGTAAACCGCATGTGCATATGTTTCATGCTTGTGATATTTTTTATGTGACCCATTGTCAGTAGTGTTTCCCTTTGCTAGATAATATCACCTGGCAAGGAGAATTTTTTTTCTCTGACGTGGAAACGTGTTTTTATGCCCCCACCGTCAGAGATTTGGGGACATTTAGTTTTTGGTCTGTCCATCTGTCTGTCCACCGAAACTTTGACCTTGGCCATAACATTTGAATGAATGGTGATATGGCTTTCATATTTCACATGTGTATTTCTTGTGACAAGACCTTTCTTTTGGACCTGCATTGGCCTTGATTTTGGGAGTTTGACCTACTTTTGAAAAACTTGAACTTTGGCCATAAATTTTGAATGATTGGTGATAGGGCTTTCATTTTTTTTTCTCAGGTGATTCCTTTTGATAAGACCTTTCTTTAGGTATCAAAATATTTAACCTCATGACCTTCATATCTTGGGGGTTTGACCTACTTCTGAAAATCTTTAACCTTTGCCTTTTTGAATGGCTGGTGCTACCTGGCTTTCATATTTCACATATGTATTTTGTATGACAAGATATTTTTTTGGATACCATTGTTTTTGACCTAACCTTGAACTACTTTTGAAAAACTTGAACTTTGGCCATTATTAACTTTCCTGCCATATTAAGGCATCAATGTTTTCCAACACATCTTGTTTCAAACATTTCTCTGGACAATCAAATCTGAGCACCTTGTATAACATTGTTAATATTGTCTTATGTTATGTTACCCTTCATCAATGCTGTTTATATTTTTAAACTTGTTCATATCCTTATGAAGAGGGTATTACATAGTCATTTTTCGATTGTTCTCTAGATCCTAATCATTATACCCTAAAAAGAGCCTTTAAAGTGGCAGTCAAATTTATTGTTATATATTAAAATCCACCTTAACAGAAGCAATGCTTGCAAATTCTGTATCAGTAAACTTATTTTGTTTTTCCCAATCAGCAGTCCTCCGAATATTCCACTACTAGCCACGCGATGATCTCCAATTGGTTTTTAAAATTTGTTCCCCCCATTGGTTGATATATGAACAAAAATATTTATAAAGTTGAGGATTTCCTTAATCATACACAACCATGGCTATAACATAGTTTGAATAGAGACACTAGGCATAGTTTGTGATGATGGTGTTAGATATGATCGGAATTGAACTTGAGCCTCCAGTTCACAAATGAGTGTTCTCCCACTTACAGAGTGTCATGACTTGAGTGTGAATGTATGGTGGCCAAAGGTCAGGTTGGTGGAAAGGTGGTAGCTATTGATCAAAGTCTTTGGTTTTGCCTATTCTGTCCCAAAAGTCTCATTATCAACTGTTAGAAGATGTTATACTCTAGGATCTGTCTGATTTCACAGTTCTCTTATGTTCCTAATCAATTAGTGTCATCTTTTCTGTCTCACAGTAACAGTGTTTCTGCTTTGAAGACAGGGAGAATGTCTTTCATTAGGGACGGAAGATTTGTTAAATGCTAATAAGAAAGTAGTTTATTGAAAGTGAAATTAGTGTAAAGAGGTAAGTCACTATACAATGCACCATTTCTAGCTTGCATTTGATCCACAAAAATTATTGAAGACTATGCACTGTTCATAATATAGGTGACATTCAAAATTTGTATGCGTAAAGAATCTTTCATAAAAAGACACTCATCTTTGGATAATGTGGCTCATCCAATCAGTGCATAGGGTTTATTGCTGAGAACTGAGGATTTATCACTCATGTTTCTGTTCTTAAGTAGCTTCTAATGTTATCCATATTGTCTGGAAATATGGACCACATTTTAAAATCAAAAGTATTGGTTACTGATGAGAGAATTGCATGTATGCACTTGACAGAGCAATTTCAAGAGGTGTGGAAATTACCATTGGATTGGAGAATACCAGTTGTGTATGGAGACAGTTTAGAGTATTGGATCAATATGTCTGCGTGTTTACCTTTTTGAATTGATCAGGGACCATCACTCTTGGGTCCAGAAATTTTCTTGTGAATGCAACACACACTCTGTTAGCATTGCTATGGGCTAATTGGCTTTGGTAGGCTGCAAGGGTGAATCTGTTTTAAAAGCACTATGAGTACTTATTAGGGTATGGTGTAATTTTCAATGATTTTTTTTGTTCAGAGATGTGTTTATACAAAAACAAAGGTGCCATTGTAACTCCAAGACTTTCATATGCTTCCAGGAAAAATCCAAAGAATATCAATACCATAATAGTGACTTCACATCTTTGAGAGAGTTTCACTGAATGTTTGCTTTTGCTGTGGATTTTTAATGTTGTGCAAACAAGATATTAACCTTTCAATAGCTAAATCCCCCAAAGCCGATTTAACTGCTTTCAGTGAATTCCAAGGGTACAGCTGCTGAAATCAATAACTTCTAGGCTCCTCCTGAATTTGATGTTTTTCTTTTTTGGTTTGTACACATGAATCTGACATTCATTGCACTATCATAATATATTGTATACCATCTAGCTTGCATGCATTTTTCATGACATCCCCCGATGAAAAATGCTGTGAGAGTATTCATTGAATTGGTTAGGATACTCAAGACTGATGACTTCATTTGAGAATACATCATCGGCATCACCACAAAGTACATGTGGAATCTTGATTGTGACAGCTGCAATTTTTATTTCATTTCCCCCTCTGCTTGTAATTCAATGTCTGCTAGACCATAATAGTTTTTATCTAATTTTGCATTAAAGTCTTTAGTGTTGCAAGAATTGATTTGGCTTGGGGCTGTAACATCTTATGTTTCTTATTTTGTAGTCAGCTCAGGCAGATTTGAAGAAGTTGAAGGAATTGGAAACAACCAATGAGACTTTACAGAAAGAACTCAGCAAATTAGAGAGAGCTAAAGAGGACACAGAGAAACTAGTAAGTGGTGATTACTGAAAGGTGGCTTAGTACAGTATATTTTGATTAATGAGTGAGTACCTTGTAGTCATATTTTTCATGTTTGACAAAGTCCAGATGCAGGGATAAAAATTCATAGGAAAGGAATTTTGATTTGTTAGAATATGATTTGCAAAAGAAAGTGATTTGCAAAAGAAAGTATGTGTTTAAAAATTTTGCATTTTCTTGAATTTTAAATACGTCAAGTGTATATAAATTAAAGCTATTCCATATTCAAAACATTGCTGTGACATCATTCTATTGTTCATTCAGTCTAAGAATTTACTTACTTTAGTTTTGACAGTCAGATATTACTGAACAGTCTGATATTAATTGCAATATCAGACCATCTCAGTATTGATATCCTTCAAAATTAGACTGTCTCAGATAATAATGAAATTTCAAGGATGTATTAAATAATTATGAGATATGTCTCATACAATTCTGTAGAAAATATTTCTCATACAGAACTGTATTCAGCATGTATCCAGTACATAGGAAGTTTCCGTTTTATTAAGGACTCCTTTATAGCACATTTTTAACCAAACTGTGACCTTTCTTTGATCATGTTTTAAATACTGCAGTATAAGGGGACCCAGTGTGCTCATTAAAAGGAAAATTATCTGCTTCTGTAAGAAGATTGACTGCATTAATCTAGATTAATGTGCTGTCTTTCTACTCACTGTCAAATGAATTTTGCATTATGATATAAGCCCTGCCCAATGAATATTGTATTCAATGAATATCTCAGCAATGCACACAATATATAACTTTGATTGGAAGATGCATTTCAACTGAAGACCTCACAAGAATCATAAAATGGTCTTCATATGGCCCTTGTCAGTGGTGTCTGCTTTAGGTGTAATAGGATTCTCTATGATTAGGGTTTTATGTGGTCTATGATGACTGTGAAGAAGTTCTTTTTTACCAGAATAAAATTAAACTGGTTTGGTGTAGTTTTATAGTGAAATATTTAACTGTGGTAGTGTTTGGTCTTGGTTGTTTTCTTTTGGTAAAAAGGGATCTAAGTGTATAGAGTTACCATGTGTAGGATTGTGTGTGTGTTTGGTATAGAGTTACCATGTGTAGGATTGTTTGTGTTAGGTATAGAGTTACCATGTGTAGGATTGTGTGTGTTAGGTATAGAATTAACATGTGTAGGATTGTGTGTGTTAGTTATAGAATTAACATGTGTAGGATTGTTTGTGTTAGGTATAGAATTAACATGTGAAACTAATTTACTGAAACTAATTTTTTTGATTAAAATGCCTAATTTTACATACATGTATTCACTGGCGTTGTACAATAAAATAGTAAAAGAGATGATATGCATAAAAGGTAATAGTAGAAGCATAAGATAGGTAAGTAAATAAGTAAGTAAAACATACAAGTACATACATTCTACAAAACTGAATCAATGTCTAGTACGATACTAAAATGTTTTTTTTTTTAATTGTATATTAAAAGTTTCTAAATAAATGAGTTTTCAATTTCGCCTTAAAACTGTTCAGTGATTTTGACTGTTTTATCTCTAGAGGTAGATCGTTCCAAAGTTGAGGACCAACGGTTCCAAAGCTTCTGTCAAGGAACATTGTAGCAGCCGTAAGAATATTGAGCGGAGCGTAACTTTTGAATTGGCACCAGTTTTGTTAAAAGTTCGGTTAAATATAATGGTGCTTCGCCAACAGAACAGTTATACATAAAAGTCAACAATTTGAATTGTATTCTGGATTTGATGGGTAACCCAATGTAAGTCATAGAGAGCTTCCCTAGAACTATCAAATTTCTTATGCTTTAATACAAGTTTCGCGCTCATGTTTTGAATGAGTTGCATCTTTCCTATTTCACTTTGTGCTACTCCATATAAAATCACATTGCAGTAGTCCAAATGAGAAATAACTAATGATAAAACCAAAATTTCTGTTGCCTCTTTTGTCAAATATTTACGTATACTTTTAATTCTGAGAAAATTGATCATTGCTGTGCGGCATTTTCTTTTGATGTGTTCCTTAAAATTTAGAGTTTCATCTAAATATGCTCCTAAGTATCGTATACAATGTTCCGATTTAATTTTGTTGCCATTTATGTTTATAAGTTTCGTGTTGCATCTGTCCAGTTGCTTCCTACTGCCAAATATTATGAATTCTGGTTTTGATGTGTTCATTTTCAGTTTATTTGAATTCATCCAGTCATTAATGATGCCTGCACAGTTTTCCAGTTCTTTAATTGCTTCGATTTCATTGTGAATATACGCAGGTCTAAAACCTTTATTTGCAATATGATCATCTGCAAATCCATAGACCGCGATTGACGGGGGAATAATGTCGAATAAAGTTCCTATATATGTAAGATACAACCACGGACCTAAACAGCTCCCCTGCGGAACACTACACTGCAATTGACTAGGAGATGATGATGCAGAATTAACGCTCACTCGGCAACTACGCGACCATAGGTATGAATCAACCCAAGTCAAAGCCGAATCAGTGATACCATATTGCTTTCTGAGCACATCAATGAGTATTTGGTGATCCACTGTATCAAACGCGGCGCTGAGATCGATTGCTATAAGAGCCGTGACTTCCTGTTTTTCCATTGCATTCAGCAAATCTTCTACAAGTCTTAACAGAGCAGATTCGCACGAATGGAAGCGACGATATGCAGACTGGTTTTTTGGAAGAATATCAAAGTCACTCGCATGTTGATTTAGTCTATAGAGTGCTACTTTTTCTATAAGTTTTGATAAAAACGGCAAGTTACTGACTGGTCTATAATTCGCGTAATCTAGTTCAAGACCTACCTTCTTTAACAAAGGTCTAACAATCGCTTGTTTCCATTTTGAAGGGAAAATGCCTTGCGTTAGCGATAGATTCACTAGATCAGTTATAGTTGGTAACAGCTCTTTTGAGAATGATTTCAGAACACTGGTTGGTAAAATATCTAATTCACAGGATGTCGTTCGTAGTTCACCTATCAGTTCTTTAATTTCCTTGACAGATAATTCTTGAAAAGAATCGAATGATGGTACATCCTTAACAAGAGGTTCAAAATGACTGAAGTCACTTAACGATTGCCTAATTTTGTCAATTTTGTTCATGAAATAATATGCAAAATTCGCTATTTTCACTGGGCATCGGGTTGTCGGACTTCGCATCAGTAAGTTCGGCCACTAGCTGATAAAGTTGTTTAGTATTGCCCTTACAATTAAGGACTTTTTCATTAAGAGTTTTCTTTTTCTCTAGGTTAAGTTCATGGTTGTATGCGTTCCGCGCCGTTTTCAACGCTTCATGCTGATGAGGTTGTTTGTATTTCCTCCAGACTCTTTCCGCTTTACGCGAAGAACGTTTCAGACGCAGTATATTTTCAGTAAACCACGGTTTAGGTGCTCGTATGATTTTTGTGTAGGATTGTGTTTGTGTTTGGTATAGAATTAACATGTGTAGGATTGTGTTTGTGTTTGATAAAGAGTTAACATGTGTAGGATTGTGTTTGTGATTGTGTTTGTGTTTGGTATATAGAGTTAAAGTGTAGGATTGTGTTTGTGTTTGGTATAGAATTAACATGTGTAGGATTGTGTTTGTGTTTGGTATAGAATTAACATGTGTAGGATTGTGTTTGTGTTTGGTATAGAATTAACATGTGTAGGATTGTGTTTGTGTTTATGGATATGTCAATCATTGATGTATATTATTGTGTCAGTCTTTAACAAATTTGATAGTACTGTGGACTTCATTGTCAGTGACATCAGATGTATAATGAGGTATAATATTCTGTACAGCATAGTGAGACAGACATTTTGAAGTGAGACAGACATTTTGAAACTGCCTTATTATAGTGGTATTTTAATCATACCATGACTTCTGATTTCATTAACTCTGGGTATAATGAGGTATTTTTTCAAGTTCCGTGAATCATATTGTAACCGAAAACCACTGTACATTCAGAACATTTTGTTGGTGTTTTTAATGTGATGATGATGGGACAGAATTGAATTTCACTGAAATTGGCAAATGGATGCAGCATGATAGTTTTGAACAGATGAATGTTGTGATGAATTATCCCTGTGACTTCCATGATACCAAATCACTTCACACCACTACATATAGCTACAAAGAGGTTTTGATAATATGATGCCCTGTATAGTTGATCCAGATTGGTGTTTCGTGACTAATTTTGCTTCTGTTGAACTCTACAAACATGTTCTTTAGCTTAGATTGTATCTTAAAGCATCACATTTTGATGTATACATGCTATGTCATCACCAAATATAGATGAAATATGGTATACAATGCAGTTAGCATGATCTTTAGAGAAAATAAATGTAGTCCAATGGAAACAGTATTGGAATATTTGATAAGCAGGAAAAAATCCTTTTAGATACAAGGACAAGTCAATAAGTAACCAGCCTAACTTATTTCTGGTTGAAATATACCTCTTCTTTTTCGATGTAATTGCCCTCTAGTGTGATGCACTTAGACCAAAGGTGTCTTTTCCATTGACCCACTCCTCAACTGCTGTCACAACTTCTTTGTCAGACCAGAAATGACGTCCATGGATATACTTTTTTAAGTCTGGGAATAGGAAGAAGTTGATAGGAGCTAGTACAGGTGAATAGTCAGGATGTGGTATTAATTCATACCCGTTTTAACAAGGCACTACATACTGACACTCTGGATGCCATTTGCTCATCACTAAGGGATTTGGGGACCCAACGGACTGTTAGCTTCCGCATACCTAAACGATCATGTAAGATTGTTGAAACGCTACCATGTGAAATGCCTAATGCCTGCGCTATTTCTTCCACCTGACTTTGCCTATTGGAGTATACTGTATCATGAACTTTGTTACACCTTTCTTCGTCAGTGGCATCCAGTGGCGTCCAAACTTGGCTTCATCTTCTAAAGACGTTCTACCGCGTTTGAATTCCCCTACCCAGAATTTAACCTGAGCATAAGATGGTGCAGAAGACCCATAAACATAGCTAACTCACAATGTATTTCCTTGAGGTAAAAGTACAAGTACCGAATTACAACACAGTACTCAACTCTAAATGAAAAGCAAGCCTTTGCATCACTAGCCATGTTTGACATTCAATATCTTATCAAAGAAAGACTTGATACGCATGCAATTTTGTACCCAGGTATAAAACATGTATTGAAACAAGGCATGAAAATCATGACTGTCTTGGGCAATTGGAAATGGGATAGGCTGGATATTTGTAGACTCGCCCTCATATTTCTGCTAAGTTATTAAATCAGCCAATAAAATGTCAGGGTCAGTGGACTCACTGAAAGACACACACCCACAAAAAGACCCCAAATCCATAAACAATTTTTAAATTTAAGGATAGGCAGGACACAGTTCATGTGATTGAAATAGTTAAAAACTCAACGTTATAATAGTCACTGTCAGCATGTCAGCACTTTACTAGCTATGGCATCATAGCCTACTAAGCTACGTTGTGTCTCATAACATGACAGCTGTTTGTACATTGTGATGTCACAGTGATAAGGCTTTCAAACCTGAGCAAATGAGAAAATCATTGAGGCGTGATTTTTAGCTCACCTGAGTCACTCAGGTGACATGTTGCTATTGGTCTGCATTTGTTGTTATGTGTTAACAACTGAACATTTTTTTAAACTTCCTCTTGATAACTGCCATTCCAATTTTTTTTCAGATTTGGTAGGAAGCATCTTTGGGACAAGGGTGACATAAATTGTAAATTTCAGGATTCCTGCAGCCCAGGGGCCTTGGGGGTAGGGCAAATACTACCAAAACTTGACCAGTTTTCAAATTCTTCTTTTCTACAACTGCACATGTATAAAAAAAACTAAATGCATAGTTATGTAAAGCTTCACCTTTACCAAATTTTTAAGTTTCATGACCCCAGGGTAGTGGTTTTGGTTGCTGGGTGGGGCCAAAATTATCATAGTGATTGTTGTCTTTATCATTTGAAAAACTTCTTCAATTTTGTTGTGCCACACCTGCTGTGACACAGGGCCTCAGTTTTTGTGGTATCATCCAAAGGACAGCCCCATTTAGTTGCCTCTTACGACAAGCAAGAGGTACTGAGGACCTATTCTAACCTGGGTCCCCATCGGGCCACATGATTTGGACACTTGTATATTGTACTACAATTTTCCCAATGAAAATTCATTGACAAATAATATTTTTTCTTGCCACTGTTCTGTCTAACTTTAATTGCAGCAACAGAACTCTTCTTCATTCTAGATAAAGGCATCTATTTTGTGACAAAAATTAGGTGCTAGTGTTTATGTATCTAACCAGAAAAGATACTAGAATTTTAAGTGAGCCATTGGATTCAGTGATATGTACCATGAGACTGGTTGAAAATGATAATGAATTAACTTATTTTTTCTCATTAAAGTTTGATTATGGGAATGAAGGAAAAATAAATTTGAGTGAAAACCTGAAGTGAAATGATTTATTTAGATGAGGTAAAGAAATCTACTTCACCAAGTCATTAAATAACTTGCATAAAATTCACTGTAACTGAAGTAGATTACACAATATTTATATTTCCAATGTTCTTGCCTTTGATATCAAATTATAATGCTAGCCATTTCCTCAGTAATGCACTAGTTGTGAACAATGTGCTTCATGAAGTATGCTGGTGTGAAGCATCACAGTTCATATCCTCATGTATTTTCAAAAAGTGTGAAATTTTTGTTTTTCAAAAATGAAATTTATTTCTTAGATAATACATATTCATGAAACAGAACACAAAGCAAATGAAATTAACAAATATGCATTATATATTTGCCTGTAGTTTATTGTTTTAGTAAAACTTGACTCTGTTTCATGAATTAAGTAAATGAGGGATGGGGAGGTTGGACCACAGAAGCATGCATGCATGGCTGCCATGAAATGGACATCCCTTTCAAATGACAATCACTCTTCACTTGAAATATTGTAGTAATATCTAGAGTATACATAGGGCATGTAATAAAAATTCATTTTGCTTATGGTTTTGAATGGTGTATCTTATCTTCATTCCACCTGTTATTTGGGGATAACACTTTGGTGTGCAACTTCATTCCAGGTATCCAAGTTTAAACAATATGCAAGTGTCAAAACTGAGGGGAGAAAATGGCACATTTTCTCTGCATAGCAACACAGATTGTTCATTAACATCAGCAACAAAAATTGTACAACACCTTTGGAAGGTGTCTTAGTACATGGAATGGAATGTGTTCTGTATAAGTTTGTTCTATGCAGGACTTTGATTTTTGCAGGAAATAGAACTTACCCAGAAGAAAATTGAATGTGAGACGTTAGCAGAAGAGATCAAGAAAGAAAAGCAAAGAAATAAAGAGCTTGTAAGATATTCTTTAATGGTGTGAAGTTACAATACTTTGTAAAGAGTTGTGGAGTTTATAAATTGATGTATTTATAATGCTTTTATATGCCTCTGTTTGATTAAGAAACGTTTTGTGGTTCCTGTAGTAGAGGGCCACTTTTATTGGTTACTTCTGTCCATCCTTTAATAGCCTGTCTCTGTGGCTGTTTATTGACTTGCATAGGGTAGGTTTTACCAGAACTACCTGATGTTTGTAGACACTATACATAAGCAACATACACTTTTGAAGTATGTGCAAAGCACAAAGAATGATGTTTATATGCAAAATAGTGTGGTATGTTGCATGCTGCTCTAAATAGCTATATCAGAGTGCATCATATTGCTGCTTTCAACAAACTTTGATTTAAAAGTGTGTCATGATCAAATGTGCAAAACTATGACAAATATTAGGCATTACACTACTTGTATAATTGGCAGTCATGTGTGGAGATGTAGAGTCCTTGCTCACCCAAAACTTGACAAGGTATCAATATTTGAAAGGAAGTAAATGTTGATACTATGAGAAATTGCAATTATTAATAGATAAATGTTCTTGGTTTACAGGAAAGTGATTTACAAGAGAGTGCTGCACAGAACACGCAGCTTACTGTTCAGGTGTCTGACCTCCAGCACAGACTACAGGACGTAGAGAAGGTAGGTGAACCATTAGGACAAGCTGGCAAACCTGCAGGCTGGGGCAGCATATTTCAATGAAAGAATCTCTATGAAATGTGCAAAAAGAACTGCTATAAATAAAAAAATGTTTGCAGTATAACTGTTAGCTTGCCAGGATGACTGTCCTGAGAGCTATTGTGAGGACCCCAGTGTCGACATTGGCATCACACTTTATGGAAAAAACTTAAACCTGGGATATATCTTTTGAAGCTAAGGGGATAGGGTTTTGATTTTTCACATATAGATGCCTTATGCAGAGAGCTTTCATTGGGTACCAAGACTTATCTAGTGACCTTAGACTTTAACCTACTTTTCAAAAACTTTAACCTAGGTTATAACTTTTGAACCAAGGGTGACAGGCCTTTGATATTCCTTATGACCAAGCCATTTATTTGGTACCAAGACTTTTGACCTCTTGATCATTGAATCTTCACCTACTTTTCAAAAACTTTTAAGTGTAGCTATGTATTTTTTGATCCATTAGGCTTTAATATTTCAATTATTCAACAATAATTATAAGCATTATCAACACTAAATTCTGGGTTAACACTTAAAAATGTTATAATTACTTGAATTATATTGTCATTTCACAGAGTGTTTCATCAATCACCAGAATAATTTGTATTAATCGGTGTTTAGTAGAGTCGTGCTTCCTGGCAATTTTACTTGATGAATGCAAATGGTTCATTTTACTGTACAAAAGTAGAATGACACTGGGGTTCCAATTCAATGGTACATATAGTAATGCATACTCAAACACTTTACAAACCAGTGTATGAAAAAAGATGTTTAAGAAAAAAGTGGATGGGTAATGCATATAAAATTCACAACCCAAATTCGCTATTTAATTACAGCTAACTTTGCAATTCTGGCTTTATTATATTTGATGGATGAAGTAAAGAGAGACAACTCGATTTGCTGCATCTATCATGATCGTGAGTTTTCCCTTTTAAGCAGAAATAGATTTTTATGCAAATGTTACAGTATAATTACGCATAATATGATTATGTATTGATTACGTATAATTCTGAAACATGCTTTGTGCATGATTATACTGTATGTATGCATATTTAACTATTGAGTCAAACAACAGTCACTACAGGCGGTATTATGCAAAGAAAGAGAAATGTCAACTTGTATTTCTTTTCCGTGGACAGCCCAATGGTTATATCTAAGTATTTGTAGTACTGATATGCGAGTCAAATGTGAATGCTAGAAATGTTGTGATTTTTGTATTACTTTGGCGTATGGCTGAAATGAGCTTTTCTAATCAAGATTTGTCCACATGTCTCTATGTCATACATTTTTTCACTTCCTAATCTTCTCAAAAACCACCAAATCAATTTCAACCAAAATTTAAACAAAGTGTCCATGGACAAAAGGGAATTGAATTTGTTCAAAAGAAGGAACACATCTGACTTGAAAGCTTTTCACAGCTTTTATTGTGAGAATTTTTTTTCTGGTCTTCAGATGTTATTAGGAATTTTTTAGGCACTTGAGTCTGTATGAATGTAAACTGTTAACATCCATGTAAATTGTAATATTTTCCAAAAATAAAGAAAAAAGATCTTGCTTAAAACCAACCTACCCAAAGTATCAATGTAGAGTTGAGAAAGGACTCAGGTCTCTTTAAAGGTTGCCTTGTTTACTACTTTTATAACTATATTTGAGCAGCTGTACTCCTTATAACATGTCTGACAACCTCATGAACTTGACCTTTGACCCACTCACTGAAGACTATAAAACTGGATTGACCTTTATGAGAGAGGGTGCCATTTTGATATTAATCTTTGCACCCTTTGTGGCAAGACCTTTCTGATGGTACCATGTTTGATGACCCCCATTACCTGGATATTAACCTTTGACACAGTCATTGAAAATGTCAATGTTAACCACAACTTTTAGGGATTTTGAGAGAGGACAGTTCAGGTTGCCATCAGGTTCTCAAAAAGTATAGACAATGTGGACATTGACTTCATGAAAGAATTGATTAAAAACTATACAACCAGATGACTTACCTGGATATTTAAAGTAATGTACATGCATTCATCATAGTCAATGTTTACAGCTATGTTCATATTTTGTCTTCATGTGACCATTAAGAAATGCTAATAGAATTCTCTGAACTCAGTGATATTATGTCACAATTGAATTCTGGTGTGGGTTAAGAGACAGCTAGATTGAATGGTATATGTTATTTGAAAATGCATTTTAAACCACAGCAAATCATTTTAACAGATATTAGATTTGTGTGTACATTAAGGATATGATGTATTTTATTAGCCTCAATATCTTGAGAACAATTTGCTTGACAAACATCAAACTTAGTTTGAAAAGTAGATGTCCTCTGTGAATTTTTATGTCCAAAGGTCAAGGGTCAAACTGAACATAGTAAGCTACTGTCCCCTCAGTATCTTGAGAAACCTTTGCATGATAGACGTCAAACTTGGTACATGATTTCCTTTTAGAAGTAGATATCCTCTGTTGATTTTGAGATCCAGGAAAAGAGTCAAATTGGTCGTATTAAGATATCGTCTATGTAATATCTTGAGAACTCTTTGCTTGACAGACATCAAACTTGATTTGTTGGTTCCCCCTAAGAAGTAGATGTACCCTATGGATTTTTAGGTCACAAGGTCAAAGGTCAAACTGGACATAGTAAGATATTGTCTTCTCAATGTCTTGAGAATGTATTGCTTAACAGACATTAAACTTGGTACATTCTAAGAAATAGATGATACCCAATGGTTTTAAAGTCACAATTTCAAAGATCATGACTCAAATGACTGGTTATTTGGAAATGTCTGTTCAGTATTTTGAGTGATCAAACATAGCATGTGGTTAGATTCTTTTCAATATATCAGATCAAATGAGTAGAAATTACTTTCATTAACAGGTCCTGTGACGTGATCAAACGGTCACATGATCATGGTACATTTGGCACACAACAGAGAACTTGTTAACTATACAAATGTACAGCATAATATAGCATTCACACAAATGTATACATTTTCTTAGTGGCCACTTTAACTGTACTGAATTGATATTTCTTGGGTGTAATTAGATAATAGGAACTGGCCACCATATAAGCTGTGCTGTTGACCAGGGGCATTTGTGTTTCAACTGGCTACAGGTGCCAACTACATGTACATGTACTAAATATGAAACATCAATGACAGAAATTTTTATCTTTTTTTCAATTACTGGTACTCTTCCAGTATCACTGAGTGTTGCTACCATACCTAATAACTCTGAAATATGGTAAAAGTAATGACTTTTTCAATGGGTAAGAATAGAGTGATTGTAAAAAGTGAAAGTGCTTGCACCAGGAAAAATAGTTGACAATGCTATTAAGAGAAAATCCCTTTTCGGGACTAGACATAGAAATAGCATCACGCGTCTAATTTGCTTAACAGATGGATCATCATGATGAACTGACTAATTCACTGGAGGTGTCTGGCTAAGGTTAGTTTGTTCTGATCTCTGGTTCTCATTAATGGTAAAATGTCAGGGGAAATCTTCCAGGATTCACACTTCTACCAAATCTTTTGGGAAAACTGGGTTTTTTTTCTGTAGTTCAAATTTTAGCAGACTTGCAAATACCTGGTTTCATAAAATCTCTGCAATTGTTTTTTGGAAGAATTTAGCTCACCTGATCCATCAACCATCTCAAAAAATTCCTTCCATTAAAATATGTTGATTATATTTTAAGGACATGCAAACAATGAACACATATAACCTTCGTTTATCTATGTTCATTGATCAACATAATAATGGAGACATTATTCACAAAAAGACTAAGTGTGCTTTCTCGGTATTCCTACATGTAAGCTTAAGATTATAGCAAGAAGGGCTTGCACAAGAAGAAGAGTAGGTCTTCAGAGATTTTGTACTCTCATTAATGTTTAATGAATGCTAAATTTTAATCATCTTGATAGATATATTGATGAGAGACTGTGATACCATTAGTCTACTTTTCACAGATCAATATCATTTACAAATTAATGGTGAAGGTGTCACTGATTCTCTTATCAAGTACCCTCTCCCATATAATCAACTGGCAACTTATTAGAAATTCATGTTTGGCTTGGGAGTTATGAAAATCATTTTTGATATATTGTCCCTACATTTAATCAAACATAGATCTGCAGAGAATACATGAAAATTTCATGCACAGCTACTCAGGACATGTTGAAATTAGATGGACCTGAAAAAATTTATGAATATACCTAAAGCTCCAAATATTGTAGTCATAAATTACTATCGTGGCATATATACCAAGGATGTAGCAAGTCATTATTGATTACTTTTTAACAAAATCTGTAAACAAGATGCATTTATGAAACACTTTGCTCCTGTAGCAAATTTGACCTGGATGAATAACTTCGACATTTTTTGCTCCTGTAGCACAGTCAGGAGTGTAACTGATTTGAGTAATACAGAAAATACAACTAAACTCAGTTACAAATTGTGCTTACAAGAGTTGTCTTTCCTTAGAAATTTCAGTGAGCAATCAGGAAAATCATCAAAATGGCTAAAAATTACAAAGTTAAGCCCAAATTTGAATTCTTTTTGTAAAATGAAGCTTTAAAAAAAACATTTATGGGACAAGAAAATCCTGTGGGGTTTTGTTGTTGTTTTTTTTTGTTGTTGTTGTTTTTTTTTTTAAATTTTTTGTTGTTTTTGTTTTTGTTTTTGATTTTTTGTTAGTTTTTATTGGTTTTTTTTTTGTTTTTTGATTTTTTGTTGGTTTTTTTTTGGGGGGGGGGGGGGGGTTGTTTGGTTTTTTGGGAATTTTTTGTATATTGTATTTTAGTTACTTTTCTCTTAACTTCACTACTTTCAAATCTCTTGCTCAAACAATTCTAATTGATGCATAGGTAAGAAATTTTGACAATTTATTTAAAGTCTCCTGAATTCAGAAATAGTATAAAATTCCATGTGCAAATTCTGCAAGCATGATTAATTTCTAATTAAAAGTAGGGCACTAAGAGACATATTTCACTGATTTTACATGTAAAAAGTAAAACAAATTCTATCTTTCCACCAACACTTGACTCCATCTTTGCAGACATAATAAAACTTTCTGTAAATTGAAATTGTTGGGAATACCAAAGGCCTTTGCATTAAAAAAGATATACAAAATAAGAATAAGTCATGTTAAAATTGACTTTTCAGTGATCATTTGAAAGATACAAAAATAATTATTTTACATCGTATTTTTTCATAACTATATTCAGTTGTGCCCCTGACTATGTAGCCTTGACCTTTACTGTTCTTGTAGCCTGTTCATGTACCCTTGACCTTTATTCCTGTAGCCTTGACCTTTATTCCTATAGCTTTGACCTTTATTGTTCATGTGGCCTTGATCTTTCAGTACATTAAATCTATATCTTGTATAGGTGTAAAGATATCTTCAGAATTGAAGTTACAAACAACAGACAAAAAAATGAAAAGACAGATCAAACAAAAAGCAATATGTTCTTGATTTCTCCTAAAATTATCCCACATTTTTCGTATTTAGGGTTAGCAATAGAGTTCCTGATAATC
Organism: Ostrea denselamellosa; assembly: GCA_024699665.1. Lineage (NCBI taxonomy): Eukaryota > Metazoa > Mollusca > Bivalvia > Ostreida > Ostreidae > Ostrea > Ostrea denselamellosa. The sequence goes on along the minus strand of JAMZEH010000084.1, from coordinate 502,382 downwards.
AATTCATGGAGGAAGGGGTCAAGCTTATGAAAAGTTACAACAGTGAAGTATATAATTTAGCAGTCTGTAGCATCAGATTTTAGATGTGCAATATTGATGGTGAGTGGCAATGATGCAAGGATGTTGCATATTATTAACTGCATCATCTTGGTTGTAGATTGTTCACTTAAAAAATGCTACGGCAATGTTTTAATGAGCTTGCTGTTAAACTAAACAAACTGGAAAGTGATGTCTTTTAATGTGCAGCTGCAAATGAATGACTGCATTAGGGAATGTTTCCAGCAGTGCCCAATTATGGATATAAACCATTTTTGCTGAAGGTTGCATATCTGGTTTGGTGGTTGTGCTGGAGCATGTTTGTAGCTATTAGTCATTAGAATTAGGCAGAAGGGAAAATTGGTAGCTGAAGTGGCTCATACCTGTAATTGGAATTTTACAAGACAGTCAGGAAATGGCTGTCAGACATGACAACAAAATGATTTGATTGGTCTTTTGTAAGCAGAAGATTATACATTTTTGTCAAGGAATCTATGGTAAACTTTGAAGAAGAATTTTTTTTCTTCAGATTTCAAAAATTTAAGAATTGGATTTCCCTAGGGTGAATTTGTTTGCAATTTGAAGGAGAGGGAAAAAGCTTTTCAATCAGCATTCAAAACCATTTATCAAAGCAGTATTATATTTTGTTTTTAGTAGAAATATCAAGAATTTCAAAGAAACTTTCTGGTGTCTAAGGTATAAAGCTATTGACCTACTCACAATGAATTTGCAGATTTGATGAAAGCATGTAGTTCCCAGTTCAGAGGGAGCATCCTAATGCAACTGTTATGTAATCCACAATTAAATTGGCTAATGCAGTGAGTTTAATGCAGTTACAAATAATCATAGACCATTTAGTCAGCAACTTGATTTAGATCTGGTGGAGACAAATGAAACAGTGAACAAATGCTGCTGGCATGATGTACAGAAACCAAACTGGTGATAATAGATTGGCCCAAAACACATCAAGATAAGGTCATGAATTCATACCAAAATATTTAGACAGATTTCTTTTGAAGTCTTTAATTTGATGATATTTGAAAATATCTGGAATTTTCCTTATTGTAGAGGTTTAAAGATTATTTTCCCCAACTCTGAATTTCATTGATGTATTGGTTGGGTTACTCTTATTTCAAAATGAAAATATGTCCTAAACAATGATGTGTCAGAAACATGGATGCTCAGACATATGTAATGATCTAAATGTTAAAATGAAAACCAGGCAGGTACACCTAGCTTGAAGTAAACATTTGCTGAATCTGTATTAAAATGGTAGCATTAGAAAAATTGTGCTTTTTCCATGTATCTTGTGGGCAAAATTGTCATGTCTGTCATATGTTTGCAATGTCACTTAATCTTTGTAAATCACATATTTTGCAAGACTTCAATTCTGTAATCTTACCTTTGTATATTAGTCAGTAGACTTGATTTTCACGAAAAAGTCCCATTTACTTATCATTAGCTATTTGTATTTACTAGCATCAAGACAACCTCTTGGTTGATACAGGTGAGCCATATGTTGATTGCCAGAACATTTAAAACACCAAGTGTCAGTTTTTCTTGATATTAGATATTTTTTTTGGTCCTATTTAACAAAAATAAAACCTAGCTGTAAATTTTCTTAAATATAATTCAGTGAATTATCACACATGACTCTTCTGTTCTATTTTGTGTTTGTACTTTGTGTAACATAGTTGTAAATGCGTACTTTATTGACCAAAGAATGTACAGCCAGATCATTTGGTGTTGATGTGAATGTATACAATGAAGTATGGTTTAGTTGTCGTTTTTGGGGGGAGATGATGGTCACCTGCATTGTAGAAAAATTTGTGCAACTCACTGTGTTACTTAATATCCCTACAATGTTCTCATACACTATATACCCAATAATAACAACTAAACCACATTTCATTATCTAAGTATCCTCAACTTTGCTACATTTTGATTACTGACTATGGCATGACCGTTTGACCCAGAAATTGATAGGCATTGGTTTAAAGAGATAATTTATTTTGAATCATACTTTTTATATGGGGTCCACAAAACTTTTCTAGACATGCATATGTATGTACACATGGGCAAATTCCTATTTTCATTGCCACTTAATTGTGTTGCAAGAGGATGAGAAGTAGAAATACCTTCAGATGATGTTTGAGTTCCCAGCATCAATGTCAGTGGCACTGAATATTGAAGGTTACCATCACCTTGGAATTTGATATTGTATATGAACTTGACCTACATTTTCTAATCACATGAACCTGATCTACATTTTGTTGCCCCAAAACTGTGTAACAAATTTATCTGAATTACAAAAAGTTTATGAAGGTTTTCATTTTGTTTTTATCAGATGTGATATAAAACCCACCCAAGTATGCATTAAAAGTTTATTAAGTGTGTATTGGAATAACCTGCAGGTCTGATATTACCTGTCCTATGATCAGTTTCTTTCAAGGCTTTGTTCCTTTCAGGTTTTGTTCTTTTTTAAGGCTCTGTTCCTTTCAGGGTTTTGTTTTTTCCAGGGATTTGTTCCTTTTAGGGAAATGCTGGTTAGCTGAAGTTCAGATTACTATTTCATGGACCATTTGAAATATAAATGTTCTTTATCTGATTTACCCAGTTGTAAATATGGAATATCAGAACCATTATTTTGTCTATGATTCTGTTGCAGTTTTAATATTTAGTATGTTCAACAAAATCTTTTCCTTCATTAACTTGGGCAGGGTTTCATTTAACAAGCACACCTAACTATCAGGTATACCGTATAACAGGTAATTTCTGTGGTTGTCCATTTTTTGCAGATAGGAATAATCTGCAAAGATTACAATCATAAAAAATATACATTGTTACATATAGGTAAACATAGGTATAATGCAAATGCAGAAATTAGAAATGAAGAATATAATTCATTACCTTTATGGGATTGGACTCCAAAAATTTCTACCTGTAGAAAATCCCCATTATATGGTAGCGTGTTCAGGCACTTAGCAATGTTTTTGAAAGTGAAAGAATGGGACAAATGGAGAAAAGGGTTCATATTTGTATAAAAATTCTTGGTTAGCAAGAAAAATATTTCTGCCCAAAACCCAAAATCGTAAAGGTGAGGGGAGAGAGGCATTACCCTTTATACACTCAGTGTATTATTTCAATTTATCAGTTCAACCTTGCATTTCCACTATCATTCACCACTACTGTAATAAGTCACCAGCTACTGGTCATTAGGCCTAATGTACATGTATATTGAAATGTAATACTCAGGGGCTAGACAATACATACCTGACGTCAAGGTCTACGCTTTGATATTATAATACAACTGAAGCAATGGCAGAGCTGAGGAGTTTGCTTGCTCAGACTCTTCCATATCTAAATATAGCATCTGTGACCAGTTTCAACTCTTTGGCATTTCCGATGATGCAACACTCTGATAATAACCCTACCCCCTCCCTCTTTTTCATTTGTTAAGGGTAAGTTTAGCTTGCTTGCACATTGCAATGAAAGTCAACTATGCCAGTTACCTAAAAAGGTGAGGGGGTGAATTAAACATGTAGCAAACTTGAATCTACATTCATTACAACAAATATTTAATCGTTGTGTTATTAGGATACTGTACATGCAAATTTGCCTATTTTTATGCACTTTCAGTTGTATATTTGTCTGTGTAAAATACTAAATGTTAGTCCTTAGTTTGGAAGGCTTCCTAAAAACTACATGGGGTGTAACCCACTAATTCCCTGGCAAAAATTTCTGAATCTGATTATATACTGCAGCCGTGTTTGCTCTAATAGTAGCTCTGTCAACATATTAATAAATACAGTCAAACCTGCCATAGCGACTCACTGTATTAAGTGACTCACTGTCGTATGTGACCATAACACCCCCACCCCCAGGCATTATCCCATCTATTTTACCTGTATTAAACGACTACCTGTCTGGTGCAACCAATGACCATGATTTTTACAATGTTTTCATGTATTTTCATGAAATTTTACCTTTATTCAACGACCATACATCTTTCAATTACAACGTGATTCCTACTTTCGATTTTGATAGCATGGCTATTCTGGGGATAATTGTCCCTAACACTTTCACTTTAAAATGCACAGGTAATAGTTCGGCAGTGATTTTGTTTAGTCTGCACTCTGAATTAATTGACTAGCATGTAATCAACATGCAGGGTCATGATGGGTTAATTAACAAAACCCGAGTTGCTGTTTATTTAACAAAATCCAAGTTCAGTGTGAATTTCAACAGACTTTGAGGTGTGCTGGGTAGATCAGATGTAAAAATTTAGCACCTGGTAAACCACTATGTTCTACAGAGTGGAAAATTTAGTCTGACTGTAGTATAAATCAAGTAAATACTGGGGGGAAAATACTTAGATAACTGGAGTATTCACAATATTTCTGTAAGAGATATCCAAGGTTTTTAAGTGTAGACATGACTGCAACCAGTGGCTCACTTCGACATATCCTAGTATTTGACACAATCCCAAGTCCAAAATTATAAACAGATTTGCTGTGCACAATGGATATTGTAATTTATTTATTGTCTTTCAAATTGAATAACAGATTTCCAGATTATTGTACAAAAGGAGGAACAACACTTCTTCAGTTACTTTCTGTTACTACCAGAGAAACTATGCAGCTTAATACATAAATGATCTTTACAACGTAATATTTTTAAGTTTTAGAAAATTTGCATGCATTTCATAAATGATACATGTATTCTTAAAGAGATTAAATGTCATTTTTGATGAATGATAAATTATGAGACAACATATATTTTAGATGCTTAGCTATTATTAATTTTATAACTGTTAAAACGGTACTTGATATTTCTAATAATGAATTCCATATACATATACATTCTCCATTGTTCAAATTATTTCTGTATGTTATTTGCTAAATGCCTTTACAGCAGAAAATAAGCAACCTGTATTAAGAGACCACCTGTCATAGGTGACCTATTTTCCATTCTCTGTTGGACAGTCTCTTAACACAGGTTTGACTGTACATTCGGGTAGAGTGATGCCACATTATAGTTTCATTTTCCCTGGTTATTGGGGTTTGCATATCTATGTTACAAACATGGATACAAATTTTGTAGTATACTACTCATGGAACTCATTTGGGGGTTTCCACTCTGACTGACTGACTGCTCACCAAAGTCTCTTCATTTTTATATGTTATTTATGGCTAAGCTTGAAATAAACATAATTTATGAACATCCTTTTCTACTTCACATGTTGTTAATTAACTCAATACCTGAAATCCCTTTGGTCTTTAAGGGTTGATATGAAGTGTGGATGTAGAAATTTTTGTTTTTTAAACAGCATATGCAGAGAAAATGTGTAAGCAACTATTTTCTGTCATGATTGTGATCTTCATATTCCATTTAACAAACCAAAGAAAGACATTTTATTGCTTATATTTTTCTGATTGTTGATTGATTGATTGTTGTTTTCCGCCACAATCAAGAATTTTTCAGTTATCTGGTGGTGTTCAGTTTTTATTGGTGGAGGAGAGAACCCAGATACAATGTACCTGGGAAGAGACCACTGATCTTCCGAAAGTAAACTGGCAAACTTTCTCATATATCGGCGCGAGCGAGATTTGAACCCGGGCCGACAAGAGGTGAGAGAACTTGTGATTTTGAGTGCGATGCTCTAACCACTCGGCCACGGAGGCCCCTATATATTTCGGTATTTTTTAAAGATATGAATACTTTCAAGTACTAAAATATAGATGTTATTGACCTTTAAGTTATTTAAACATAGCAGTTGGAAAATCACTTGACCTTCACTTGTCTCCATGTCTGGATATGATTTTGATATTTGAACGATGATAAAGGGGAAATAGCCCAAGAAGGAAAAACTCATAATGCTTAAAATAAGCCATCACATAATCTTATTCAAATAAAAGGTCATCTATAGACCAGAAGATGTATTTTCCAACAATTTCAACATTGCTGCGAAGTAGGTCATAGATATTCACTTGCAGATAGATCATGGCACTAAAAACTAGATCTAACTAGACTAAGACAAAATGTTTCTTCATATTTGCAAATGACAAGTATTGGATTTCATTAGAAATTTTAAAAGTGAAAAACACACAGTGAATGTAAATACAATGAATTAAATGTATTTGCCACATGAATGTGTCAAGTTTAACTGTCAGTATTCTTAAGAATCTGACAACGTTTCAGGTAGTGTTTGCAAAGAGTCCATATCATTTTGAAGGGATGATAGGCAATTGTGAGACCTCGGATGGGAAGTTTCACACAACCATAGAACCAGACCGCACTTACAATGTAACAAGGCGGATAAAGCTACAGGCCAAAAAACTAACATTTTGAATTAATGGACATAAATTGCTATTGATACATGCATACTCCCTATGAATAAAATAATAAACAAAATGAATTGTCAAAACAAACACCAGAAGATTCATTGAGAATTTTAATTTTTAAAATCAGTGTTAAATTTTTTTCACAAGTTAATTCAATAACAATTATTCATTTATCAAAGAATATTTAAAGATTGGGTTTTAGTTAAGATTTATATATTTATTGAGAGAGAGAGAGAGAGAGAGATGGTTTTGTTTCAGGGTCAGTATTTGCAAGCCTCTATATCTCTTCAAAGGTGTGTATTTCAAAACTTGAGCCTATGATTTAACTGGAAATATATGTATTATACAACCTCAGAACTCCACTACTTACAATGTAACAAGATGGATAATATCACAAACAAAATGGAACGCTTACTTGAAATACATTTACCAATGAAATGTGCGTTTTTCAATGAAAATAATGAAATCCAACATGAATATGCGTATTGAAACAAATACAGGTAGATTAAATGATTTTTTTTTCTTTTTTTATTATACTAGACAAGTGAAATCATTAATTTATTCATAAAATAATATGGAGGACTTTTTTTTCTTAACATCAACATAATTATTTATTTTATTTAATTTTGAAATTCATTAAAATGAAATGCATGTAAAAGAAAGATGCATGTTCATGCATGTACAATTTGCATGTTTGCAGATCCTAGTTGACTAGAAAGCTTGACATGTAAATCATGTTCAGCATCAAAATCTCTACAACATGGTATCTAATTATTTACAAACTCTAGTTTCAAATGAAATTCTCATAAAAAGATTTTGAAACAGATTGACCTTTTAAACTTCTGATTGCCAATCATCAAATTCCAGCAAATGCAACTTGCAAACTCAGCACTAACTTAGATATCTGAAGCAAATGGTATTTTAAATTGTCAATTATTCGGATAATATAGGTACATATTTGTTCTTGCAAAAATTTTAATTCACACACGCAAAAGATTTAAATTGTACTTTTTGATTGATTCTATCCACTGGAAGTAAGTATCAATGGAGACGAGATACAGTATTCAGACAGTTGTACAAGTACAGGTCGTTTACGCTACTATGGTACAAATGTGGTCCTGCTAATCACTGTGACAGTGTAATGTGGCAAGAATTAACTTTCCATTGTGAGGTTGTGGTAAATAAAGGAACAGCATTGGCTGTACTGTAGACATCATGAATTTGATCCTGATCGAGGTCGTGACCTGGAGAAGTTTCAGTTTTTGTGATGGAGCTATGATCTGTTCTGGCTGTACTCTTACACAATATAAATCCTTTGAAGACTGTGAACTAATATGTGGTATGTCAAATATAAGCTGTTTAGCACATTATGACTTTAATAATATAGAATTAATTTTGATTATCATGAGGTTTTACTCTGTAATGTTACATGTAAGTTATCAATACCTTAACTAATAAATAACCTTTTCACATCAAAGCTATGACTTTTTCATTTCTAAATTATTTTCAGCTATAGTTGAACAAAGGATTTCTGAAAAATGCTAGCATATACAGAGTGCGCTATTTGTTCTGTCTTGTTACAGAAAATTCATCAGATTTAATGAGACATTAGCAAACTACTAGTTTTCTCCAGCTATTTTTAAAATTCATAAAAGTTATTGTTTTCTTGACAAGAAAGTCATTAGTTTCTATGGCACTGTTTGTGTTGCAATGCATTTATAAAAGATTTGGTATTTGACCAAAACGTGTGATTTCGACATTTTAAGAAATGTTATGAAAGCTATAATTTCAGCATTATTGAACACTAGTGCCTCAAAGATATCAGCTGACTCAGCACTCAACATGCATTCTGTTTCCATAATGATGCAGACATGGAATTGAATAATATATTACTTCAAATGTTTCAGGCACAGACACTGTATGAAGGTGAATTAAAAGGCTGGAAAGAAATTAAGCTTAGTAATGGAAATTTAGTTAAGCACATGTATATGAAAAATCCATGCATATAAAAATGATCATTATCTTTTAAAATGTTTGTTTTTGAACAAAGATTGATAGGGATATAAGCATTTTAAAGACCTTAGTTCGCATCACCACAGGTGGCACAGCATCTTATGGTAATGATGGGAGCTCCATTTGGCAGTAATCCTTTGTGAATATTGTGTCCCTTGAATTCTCAATGGGAGTAAGATCATATTAAACACTCCACAGACAATAAAGGCTGTATAATTGGTTTTTCACTTCATATACACAACATTCTTGCATTCTCCAACAATATATAGACTATAGCAAGCTGACAATTTGTTCTTGTCTTCTTCATGGATTTCTTGAATATGTTTTCTTCTTTCAAAGTGAAATTGGCTATCAAAGTCTGACCAGAAAGTTTTGTAGGAAATTAAGAAATGATAAGGAGAATTTTTTTTTAAGAAAGGGAAATTGACGTGCTTTGTTTGGATGAGTATTGATTACATTGTCGGGACTTTATCCGTGTATCTCCAATATTTCGGTCTGTGTTACCTGGTCTTGATAGCTTCTAGCTGTTCCCTGTATTGTGACAAAATGGATTAATAAGCTCAAGTTGATTATCAGCTGACAGGGTTCAACCCTCATAAACATTTACATAACTAATGGAAGAGAGCTTTATGATATTTTAATCATGGCAGAGATGTAAAAATTGATCATGCAGGCAATTGCAGCTGGTAGGTATATTGTGCTCCCTCAAATTACAAATGCTGTCATAACATGATGAATTTACTGCAAAGTGAAAGGAAAGAAAAATCAAGGTTAACATTGTGGATATGATGCAGAGTTCAACATGGCCAATTTGTCTTTAGAAGAATTGATCGTCTTTTTGAAGTGTTATTATGACAGAATGCATCTGTAGGTGTTGAAATGTGGGAGTGCATTTGTTGGAACTTATGAGGTAGCTAGTGTATGAAACGTGTACCATCTCTCAGAGATGAGTTCTTTGGCCTCCGAGCGGGCAGAGACTACTCGGCATTTGTTTGTCTTGCATCTTCACGTCGAAATGTTGAAAATCATCAATGTGGTTTGGTGCAATTTCCAGGATTTTAAATTTAAGGTAATTTGAAACAAGAAAAAAATTTCTTATTTTACCTGCTTTCTCATTTTTCTGAAGATTAGTAACCAGTTTCACACATGCACACAAAATGTAGTGACCAAGATTAAAATCATTGCATTAATATTTCTTAATAAGCAAAGAAAGTATATCCATCTATAATAAAATGATTTTAGTTTGTTTTTGGGTTTTTTTTGCTGATTATGTTTTATAAGATCAAAGGAAATCTTAATGAATTTTTATGAATAGAACCATGGGAAACAAATGCATCTCTATGCAACATGATAGTTTATGAAGATGGCTTTAGTAGAGCCCTGCCATATAGTAAAAACACTCCATCCATCTTTCTGTTTATCAGTACTTTCTATGACAAATATTGGCTTAAGTTTCCTTAGGAAGATTTTTATAATTTTATACACAATACTTGGATTAGGCCTAAAGGCAGAGGAAGGACCTTTTGATTTTCAGATTATAGGACTTACAATTTTTAGATATTAGTGGGGAAAAACACTTTTTATGGCATGTTGTAACTTGATATTACTTGAAAAGATTTTCATAGAATGTAAAAATGTAAATGTAAAGTTGCTCAGTTTAGGAAGAGGAAGACCCCTTTCAAATTTCAGATTTATTGGATTTTCGTATGTAGTTGTAGTACTTGAAAATATTTTATAGTAAAATATTCATTGTGGGGCCCTTTATGACTAGTCAGTTTCTAGTTACAAATCATTTGTAAATAATATTTTGAATTTGAGGGAGATGTAAGATCCAACTAAAGTTTTATTCCATCATCATACACATAATTGCAGTACCATAAACATGATGAAGGTATGCACTATTATTCAGAAATTAATCTAGAGTATGTTTGATGCATGTTGTCATATTCACAAGGTATTCTACACATCTTGGATGTAGACAAAATGCTTTTAAAAATCTCTAGGGCCATGTTGAGGTAAGGGAACAAAACGTTTTTCATTCATAAGCTTTTTGATGCAATACATCAAGAAGTGGTGCTGAACATGATGACTAGGGTCTCTTTTTGTCCAAATCTTAGAGGATTGGATCTTTTAAAATTTTATAAAACACTTATGAGGATCCAAACACATTTAATGCATATGTATGGTTAATGTAAGATGTATCTCATGGCCACATTGTGAGAAAATTAAAAGTTTACACTTGGCACAAAGAAAGTATATGACTAGATGTCGTGTCATATGACCACATGTCAAGGCCATTAAATTTTGAAGGTTACTGGTAAAAATTTAAAAAATAGAATTAGAAATATTGTGCATGTCAAAACTTTTAGAAAGCTCATGCTTGGCACAACATTTTCTACTGACAAGTGTGTCTTGACCTTGATAAAGGTCATGTGGTTACAGTCAGAGTCAGTGGTAAGAAGCAGTTTGAATATGCTGCATAGGGTACTGATCTATTGGGACAACTCTGAATTAACCGTTAATGATTCTTTCATAGGCATGTTTCCATAGTCGTTCTTCACTTGTAAAATGGAAACAGACCGGTTTCAATATGCATCACTGATGGTTTTAGTGTAACAATATGCATCACTGATGGTTTTAGTGTATCAATATGTGTCACTGATGGTTTTAGTGTATCAATATGTGTCACTGATGGTTTTAGTGTATCAATATGCATCACTGAACTTCTCACAGTGGCTGTTTAACAACAATCTAATTAACCATTCAGAGACTACAAATAACTTGCATATTCTATTTAACACAGCAGTTCTAATGTGATACACTAGAACTCATTTGATGCAAAAATGATAGGTAATGTTAGGTTCTGTATATTTATGAAAAATTTATATTGCCTTAATCTGGTTATGAAACTTGCCAAAAATACTCTTTGTAGAAAGTAGAATTTTTATCATACAAATTGTCTCGGTTATCAGATGAGCATTTCTAGGCACTGGTTTTTATACGCACACTTCTTAAAGAAAGTTTGGGCATTCTGCTGTTACCATAGTCTGTCCATCTGTCACACTTTCTTCTTTCTCAACCTCCTCTTTTAAGAAGTAACCATATCAATCTTTTGGAATATATGATAGGTGTGGTGTCTTGTAGATGTGCAATAATAATAACGGGGGGATAAAAAAAAAAAAAGATGTTTTTTTGTATTAAAAATTAATTAAAAAAAACAAAAAAACTTAACATTTTATGCAGTAGCCAAATCATCTTTTGAAAGAAGAATGGTGGTGTCCTGTAGATCTTCAATATGCTGTGGTTGAAGAATTTTCATTTTCAACCTGGGGGCCAATTGAGGGTTTACAGACAACACTTTTCTTTAGAAAAACCTGGTTACCAGAACTCAATTGATCCTTACATTTTATGCAGTAGCCAAATCATCATATGGGTGGCTTCCTGTAGATGTGCGATAAATTTTCAGAATTTTCTTTTTCACCTTGAGGGTCAGATGGGGTGGAAAAATGACAAACAAAAATGTGGTGCTCATTATGTCATGTGCAACAAGAATATATTTGCTTTAAAAAATCTGAACCATTGTAAAGATATTTTAACAATCAAAAAATGATAGTGGTTGGGATGACCCAGGGGCACTTGATCATCAGAATACTCAATGCATCTTGATATGTGCAGCAGGAATATATATGGTTTAGGAGTCATCACCTCAATTGTTTTAAATATATTTCATTTATTCAATAGGGTTTGGGATGACCCCAGGGCACTTGCCCAACGGAATTCTCAATACATCTTGACATATGCAGTAAGAATGTATATGATATAGAGTATATTTGAAGGCAAACACTTGCATGTGTCTTACAGTCTAATTAAAATCAGACCTTTTTGATTCGTAGATTATGCTGCAGAGCAGATCAAAAAAGTCTGATTTTAATTAGATTGACTGTCTTATGACAGCATCTAGTTTATATTAACAATTTTTTATTTGAAAGACGTGGTTCAGTATACAGCTCCAAATTCATGCCTCGTTATATTCATGGTGTATTGTCTAAAGTGAAACTGCAGCTAAAGGGATTGATTGATTGATTGTATATGGTTTAACATCCCTCTCGAGAATTTTTCACTCATATGGAGACATCACCATTTCCAGTGAAGGGCTGCAAAATTTAGGCCTAGGCTCAGCGCTTAGGACCTTTGAGCAGAGAGGGATCTTTATCATGCCACACCTGCTGTGACACAGGGCCTCGGTTTTTGCGGTCTCATCCAAAGAACCGCCCATTTAGTCACCTCTTACGACAATCAAGGAATACTGGGATCTATTCTAACCCGGATCCCCATGAGATGCAGTTAAAGGGAAGTTATATATAGAATTACTTCTATTAATGTCATGCTGGTATTTCATTGTATGTTTTTCCAATACCTCACTTCCAAGTGGTGCTCAATTTCAATTGTACATGATATAGTAACAGAAAGTCATATGCTTTCGTGATGTAATGTATGAATGCCCAGGACATGTAGCTGATGCTCTGCCTTGTATCATGTGTATACAACCACCCAGATGATTTAGTGGAGAGAGAGAGAGAGAGAGAGAGAGAGAGAGAGAGAGAGAGAGAGAGAGAGAGAGAGAGAGAGTCCACATAAATCATTATCCAGGTTGCAAGTTTCTGTAATAGTAATTATTGCTTAAAAAATTATTGGAATGTTGACATGTAGTGATACACCATGAGTGATCAACAGACAATAATTTCGGGATTTCTCTGGCTATAAAGGGACTGATGACTTTGAAGTGTATAGCATTAGCTGCCTTTTCCATCAAGCCAAGGATATCGTCAATGTTGTATTAGCTTAATTTTGCCCATTGGCATTATGAATGAATGGTGGCTACTCGGAATTAATGTCTTTTAGCTAGAAATACTCAGTCTTTGATTGTCTTTGCAATGATTTTTCTTTCCAGTGGCTTAAATAGGTAATGATTAAAAAGATGGAGGATGATTATTAAGGCATCAAATTCACAGTATAAAAAGTTCTCCATAGAGATTCTTGTGAGACATATAGTTTCTTCTAGTTCATACAGTTGCTTAGTGTATTGGCATTCATTTACTTTGCTTGGGGTATTGGCATTTATTAACTTGTATGTGTTTAACAGCTTTTTGAAAATGGTCCCTGTAGTCACTATTTCTCTCGTAAATAACATCCCAGCTAGGTCTTTCATGTACTTGGGGGGGGCAGTTTGATAGGCTAGTCAGAAAAATATCTGTGCTTGAATTCAGGACATGTTCATCCAGAATCTTACCTGTTGCACAAAGTTTCATTCTTTCTTATTATCTGTATAATTAGATCTAAATGATATGTATACTATTCAGTGAAATTTCAAGCTGATATTCAGGTTTTTGGTGCAGAGAAACTGCGAATCTGAACCCAGCTTGATTGCTTTGTTATTTGTTATTGTCAATGGAAGATTGTTACTTAAAAAAAAAAAAAAAAAAGATAAATTCACGTATGTTGTGAACACAATAAAATGCATTGAAGAATGAAAATTATAGATTATTGAATATCAATAAGATGGCACCTCAAGTAAAAGTAAGCACAGAATTATTGATCAAATTTCATAAACTATAAGTGTCAGTCGAGCAGTTGGAAATTATTTGTAGTAAAATACTCTAGGGGGTACTCTATATTACGGGAAAATTGATATTTACTATCTTATAAGTCATATGTTTATCTGCTACCTAAAATGGATATTGGTAGTAAATATGGGACTTTACCGGAGATTAATGCGATGATGCCTAGATTATATATGCTGAAGTGGTTAGAAATTGATCTGTATACTGGGTAACTTGAGGTTAATTGTAATTATTCGAGAATCTTGTTAACAGTGTGCATGTGTAATGTGTCATCAATTTTGTATTTGTGCTCTGCATCCTTTTTTCTAGGTATGTTCATGTGTTTGCTGCCGTTTGTGGCAGGTAATTACTCCCCATTTTTCACGCAAAAGGATTTTGGTTCCGGGTGACCTGAGAGAAATATATGTATGTCAGACTCTGTGAGGACCTATAATGTGGTTATTATGAAAGGGAGCTATTATTTAAACAATTATCAGTATTGATTGGACACCCTTACAATACTTTCTGGAATCTTTGTAACAAGGCTGATGATGTCATTGGCATACTTTACCTTGTAGTTGTATGATGTAAAAGTCTTTGAAGATGGATGACAACAAATTGATTTCAGGGAATGAAAAGTTTGCTTTTCAATTTATTATTCATGGTCAAATCTCACTATGCACTATAAAATTCTATTGGGAATGTTCATCAAATATGTATTTGTTCTAGAAATGAACTTGTTCATTGAGTATACGTGTGATTAATTTATACAATCTGATCAGGAAAATATCTACATGTGATTGTGATGTCTTTGGGAAGCATAATTTTCTTTCAATCACATTCAAAAGAATGGGAAGAACATTCTTCATTATTTGGTGGAGCACCTTGGAATGTGTAATGGGGAAAAGATGAGATGCTCTGTTTAAATTGTTTACTCTTATATGGATACCTACCCTGTCAGTTTGGAATGCCAGTGATCAAATGGATATAGGTCAACAACTGTTGCTAAATTTGTGCAGGGATAACTATTACAGATGATAATTGACAAACCAGTGGAGTTGTAAATTTCATATGTTGTGCTCAAGAACAATGGGACAGATTTGTTCTTGTACAGGAAATGGCCCACGACATAGTGAGACTTTTCTTTTGCCATATCTCAACAATAGTATTAATGTAAGTTAGATTAAGGGAGAGTTATGTTGTAGTGACTATATATCTTTAGAATTTTCCTCCTACACTATAAAAGAGACGCCACTTTTAAATCTAATAGTGCACTGATATAAAATTTGCCAAAAAAATAATATATTACTAGTTTATCTTTCCCAGTGAAGGAAATGCTTAACTGTTTTGCTATGTAACTATTAACTATTTGCCTATGGAATTAAGAAGACATAATATCTCATACAGTTTTGGAGCTTGGAGACACTTTAGTGCTGGCTTTGTGTTTCTGTAAGCTCCAAGAAATAAATAATTGAGAATAAATGTGAATGTCAAAAATTGTCCTGTCATGAATTGGAATGGCTAAGTTGAACATAATTTTCAGCTTAACTCAGAATAGATCTTAGCAGATTTATGTTATTTAAGGACTTGCATGACATTTCTGACATTTTCTCTAAAATTATTTTTTCATAGAAATCCTAGATATGAAGAGTTCTTGTATGATTCAATTGATAGGGTTGAATTTTATATTGCTGTAATAGTAATTATCACAGTTTGTATGTCGGCCTTGGTAGCTCAAAGGGTAGATCACCTAACCAGTAATGCAAGAGTCCTGGGTTCAATACCCATTTGCTACAATTCTTTGCTATAGTTATGTCCATTTATACAACTAACTGTAATACGTTTACATTTTTACTTGCAACAACAAGGAGTAATCGAAATATACTAACTCTGAAACAGACGTGGTAATATACCCCAAGATTTTTTGTAGAAATGAGATGGAATGCAAGAGAATTAAATATATGAAATGTCACGAAAAATAATTATACGTGTACTTTTGAGAAACGTCATGTATGCCCAACCTGTGGTTTTGTTTTATTCTAGCCTATCATGGGTTTAGCATTTTGAAAAGAAAATAGTTTATAGCCAGGAACCTTCTGAAGTTTTGAAGAATTTCATATTTATGTGTATTAAATCATATTTTTATGTCTTTATAGGTGAGTGAGGAGTGCAACATCCTTAGGCTGAATTTATCTGATGCACAGCATGAATGTGACCTAGCCAAACAAGAAAGGGTTGTGCTGCAGAACAAAGTAGGAAACCTCGAGGAAACCATCAAGGTTAGGGAGACTTGCTGAAAGTGATCTCTTTTTTTACTACATAGAAAACATTTCCAAATTTTGGGACAATTTTAAAGCAACAAGACCAAGGATTTTTAATTCTTTCCTTGGCTTATCATAAAAGTTAACAAGGTCGAGAGATAGTACATTTTTATGACATGATTTAAGCAAATACTACATTTGATCAAGAAATTGGTACATGTACAGTGGGGCCATGTTAATATGAATATTTTGGGATCAAACAATTTGTATATAGTCTTATAAGAAGCATTAATTTATGTATGTGCTCAAACACAGAATAAGCCCTAAATCAAGGTTACACCAAATTGCATATCAAAACTGGCTGTGCCAAGTTTTGAATACTCTAAAATAAGTACACATACAGAGTTTCACTCATTCATATGCTACAGATTGCTTGATTCAGACTTCGAAATTAACTCTCTTATGAATGGTCTCCTAATTAAGGACATATGCAATATTTCTCAATAATATATTTTTGTGTGAAATTTGCATACAGTTCACTTGCATTCTATCTCATTTATACAAAAAAACATTGGGGATTGTTTCCAGAGTTAGTATATTTTGATAGTTCTGGAATGCTACAAGTAAAAATGTTAAGTCAGCTCTACTGTATAAATGGGCATTACTGTAGTAAAGAAGGAGAGAAAAATCTTTGGAATAATGGGGTATCAAACCCAGGACCCTTACATTACAAGTTAGGTGACATCGTCACTGACCTACCCAGGACTATGTAAAACATTTGGTAATTTTACTACTTTTCAAAATCTAAACCTATCATGATAGAACTCTTCATATCGAGGAAATGAAAAAATAATTTTAGAGAAATCATGTCAGAAACGTCACATATGTCCTTAAAACACATATAGGGTAGGGTGGTCTAACTTCAACCAATTATGTTTACCATGTGAATTTGGAACAAATATGGAATTTTTCATTTTTAAATATGTTTAAAGAGGAAAAATAGGGAAATAAATGTTTTAAGGACATTGTCAAAAAAGGATAACTTTGATCATGTATGGGGTAAAGTCAACCACAAAAGTAATATGTTCTACCATTTTATTGACTTGATTTGTTGATAAAGAGGGATAAGCAGATAGCTTTTTCATGTCCTTGTTGTATGAAAATTTGATTGTAGATTCAGAAATTAAAATATAGTTTGAAAGTCTTTGATGTGTTTCTTTGCATTTCGATACACACATGTATTTTTCACTGGTCAAATTAACCCACAGACAACGTATGGGTAAATTCAACAGATTAGTTGAAATATTTCTGTTGTTAACTTTACATTTTTATATATATTTCATTAATTTCTGAATTCAGTTTCATGTTTTTGTTAATAACAGCAATGGATAGTTAGATGAAATCATTTATGTTGTGAAAATTGTCCTTTGTAATTTCCCGGGGCATCTAATCTGTCCAGTTTTTCCGTGGTAAACTATCAAAGTCAAACAAATGTTGTAACAACTCAAGAAAAAAATTCACAAAATATATGGGACAAAATTATTTCCAGAAAATTATATTAAATATGCTACAAATGTCAAAATAATTAACTGGAGTAAAACACCATCAGTCAAAATTACCCAGGTAGTCGACATTGCCCACTCTACCCAATTGTCTAGCTTTGTGGTATGATAAGCAAATTATGGCAGACCATATTTTAAAGATAAAGAGTTGTAGAATATCAAGATTTGAATATACCAAGATTAGAATGCTGAAGTCTGCATTTGACCAGTACTATTGACTGGTGCATATGTCAAAATTATTTATGAGGAAATGTAATGCTGAAGTGTTGCTAAATAAACAGCAATACAATTCACTGAGTTTAGTAATGATTTTATGTAGTGAATAGGTTACAGACAATGTAATGGAATTCATCCAAACTTGAAATACAGGATTTTAATTATTTCTTTTGTGAATCAACAAATTTGAATAAAAGAATTTCCCAAATAGTATTTATCTTTAGTGGAATTGCTCAAATAGAAACATGTGATAAAAAATAGGAATATGTTACTAAAATTGAGCTAAATAAAGACGACCATTCCTATGAAGAAGAATGCATGCTGCAATTAACCTGTTTGCACATGACTAGATCATTTGTACTTTCAGTTGTAATTATTGTTTTTATATAGAACTCCTTAAAAGTACTCTATTGATCCTGAAGCTTGGCGATACTCAGCTTTGATATTCCAGCCGGAAACATTAGCCTAGACCTTGGCAGCATGTCTTTGGCACTCTTTGCATTTCTCTGTTGGCTGGATCAATGGTTAATCGTTCTGAAAATAAAGTTGAATTTTCCTTTCCCTGTTCTTAGAACCTTAAAGAATCAGCAGACCGTTTGCAGAAACTGGAGAATGAGCATCAATCAACACTACAGCAACTACATGAAAAACACAGTCAAATCCAGAGTCTGCAACAGGTATTATGTCAGTAGTGGTACCCCAGTATCCCTGGGGATACAGGGTAAAGAGTAATGGTCATAGAATATCCATCAACTTCAAGGAAGGGGCAGTTTTCAATAGATTAATGACTATTGACTTATTCATATAGGGGAATATAGTAGTATGTATCTTCAAATGTTTCTTTATCTGCCATGTGCTGAGTTATTCGCAGACAGGATTGTTTGATAGTTGAGCCTTGCAGGGCACCTGTGGTAGCTTTAGTCTAGTTATATACATGGTAGTCAGGTGCTGCTGTATATTCATCAGAATCTACCATCTGCAACAGTTCAGACAATATGTATCTTCTCTGAAGACATCTTCAAAGTAGTGACAATGCATGTGAAGTATTTTTGAAACAATTTTCATCAATGTTACTTCCTTGAATAGCTCAAGAATGAGCTTTTGCTCAAATTGTTTTGCTTTTTGGACTCCAGTAATTAAACATTTTTTGCAACACTTAATGTAAATAAGATGAAATAATGTGTTTGCTATTAATGATTAAACGAGTATAGTAAAATTGTTTATGTGCTTCAATTTATGAATTATTAACTAAATTAAAAAAATCATTGGTAGCAGGTTTCATCGACTCGGTACATTTTGCAAGTTTCATAAATAATGAATAAAAGATTCAGTTACCATTGTGTGTTTCATGAAGTGGGAATTTGCTGTACCAAAGCTGGAGCTTTTCTTCTGAAGCTAAAGTTCAGTTTGTGTACAAAGTTTGGATGTTACTAGTGGTAAAGAATATAGATTTCAGATCCAAGTGAGGATTACATCTGATTTTGTTTTATTTTTAGGCCCAACAGGATGCCAAAGGGGAATATGACAAAGCTCTGCATTCTCTAAAGGTAATCAATATGTTTCATTAAATCATGAATATGCATGAATATAATAACAAGACATTTCATCAAGTTTATCAATGTGTTTTACACTGATTAACATAGCTCCAATTATGTGACTGTAATTAAATTGGAATGTTTGTGAAGGGTGATTCAGCTGGGTTTCGTGAGAAGTTGAATTTTCTCCTAAGTTTTGTCAATTATTTTGTCAGAATGTCAGAATCATACATTACCACATACAATTCTTAGAAATGCAATGATTTCCTTTCATGTACAATTGCATAAAAACAATGTTAATGAATGTCTCAAATGACAAAGGTGCTGCTGTATACCCTGACAGTGTGATTAGTGAGTGGGAATTGTATAGGGTTTAAAATGTACTGCTGTTTGGCGTCAGTATGAAGTTTCATTGGTCAAAAGCAGTTGTTTGATTACCAGTAATCATTTTGCACCTTTTTCTTACAGAGTCGTATAAATGAACTTCAGCAAAACTGTCAACAGCAGGAGGACAAACATCTGGAGTTGACACAAGAGCTGCAGACACTGAGATCAGTAGCAGGCAAAAACAACTTCAAACACCCACCCAATCACAGCCCATCTCACCATAAAGACTTAGCCAATCACAGTCCATCTTATCCAACTAATCACAGTCCTTCTCATCTTAAAGAGTCATCCAATCAAAAGAGTTTCTCAGTGTCACATCATTTTCCGGTGGAAGGTCAGCAGTGCTCTTGATTTAAACATTCCTTTAAATGATTGTTAATTTTGGTAATAAAGTTTCACAGGGTTGATGGGCATTAAATTTGGTACAGACTAAATTTGTTGATCATTATATTTAGAAAATTTCCACCAATCAAATACAAGGCCTTTGACAGAATGCAGTCGGTTTCCAGGAAGTGACAATATTCAGGTCGATTCCACCAAGTCTCTAGATACAGGTATAAAATCACCCCAGCATATGACATGTTAAGTTCTCATTACAGCTTGAATTGCTTCCAATTATTGTTTTTTGGTTCTGTATGGAAATTCTCAGATTAATTGTCATTATCTAGCTTTTATCTGCCATTGTTTTCACCAATATACTGGCTACCCTTTTACCATAATTACAGATATTGTTTAATTTAAGCAATATTTTATTCAGTATATGAACAGGATAGGGCAGCAGGCTCACCCTAATTTAGCCTTGTGCCCTGCTATTGTATATGTCAATGGACACAAATACACTGACTGATAAAGATTGAATTGTCAGTCAAATGTATTTATATTTCCTAATCAATACAGTTGGCTTGAAATATGCAGTGCTTTACCTTAAATATATATGCAGTTCACCAAAATGTTATGTATATGTATATATGTCATATTTATTAAGTAATCACTTGTTTATTGGAGCAAAGTGCAAGATGTAACTAATTGTACATATATAACTACACATATTCATGTTTTCGCCTATCAAATCCTATTTGGTCCATCATCCTTCTTATCATGGGGTACACAGTGCATGGTCTATAGTTCCACTTTATTTTGTCATAATCCATTCTGAAACTTGCTTTCATTTTAATTTTTTTTCCTCTCCATGTTCTATCACTGGTTAATGATTTTCACACTATGAACATCTTTATTAGATGGAAAGGACACTGAAATTTTGTAATATATGTAAGTCCTTCCTTAAATATATATCTGACTATCACTTCATAGTTTTAAAAGAAGGGGTAATAAAAGTCCATTTAAAATGGGTTCGCTAATTTGGGGTGCAGCATGGATTTAAGCCAATATAATGCCCTGTATTACAGTGTGTCCAGAATTTGAAGGTCTTTGAAGAAAGAAATGTCCCAAGCTTGTTGAAAGTTTTTATTTTTAGAAAAAGAATGAGATTTAGAATTGAACCAAAAAAAGACCTTATGGTTTGTGAATTCTGTACTTAGGTTTTGCTGATGATGAAGATTTAGACAATTCAAACAATCCATCCCCTGACCAAGGCAAACCCCAGGGGGAGTTTGAAGACCCAGAACTCTATGAAATTGCCAAAAAATTAAAAGAACTGGAAGCTTCAGACTCCGAGGAGGATAATTTATGTGAAGGTGATTGGTCCTTTTGTTTTTTGTTTTGCTTTTTGCATGTAGTAACTGAATCATATAGCTTCAAGTGCATTAGTGTTGCCATTATAGCTTTAAATTTCCATACTGCGCTGGGTGGTGACAGATTTTAACTTTCAGCTATATGGAACAGAGTATCTCACTCTGAAAGAAATGGTACATGCCTATCAAATCCATTCAGAGAAAAAAAAATCTGAGGATTT
This sequence comes from Ostrea denselamellosa, assembly GCA_024699665.1. Classification (NCBI taxonomy): domain Eukaryota; kingdom Metazoa; phylum Mollusca; class Bivalvia; order Ostreida; family Ostreidae; genus Ostrea; species Ostrea denselamellosa. The sequence goes on along the minus strand of JAMZEH010000084.1, from coordinate 480,516 downwards.
CATTCCCCACTTTTTAAAAATATTGGACTTTTGTGTAAGTAGAGTATTCATGGTTATCAATTGATTTTGAATCTGCTTACCTGCCAGAAGTTTGTATATCTGCACAATGATTTTAGGGGTAGAGAGGGGTGGGTTTTTTTTAATTAATTGTTTAGGTATGGTGATAATGAGTAGATGTTCATAAGTTCAAAATTAATGTAAGAATTCTCTTCAGAAATCTGGAGATTAAAGCAATATAAGCTGTCAAAATTGTTATTTTGGGGTCCTAAAATTTAATCGAAAATTTTGTAAACATCTACCTTCTAATACCTGATTTTATCGATTAAACTTTTGACATGTTGTATTTTTTGCGTTAAATGCAAAAATGTTCGACAGTTGAAATTGGGTCTTCCCGTACCTTAATTTTCCCGACATTATTTCCGTATGCAATGACCTAAAGTTGAACTCATTCGGCAAAATCAAATGCACAAGCGCAATATTTCCGGTAAGCACGAAAGATGTCTGACACGAAAGGTTCAAAGCGAGGGAGAAAGCCGACTTTGGAATTTTGCGTAATGTTTCGAGCGATCCCTTAAAACTATCATAACTAAAAAACATACTATCATAACTTAAAAACATATAACATCGTTAACAATGCCAAAATAATGATGGTAACTAGAATTTTATCTCACCTCGCCGTCCATATTTTAATGACCCGGATACAACCCGATCCACCCCGATCAGCATCAGAATCATTCGTGTCAACATCGGTTATCTTCGGGATTGTCGCCGACGATTAATCAGCTGCCATTGTTAGGGTCAAACGGAATGTCGAGGAATATATTTTTCATCACGAAAAGGTGTGTAAACGATGCATAAGAGAGGAAATTCGATGCAGTTCTTTTTTTCAATCATATCAACGTTCATTTAACCTCTTTTAATGCCACTATAAAAAATTGCAATTTTGGCAGCTTATATTGCTTTAAGACTTAAGATTATTGGGTACATGGAGGGAAATCAAGGATATTGTAGCAAATCAGAAGATTCCACCTATCTAGTTGCTTGGGGGGGATCAGGGATATTGTAGCAAATCAGAAGACTTCCATTAATTTCTGGTTACTGGGGGTGGGGGGATCAGGAATATTGTAGCAAATCAGAAGTCATCCACTAATCTCTGGTTAGATCTTTGGTTAGGTGTAAAAAAAAAAAATGTAATGAAATACACTTTGTTTCTTCAAATTTCTACATCAGTCCTTGTCATGTTATGCAGCTTGCTGTTGTGATCTAATTCTTACATTTTCCGTGACCAACATTAACCTGATACCTATTAGCATGTAACAAATAACCCCAGAGAATGAAATATTGCATTGCATAAAATTTAACATTCTATTTATGATCCCTGATATCTCATGAAATATAAAGAGATACTGAAGTTTTATACATCCATTAGTGTGATTACAAATTCAGCTCATTGAAATCACCAGACATTAGTATCAAATGCTGCTATACTGTATCATAGACCATGACTTCTACTTGTTTCTGTGACATTCTGACAAAGTGTTGCTGTCTTTTTTCAGATCGAGGGGAAGATTCTGGGATGGAAAGTCAAAAGGAACAGAAGGTAGGACAGATATTATCTGTAATCCCACCTCAACGACTGATACAGTTAATTTTCAAATTATCTCCACATTTTAAAACATTAAACTGTCACGTTTTGTCAGGAACATTTTTCCTGCTATATAAATCTCCTGTTGTAATACCAAATTTGCATACAACCATTTCCCACCCTGTTTTCAAAACAAATGTCCATATTAGGGTATCAAATGTCTCGATATATAACCAAAGGCATGTGATCAGGGTAGCTGTTAATTAATTGTCGCTTTGAATCCTGTGAAATGCCAGCAGTAGGCTTGATAGTCCAGGTAATTTTAAAAATTTGATCAAAATAACTTTAAGATAGGGATTAATGTTTTCTGTTCAGAAGACATTCTAAATTTTAATTATGCATCACCAAGTTGGTGCTTTCAATTTCAAGACGTAATGACTGTGTATATCACTTTGTTCAAAATATGCTTGGAAACTTGATTTCTGTGAAAATCAAAATGATGAAAGGCTCATGAAGTCACAAAATGCTGCTGTTTTATGTACACTTTTCAGAAAACATGAAAAAAGTGAAATAGTTGTGTTATAGTAATTGTACTAGTGATATTTTTTAGCTTGCAGACACAAATGTCTGAAAAGCTATTGTCATGTTCTTAGATTTTAAGGGGAAAACTTTAACCTCTTGTTATTTAATAATGGATGGATTTTGTTGTAAAATGAAAGATGGTAAAGAATATACATATAAATGTATTTTAAGGTATTCAGCTGAATGTTAAATGTGTACTGACCCAATAAAGATAACCCAGTAAATCAAAGTGGTATTTAGTCAATGCCCAGTACAGCCTCATGTGTTCTGTTTTACTGTGACAAGCTCATGTTTTTCAAAGTTAACATTGTGATGTCAGAGACTCAACTCTTTAATTCAGGAGATAAAATTGTATTGGACATGCTATATTACAGGATAAAAAATTACATTAACAAAATACATCACAACAGTCTTGAAATACCCACTTTGTTTAAAGAAAATGGAAGCATGGGTTCATTTCTGTCTATATGCTGATGATGCTAAGTTATTCCATGATAACCCCATACTAGTAAATACAACAAAGCATTGATAATGTTAAAAGTCTCAGTGATGTACTAGATACGATGCATCAATGGTGTTTCAGTTTACATAAATTAATTATTCAGTACCAGTTAAGTAATGAATTAAAGTGCTTAATGTTGATAGATGATTGTAAAATGGGACTTGGGGGATAAAAGTAAAACAGTCCCAGGGATATGTTGGAGGGTGGTGGGTTGCTAGTAAACAGTCTTTCAGATATTCAATTTGTAATCTATTAAATGCATTTTTCATATTGACAGTTTTGTAACTGAAGGTGTCATAAAGTGAGAAATTTGTCCATTCAAGAGGTCATGGTTAAGGAGAAATAAATGAAAATTTATTGGGAGAAATAAATCAGGAGCTGTTTGATGTATTAAGTACAAATGCAATAAAAATCAAATTGCTGAAAAAGTTAGTGACCTAACTAAGGACAAGAAACTTTAATTGGTTACTTATGTCATAATCAGTGCAGAATGAATTAAACCGTGACAGTAACTGTACACAATGTTTATGTAGTGGATCATTACACCTGTCTTTGTGTGTTGATCAAGATTCTAATTTTTTTTTTTAAGAATTTCAATACTGCAATCTATAAGATAATGAATATGCTAACTTTTGTGATATTGTATGGTTTGTGTTCTGTAAAGATGAAGATAAATGCCATAGATGAAAACCGTCTGTCCATACTCGCAAAGAAAGGTCCCATTCAGGTGTTCCAAGCCAAGTACTCTTACGACCCCATCCAGTATTCACCCAATGAGAACCCAGATGCTGAACTTCCTATCAATTCTGGAGACTATGTCCTAGTGTATGGAGAAATGGACGAGGTAGGCAAACATACATGCAAAGTGTCCTTTGAATAACAAAAATATTGCTAGTTCCATTATAAGGTTGCAAAATTCAATGGTTCAGGAATATCCACTCTAATTAAAATAATCACTGAAAGGATTTTTTCTCAGTGTGAAAATACAATTTTGCAATTATTCTGTACAGGATGGTTTCTTTGATGGAGAACTTCTCAATGGTAAAAGAGGATTGGTCCCGTCAAACTTCATAGAAAAAGTTGCAGGTATGTAATTTTTCAAGTGAACTGCCCCTAGATTTAGGATAAAGTAAGGTAAAAAAAAAAAAAAAAAAAGTAGCACAAAAACTTGAATAAATGTATTCATATATCAAGAAACAAATTTGATTGTAGAGGAAGATCTCTCTGATTTCCATGCTGCCATGTCAGATGCTAATCACCATGACGATGATAGTATCACAGGTAACAGCATTCAACAGGATCTGGATTATGACAGCAATGAAGAAATGGATGAAAAGGGTAAAGAAGTGACCAAATAGATTACTTCTGTGCTAAATGTGTATAGTATAATTTCTCAGAATATTGATTGAGAGGTTTTTCAAAGTGACAATGAATTTTGTTGAATTTCTTTTTAAGACTCCAAGCAAAAGTTGACAGATCTGAAGCCAACAAGTGACAAACTTTCTCCACAAGTACACCAAAGCCACAGTCAATCAAACAGCCGTCCATCCAGTGACCATGGTAGTGATATAGATGACCTTGACCTCTTGGACAGTAGTAAATTGTCCTCTGTCAAGGTTCAGAGTCAACCTGTCGACTCTAGTAAGTGAAGCTTTAGAATTAGTAGTTGTGATTATAAATTAAGTTTCTTTTCCTTTCTGCAGTAGTCAGTTATTTGCACACACACACACACACACACACACACACACACACACACACACACCCAACAACAACAACAACAAAAGTGATGCTTGACACTTCAGTGGATAGAACTTGTTAATGGCAAATTCATTTTTAAGTAAAGTATGGTTATCATTCACAAGCAAAGGCTTAAATAATGAAATGAAGTTGGTATGCATCATATGACAGGTGTAATGAAGCAGCTTGATCATGAAGATTTCTTATATTACTCACATACGTAATTTGATGTTCATTTTCAATTTATAAGCATGTAAAATCTCAAGTGTTATGCTCTGAAAGACTTGTTTTTTTTAAATTAGTGGTAAGTATTAAATAAAATCAAGAATTTTAATTTCATGAGATGCTTCTCACATATTTATAGAAACATTAATCACTAGCTTGCTTTTGGTAAGGAATCTGCAGTGTAGTTCCTTGAGCTCCAGGGAATATGAATATTTTCAAGGGAAACAAATTGATAAGAAAAATGTGAGAGAAAATGCAGGATATCACTAAGTTTGCACATTTCATCTACATGTACATTAAATGTTAAGCAGAGTTACTCGATAATAAATAATATTAAGGACAGAAGAAATGAAATAAGATAAAAATGTTCTCTGTTTTTTATTTAATTAGTTTTTATTTCAGTGCTACCCTGTCCAAGAGAGCTAACTTTAGACAGACAGCTGACCAACAGCATTGTCATCAGCTGGAAGCCACCATTTGATCACAACAGACTGGATGTCAAGTCTTATCATGTCTATGTTGATGGAGTGTTCAAATCCCTTGTGCGCAAAAATGAGAGAACGAAAGCATTACTGGAGAATGTTGATTCTAAAGAGGTTAGTTGATTATATCATGAATGACACATTGCAAGGCATTATGATTGACGTGTTATGTATTATGAAGTTTGTTTCGTGTTCATGTATTGGAGGGCTGCAGCTCAATGGAAATAAAAGTTGGGATATACAAGAAAGCTTACAGATCCACTTCTTATAAAAGTCTTCAATTTACAGTGCAACCTTTTCAGTGCACGACTGAGGTCTTACATCATTTTATTTTTGCATCTCTGTCTCATAATTTTAATTTCAAAAAATTTATAATTTAAATTCCTACTACATTTGTGTCCAAACATATTTTCAAACATTCATTAAAGTCCAGTGCTAACTGAAAATTTGCAGCTTCAAAAAAAATTTCATTTGTAGATATAGCAGTATATTACATTACCAGTCAATTTGAACCCTGTGATATTTGTAATTTGTTCATTAAAATTATTCCCATATTAATGTATTTAGTCTTCATTTGTCATACATGCAAACAATGAATGTAAAAATGTATAATTGAAGGAAAGTAAGCTCTTGAGTAGTAAAATGTTATTCTGGCGTCATTTGAGTGCCTAGTCTGATCCCTGTCTCCACTGCTCTGTTTTTGGACTTGCATAACAAAGTATGAAACAGAGTGTTGAAGATGGAGAGCCTTAAATTTAATTCAATATTCAAACCTATTTAATCAATACTTTTTTAACCAAACTGGAATGATTATCAAACTATTAATCTAAAAATATTCATTTGGAAAATATTTAACATAGACAAAATTGTTTCTAACTATAGAGAGAAGGTATTGAAACTTGAATATGGAAATCAGTAACATGGCTAAGTCAACAAATGAAATCATATGAAGCTGCAAGTTTTCAGTTTGCATAGGAATTTAATTGTTTGAAGGTAATATTTTGACACAAGTGTTGTGGGAAAGTATGTAAGGATTTTTTATTATATTATGAAGTGGGAATACAGCAATATAAAACCTCTGTCATACACAGAAAGGTTGCACTGCGAATCAAAGGCTTTTATAAGGGTTGATCTTTAGTTCTCTGGTGTATCCCAAATTTTATTTCACTGAGAGGTACATTTCAGCAGCTATTTCTTAATATTTCCTGTCAGTCACTTAACGATATATTCCACAAGACATTATTTTTGCCATCTTGTGGTGCAAAATTTATAGTACCAGTGAGAATATATGTTTACAAACATTCAATTTATTCAACACTGCCAAAGTATATATTAGTACTTTATATGAAATGCCATAGCTGTCTTTATTAAATGGTCACCATTCCTCGTTATACTATGAAAAATACATGGAACATGGTGTGTTTCATGTAATAAACTGTCGGTTTGGTTTGTGAAATGGTCACCACTCCTTGTTATACGATGAAAGGTAGATCACTAGTTATATCATAATTCTACCACTTAATATATTTTTGCCACCACATATAATTTTCTAAGCACCAATTAGTTTACACAAGGCATCTTTTATAGTGTGTTACTAACCTTGTATTATGTGCCTTTCACCCTATAACAGGGAGTGGTGACCATTTAACATACTTAACAAATAGCAAGACATATTGAAATATTCATTGATGTACAATATAACAAATAAGTTCACCAGTTATTAAAGGGAAAAATAGACAAAACCTTTCAAAAATTGCTCCTCTTTCACTTGTTTCTTTTATCTTTCACAGTTGTGTTCAGCAAACACTCACCATTTGCTGAAAGAAGTTGAATGTGTCTGAAACTGTATTCAATTTCATATCATGTACTTATCCTTTGATACAAATCTGTAGCCACTCTGATGAACATCAATATGATGTTTTTATGTTGTGTGTTAGGACCACAGGATCAGTGTCCGGTGTAATTCAAACCTTGGCCAATCAGCAGACAGTCAGTGCACCATGCTTGTGGGTAAAGGTAAGTTTAATTACCTTACAATAATCTCCCAACAGCTAGTCGTGGCAGTGCACCATATCGCACAGCAAATTTTCTGTACATAATTTATTGTTTTAATTTTATTGATTTCATTAACATTTCACATGAGGTCTTTTTGAAATAATTGACATGATTTCAAACTTTAAGTGTAACGAAGCTTCTCTGTCAATGAACACTACTTTTCATACTGTAATGACAACATTTATAATGCTTTGGCTGTCATTTACTGGTGTCAGAGTTAACATGATTTTCTATTTTCAAATTTAATCTGTCAAATGAGCATTCTGTACTGCAAAAATTTAATTCTTTATGATCATATGCTAGGGTGTAACGATAAACCAGTATTCAGGTAGATATATATTGCAATATTTATCTTTAATCAATGGGATTTACTGAACAAACGAATTGGACATTTTAGATAAATTCTTTTTGACAGCTAATGTGGTTAGTGTCCAGTCAATTTGTAGTATTCATATATCATTTCTTACTCTGTCAACTTTGTGTCATTTAATATCATCACTTATCAATGATTCATTCATTTTTTTATTTGCAAGCAATGGTAGATTGATCATAATAATTTTACTAGTAAGTGAATTATCATTAAATCAGAATTCATAGAAAATGTTTTTGTTTAAAATTCATTAAGTAAACATTAATTGCTTGCAAAATCTGTTTAATTAAATCTACTCTAATCTATTTGTACTTAGGTTATCGTAAATGTTATTTTACTTGTTATCTTTACACAAGAGATTCGTTCCTATGGGTAGATATCATTTTCAAAATGGGGATGTGTTTCGTAGTTGTTGTTTTTTCGGGGGGGGGGGGGGGGGGGGGGGGGGGGGGGGCGGGGGGGGGGGGGGGGGGGGGGGGGGGGGAGTACAAGATGGTCAGGATTCACCACAAGGCTGACCTCAGTAGTATCATTTGTGAATTTGATCAATGCAGTGGAATGCAGAGAACTGCAGTTAGCATTGTGATATAGTTGCATTATAAAACACTTGTTTTGTATCGTTACACCTCTATCATATGTGTACTCTTTATAGCCTCTGCTTGAGAGAAGAATACATGTACATATGCTTTTAGCTGTGAATATTTTTTAACCAGCACTGTGACATTCTCACGTGCTCCACTGCTTTCACCTGTATCTTACCTTCATCTACCTTGACAAACCTTTTTCATTACCTTGTCTAGATGCCGTACCTGCTCCTAGCGACCTGAAAGTTAGTGAAATTACCTCTAACTCCGCCCAAATCTCATGGTTACCGGGTAACAGTAACTATAGCCACACCATAAGTATTAATGGACGAGATGTTCAAGTAGTCAAGCCAGGGCTTTGTGTTCATACATTAACAGGTAGCAACCGTTGTGCAGAGTATCATGATCAGCTGCTAAAAGATTATACCGTAAAAAAATTTCCTGGAAAGCCATTGAATCTGGAAAATCAATTTAAGAATCATGGCTATGAAAAAGATTCTATGCCTTATTCTGAGGATGTCCAAATTTTCGATTACTAGTATACTTTATTGTGCGAAAGACTTGAGAATTATATGTATTTTGCTTTCATAACCATATATTTTACACAATATACCCATGTAATACAAACTGTACATGTAGCTAGATTGTTTCAGATATATCATGTATGTACTTATTATGATTATATGCCTAGCCATTTATTTGTAAGTAAGCTCTTTTTATCTTTTTGAATTATCAATATTAGTGGTTGAAAACAGATTGTTTCTCCCAGCAAATATTCAGTTACTAATAAAATTGTGGAATATTTTATATGAAAAAAAAATTCTATCTCTCTTTCATGGAGTGACTTATTGGAGTGAGTTGCTGACTTGTAAGGAATATCCCTGACCTCCTATAAGACTAGAATATATGTTCAGTCATTAGTGATATGCAAAATGAAAATATCCAATCCACAAACATGTACCTGCAATCTCCTGCCTTCAATACTCCATGCAGTGCCTGAAAAAATTGTACATGTTTGAATCTCATAAAAGATATATTTTTGCAATTTCAGGTCTGGCCCCTGCCACAGAGCATAGGGTGTCAGTGACAGCTGACAGCTTGTCCATTAATCGACAGGAGAAATTGTCAGCATTTGTTGTCTTCAAGACTCCATCAGGAGGTCAGTACATACTTTATAACCTGGATTGTGTTTCTGAAATAATAAGTATTCACACATAACTTTGATACTTGCCAGTGCCTTTATGTTTCTGATTTACCAGGGTATATTGATCTTCCTGTTGGTGGAATTAATATTTGTATTAAGATGCTGATGTTAAGATGTGGATTTTCAAGACAATTTTACCATAGCAATTGGCATTATGACTGGAACAAGTTATTAGATTTGAAAGAGTTTCAGATTTGCAGAATGGACCTTTTACTGAGGAATAATACATTGCCATAATGGCTGACTTTCTTTTGAAATAAGAATAAAAATATAAATATTAGCAATACTTGTATATACATTTTAAATCTTAATGCCTAGCTGGAGAGCTTAGTAGGTTAACATGTCCACTGCTGGTCTGTAGTTAGTGCATTCAAGCCTAGCAGGGATTTTAATTTTTTTTCCAGACATACTTTCTACTAAAACTGCACTTTTTAATTGAAAAATGTAAATTTGAAACTTTTCCATTTCAAAATATTATTGTACATATTCTCCACTTTCCATCCATATCAGATTTCTCTGATGTGTTATTCCTCCTAAAGGCATGGCCTCAGATCACTCAACCTTGTTAGTAGTTACAGATTTGTGGCTGGGAAAGAAATTGCAGGGAAATCAATCCAACCTTTCATTTATATATGATGTAATTTTTTCTGTGCATGATTCAAGTGTCATATATTTTACAGTGCGGCCTTGAGATTTTAATACCAAATAATTCCTAGGTAATGCATTTCTCCAAAACACCTGTGTTTTCCTACCTTTATTAAAGCTTTATTCAAATAAATAAATCACAGCTTCATCGACTGTTTACATAGCCATGTTAAGTTGTCTGTCTATTCAAACTCCATTGATTAGGCTGTGATCTCTGGATGCTCTCAATAAATCAGTCCAAATCAGTTTTGACCTCACTCGAGCTGAAAGCTCAAAAAACATTATTTCTTCTGTTGGTCCATCTGTAAACTTTCAACATTTTTAACTTCTTCTCCAGAACCACTGGGTCATTATCAACCAAACTTCCCACAAAGCATTTTTGGGTATAAGAGATTCAGGTTTATCAGACTCTGAGTGACCTTCCTTGGTGATGATAAAGAAATATTGAAAATTTGGTGGGGTTTTCAAAAATCTTCTCAAGAGATGAAACTTGTTTGAAATCATCCTCAGTGCAAATTTAGATTTGTTCAAATCATGGTCCCTGGGGTTAGGGTGGGGCCACAATAGGGGATGGATATTTTATAAGGGAATAAGTAGGAAAAACTTTTAAAAATCTTAAGATCAGTGAGGCCATGATTAATCATATTAATATGAACGTGTCTTTAAGTAGTGCAGATTCAATTTGGTTCAAATCTTAGCCCCCAGGGGGTAGGTGGGGTCACAATAGGGGATCAAAGTTTTACTGGATAGATAGTTTTTTCAAGTCTTCCCTAAATACCAGGGCCATGATTAATCATTAATTTGCAAGCATCTTCAGGTAGAATATGTTTAAATTTGTTTAAGTCATAGTTTCCAGGGGTATGATTGGGCCACAATAGAGGAACAGCAAGGCTGTGATTAATCATATTGGGATGTAAGTACTCTAAGGAAGTGCAGACTAAAGTTTTTAGCTTACCAGAGCTGAAAGCTCAAGTGAGCTTTTCTGATGAATGCTTTGTGACTAGATTTTATATTGTCAAATCATGGCCCCCAGGATAAGGTGGGGTCACAATAGGTATCAAAGTTTAACAAAGTTAAACCTGGGAACATTGAGAAAGGGCACAGTGTAGTAAATTAGTTTTACATCAGAATATATAGGGAAAAAATCTTATCCAGAACCACAAAAAATAAACAATTTGCAAAACTTTCCAAGTTGTGTGGGTTCAATTTATATTTTCAAATTATGGATACTAGGGTTTGGGTAAGGTTAAAATTATGAATGAAATTTTGCATAATACATGTAATTGTATGCAAAAAGCAAAATTTTCAACTCCTTAACATCAAGACCTGATGTTCTTCATATTGATGTTGAAGCATTCCCATGTTGTGTGGATTTAGAGACCCTAAAGATTTAGGTTGGAGTCATAAATTTCATGGAAATAAAGAAAGGGGTGGGGGAACTTGTAAAAAATATTCTGATGAATAGCAAGGCTTAGGTTACTCAGGTGAGCATTATGGCCCATTAGCCTCTTGTTCTTAATGAAGTAATTGGTTGGACAAGTCATTAATTGCAGTGGAATTGCATAATGAATACAGCTACTTCTACATTCTACATGTGCATTATCTTTGCATGCAAATGCCTGCCTAGGTTCTGTTGATTTCCCAGGTGACTTCCTGGTTTAGGACAACAGTAAAGTGATACTTTTAATTAACATTTCTTTTTTCTTTTGATCTCAGATTTTTTTTTGTCTGTTGACATTCCAGGCATTCCAGAGCCTCCCTTAAGTGTACAAGTAGAAGTAGGACCACAGGAAGGCACACTGCTGTTGACATGGTTACCAGTTACTATAGATTCCTCAGGTTTTTCTAATGGTGCAGTGGTGACTGGTTACATGGTTTATGCTGATGGTAGAAGAGTGAAAGAGGCACAGGGTCCAACAAGTAAGTGTTGAGTGGGAGTAACTGTGTCATGTTATTAGAGATTAACAGAGTAAAGGGTGTGTTATTTTAACTATAAAATACTTTCTTGGTTGTTTTATCGGGTGATGAAGATGGCTACATGTTGTATTGCAGAAGAAATTCATAACCTAAGTAAGCAGGTTATACAAATTTTTCTGCAATGATTGCTACCTTCACCCGATAAAACAATAAAGAAAGACAATTTATTGTTTATATGTATACTTTGATGTATTTTATAAAAATATAAACTAGACTGAAGTACTAAAATATCATATTGTTGACCATTTCGTTACTTTAAATGGAATAGTCAATACACCTATTGACCTTGATGATGCTCCATATTTGGTAATGATTATACGGACAGGTGGTACTTAAAACCCTGATCGAAGTAGTTCACAACAAACATGTGCTCATTGTCTGTGATGAAAGCAATGTCAATTTCAGAAGAAATGTAAGAGAAAAGATTTAGTGAATACAAATACCGTATAAGTGGAATTTTTAGCAAAAAAACAAATTTAGTGATTTTTCCTTATAAATGGGTATATATTTTTAACAAGAGCTAAATTTAGCAATTTTATAATTCCAGGACAGATAGTTATTACTTCTGATATGAAATAATTGTTAGCAATATTCAATTTTAGCAATCTTATCACTCGTGCTAATAATCCAAAATTAAATCATCGCTAAAAATTCTATTTGTACGGTATATTGAGATACACAAATACTGAGGACAAGGTTCTGTAGATTTCATGGTATACAAGAGATTGTGTTGAGGATGCTGAAGGAGTTGATAGTTTCAAACATGATTTATTTTAAGTAGTTAATCATTTCAAACATGATTTATTTTAAGCACTAGATCATTTCAAATACATTCAGTTTAAGCAGTTGGTAGTTTTAAACACGATTTATCATTACAGACTTACTATTATACAAATTTTAGAATCATTCACCCTCTTTGTTTTAACCAAATTGGACTTGGAATGTTTTACATGTGAACATGTTATGAACAGGATTAGTGGATTTGAGCTCTGAAATTTTGAAGATTGAGGGTCAGGTCAGAAAGATTTTTTTAAGCATCCCAAATGTTGCTTGTCCTTGTGTATATGAATATTTACTTCCATCATAGATGGTTTGCATTTAAATAACAAAATGCATTCTTTGGTTTGTTAAATGAGATATGAAGGTCACAAACACTGCAGAAAAAATGCATAACCACATTATGCAATTTTTTTTCTGCAGTGCTTGTTACCTTCATCTCCTGTTTAATATTAACAAAACAAAGAATGTAACAGCTGAAAATCACCTGACCTTGACTGAATTGTCTCCATATTTAGTAATGATTTCCATACTTGAACTATGGTAAAGGGAAATTTTGCAAGGACAAACTCTTAAATTCATAAAATAAACCATCGTATAATATAGGAAAGCATTATTCATTCTAAATTCAAATAAAATATAAAGAATAAACCAGAAAACATTTTCAAAGATCATGTTTCAATATTGCCAGGAAATAGATTGCAGAGGTTGTGGAATGTGCATATTCACACGTGGACAGATGTCTCTGTTCATCCATAAGCAATTTGTGGAAGGACAAGAAAAGTACAAATAAGGTTAGGGCAATCAAACTACACATGTTCTCCATGGTGAGAGGATGATGCATGCAATTTCTCAAGGTCAAAGGTCATACTTTCACTGGTAATGATGAAGAGAAATAGTACTTGTGAAGCTAGGGTCACCAAACTTGGTGTGCATGTTCATGTACTAAATTTGAAAAGAATTGGAAGGGTAACTATCTATAAGAAGTTAAAAACTTTCAATTCTTAAAGCACAACAGAAGACAACTGATGCTGACCTGTAGCAATACATTTAGGTGACCTAAATAGGTGGGGAGGAGGTTGTTAAAACATGTGGCAGACTTGAATCTACATTCATTACTAGAAATATTTAACAGTGTTATTAAAAGTTAGGATTCTGAACAATATTTTCCTATTTTTATGCACTTCCAATTGTAATATACTAAATATTAGTACTTAATTTTGATTGAATACAAAAAAATTGCATGAGGTGGAAACCACTTCCCTGATTGTACTTGCATCATCAACATATTATAATACTAAGACACTGTAGAAAATATTAGAAGTGTATTATTTTGCCAATGGATTAGTCAGCTCTGTAGTTATAGCTGGGATGTATTGCATCACTCATATTTTGAACCCCAAGTAGGTATGGATTAATTTTCTCAGTTCTTAGATATCTTATGATCAAAAACCCCAGAGGAAATTTTTTTTAAAGGATTCCAATATGTATGACTGTCAGACAGTCTGTGAGAGATTATGTGCATGTCTGTTTTATAGTTTGTAATTGAAGTATTTCTGAGTTACTATAGCAACAAGAATGATGAATGATTTATTTTCATTTTCAGATGACCACATCATTCTCAGTGCAGATGACTTTCATGGGTTTATTCCCAAGCAGCTGCTGGTCCGTGCAGTGACAGCAGATAAAGCAGAATCTTCAAACTCAGATACTATCAAATTACCACAGTCTCTCATACAGGAAATTACTGACGGGGCCGCTAAAAATGTGACGAAGGATACACCCACCAAAAAACCGGTCAAGGTATGTAGAATTTTTGTGTTTTGAAAAAAAATACACTGAATCGCAAGAATAATAATTTGGAAGAATTAATAGATAACATTCCGAATATATAGTTTTCAATGGCAAAAACAAATCAAAGACAAAATGCCATCAAATTATCAATAGTTGGTTTTTTTTCCATATAATTTGTAGATTGCTGTTGAACCTTATAGATATATATCTGTATTTGTATGGATCATTTCTTTAAAAATTGGTACATTTTTACATGGTTTGTGCCCGAAAAATGTTTACACACAATTTCACAGTGGTAAAGGGTTAAAGAAAGCACTAGTAATGTCTTTGGTATATCCCCTGATCTGTAAAATATTTTTAGACCTCAATGCCCCTAAACTCAATCATACCTGACCTTTCTGAGGGAGATGAAGACATTGATGCTGTCATTAACCGAATTGCTGCTGAAGCAGAACGCAATATGGTAACTATGTCAACCAGTTTCTGCCAGAAATTTTTATGTGCACAGCTTGCTACACAAGTCTCTCCCTCTTTCCTCACTGCCATTTTTTTTTTCAGCTACATTTTTGTAAAATTTAGGAATATTGCACCCACTTGTAAGATTTAATTAAAATGGAGGCCAAAACATCCCTGAATATTTATAAATTTGTTTATGAACTTGGACATCAACTGTGACTACTTGTCTTCAAATGTTAACACACATTTTAAAATCTGTGTTTACAGTATAAATTATTCAGAGTTCTGATATTAAAGACATACATGAATTTGTGAATTGTTTTTAAACAACATTGAATGAAATATGACATGGTTGATTGTTTCAAGTTCTTCAACACATTAGATACCATCAAAATTTGAGTTGATTTTGGTGCGTCTCTCATAGACAATTTTGTTATTAAATGTATTTGCATGTTCATGTTTCACAAATTAACTTGTACTGGTCCACACTAACACAAGACTAATTCCTGAACCTGTATTCTATAGAATTTCAAAAATATTAAACCCAATTTTAGAAACATGGACCACTTTAGGGGAGATGAGAATTATTCTAAGGGTATATATGTATTAAATTTTCTGATGATATTAGTATGATGAAAATTTGATAGGGAAAAGAAAATAACCAATAAATAATTCACATTAAGATAGAAAGATTTAAGCTTTGAATGAATAGTTTTTGACATATGCTGTACTAATTGATAAAAGTGCTGACAAATGGAATAACACACAGTAAAGTGTTATGATAATTTGTTTGCCTGTTTCATGGTATTTGCACTTTTTGTCATTTAAAAGCTGTAATGCTTTGAAGTTAAAAATTAACACTTGCTCCATACATTATACGTGAAATTGACAGAACTATAACAGCAGGCTCAGCCCACTCAATACTGGTTTTGTAACAAGAAGACCTCTGTTTGTGCTGTGTTCAGTTCTATTTTTTTCTTGTAGTGGCAGGGACAAAAATATTCTTATATTCATTGTGGAATAAAACACAAATCTTGCAATATATATTAAAGCAAAAAATATACTGAAACGAAAGCTCTATTTATGAAATAAAGTGTTTAGTGTAACTAACATTTATACTTTTGAACTAATTGTGCACAATTAAGAACCTTTCTTATTTTCACTTTGAATTTATTAACTTTCAGTATGTTTTGTTTTCTTCTTCAAGTCTTATTATTTAAGATTTTTCTCCATTTTTATTTTTTTTATGATTAATTTTTATTTTTAAATTTATTATATATGAAAAAGCAAAGCTAATGAATAGTGATCAATATCATATATAGACAATCATTATGAAATTTAACAAATTCAGCAACAAAATGTCTTTATTCTACTTTCAGTGAATAATGATTTAAATGCTTAAGCTTTTTAAAAATAACAAGCATGGAAAATAACACTGGTCATCTAATTAACAATATGCATGGTCTGCTTGTCTGGTCTTAAGACACCAAAGATTGTGCTGGAGAAAAAATCCAAAATTTGTT
Source organism: Ostrea denselamellosa (assembly GCA_024699665.1). Lineage (NCBI taxonomy): Eukaryota > Metazoa > Mollusca > Bivalvia > Ostreida > Ostreidae > Ostrea > Ostrea denselamellosa. The sequence goes on along the minus strand of JAMZEH010000084.1, from coordinate 464,018 downwards.
TAAAGATGGATTGGAATTTGCGGAAACATTCAACTAAACTTTGTAATCTTTTAACTGTACAACCCAGCATATTCTTTGCTCACAAAGGCCACCTGTTTCGATTTAACAGAGTCCAGTGCTAGACAATATCGAATACGAGGATGATTTTATTGAGGCTAGCAGCACTTCGGAGCTTTCAGACATTCCAGAGGAGGTGGAGGAGGAGTTTTCTGAGGAGGTCCCTAAAGGGCCTCCGACTAAAATGAGCCCTCAGCTGCTTAATGGGCATGCATCACTCAGCAAGGTTAGACACACAGAGTGTGAACCGAGTGCACCATTAATACTAAAGCATCATGGGAAATTAGGCCAGTAGATGTCGTCTGGTGGTAGAATTTTAAAACAGAGTTTTGTGAAATTTAATATGGTGTTGAGATGTGTACATTGTCTTCATACTTTGGAATGTTTTAATAGGGTATAGTATGTATGGTGTTTAAGAGATTTTGAATGCAAGTTGATAAACATATCTGATGGTCATTTTGGTATAATTATGACTTGTTATCTAGATTAGAAAATAACATTTAACACTACTGATATGAAAACAAAGAAAATCAGCAGCATGATGTACAATAGTGGCCACTCCCCCATCACAATTCAATCCAGTCTCACCTCACTTGCCCAATATCTTGCCTGTACATTGTTTTTCTGTGTATATATATATATTTATAAGTTTGCTGATTGCTTGTTGTATTTAGTAGAGACATATTTGTGTATTACATTGATATATATCATAGAAGAATACTTGGAGACTCTTAAAAACTTTGATTACAAGATATGTGTTCAAGAAATAGTATACCATTATGTATATCATTAATCAAGAAAAAAATTATCAAGAGAGATAGATATATACATTTTCACATTTGAACCATAATTTGAATATGATTTCATCAATATTTCAAACCATCCTTTGTTAGAATTCAGATGCCAAGTCACAAATAGCATCTACCCCACATAAATCTAATGAAACATCACCAAAGCCAAGGTCATCTCCAAGGATACCAGCAATTGGTAAGTCAAAATTACATGAACATTTGCAGAAATACAGTAAAAAGGTTATAGTAGATGTCCAGGGCCATCAGATAAAAAAACATTGTAAATAAACTTCAGTATATTTAATGTATGTTTCATTATTTTCCTCTCATAATAATATCACTTTGCAATAAGCATGAATTAGATTTAGATTTCATGTACAGAAACTGTGATATATGGCCACCAGCAATCAAACCCAGCTGACCACCACACATTTGACAAATTGATTATTTTCAGAAATTACAAGAGACAGTGGCAGTGAGAGGGGTAATTCTTTGGATATATCAGAAGAGGAATTTGAGATTTCTAAATCTGCAGTGAAAAAAAGGACAGAACCCCATAGTGCTAAAGGACAACCAAGAATTATTTCACCTGCCTCACAAAGTGACAGTGTCTCTGCAAGTGAGAGGGTCAGTGATGGCCAACATACTGGGCATTCTCGTGAGACATCTCCACAAAGGGACAGTCATGTGACTAGTGATCTGCAATATAAAAATGAGAGAAATACATCAAATCATGTACCTCCAGATCCTCGAAGGAGGCTCTATCCAGAAAGTCATGTATCCAATAAAAATAGTAACAGTTCACATCATGAACATGGGTCTGGCAAACTGCACAGGAGGAGTCCAAGTCATGGAAGTCCAAGGAATAGTCCACAGAGAGTGAGCCCTCGAGGAGATCATAGTCCTCAAAGGGAATCAAGGAACAGCAAAACCTACAGTGATTCCAATGCAAATGATATGTCCCAGGACTCCACCATTTCAGATGGAAGGTTGGATAATAGTGGTGTTCATCATGTACCACACTTGGACTTGTCTGACTGTGATGATAGTGGAGATGTGGACTCCATAAGTGGAGAAATTAATCCACCTATTGAGGACAATCGTATTCGACTGTTTGTGGCCTTGTTTGATTATGATCCGGAAAGTATGTCACCTAATGTTGAATGTTTGGATGAGGAGTTACCTTTTAAGGAGGGGCAAATCATCAAGGTAAATTGATTTGCATAACAACATTTAGATTTGAATACAGTAAAATTTCTTTTTCAGATGCAAATAAAATCTTCCCATCATCATAATATCATTTTTCATTTACTTATTTAACTCTGAGCACTTTGCAGAATAGTGTGTCTAATATTTAGTTTTAGGAAAATTCTATACTGTCACCTACTGACACCCACACATATATATCTATATATATAGGAGCTGATTATATAATTTTTCTCACCTTATCTTACATAATAATATACATTTATATATAAATTCCATGCACCATAGTCTAGTTTACAAAATTTCAGGAACTTGTTCAATTTATTTCTATTTGAAAAGTTTATCTTAGTTCTGATTCTTTTATGTCTTGTTGGGAATAATATTGTTAAGAGCAAATGAGTTTTAAAAATTATTTTTGAAATCAAAGAAGTGATGTAAAAATAAAGGTTCATTACTGCTTCTTAGATTTATGGAGACAAAGATGCAGATGGATTTTACCGTGGAGAATGTAACGGTCGAGTAGGTTTCGTTCCATGTAATATGGTGTCAGAAGTCCAGGTGGAAGACACACAGCTGGCTGAACAGCTGTTGAAGGAAAGCCAGACCAGCTTCAATCCCAACATGCATTTGTCTAGTGAGTGGAAACCACTTTGTTTCATTGAGCAGCTGTGATCATTTTACTTCATTTTGCTTTCCCACTGTCTATGTACATTATTAGGAGAGAATACTGTTTTTGACCTGTCCATCCATCAGTCATTCCTGTTCTTGTCAGAGCAACTGCTCTGAAACATTCAACAGAATTTCATGATTTTTTGTAGATAAATAAGGACATACTGTGTAGATGTGCATATTTGCAGGCAATTCTTATTCAGTTTTTTTTTCTGTAAGTTATACCCCTTTTGAACATGGAAGTTGGCCAAAATTAAATATACTACTAAAACAGATCATCAGTGCAACTCCCCTGAAACAGTTGATCAGAATTTCATGTAACTTTGTATTTAATATAGATTAAGTTTCAGGAAGTTTTGTCCTTTTTGAGCTTAGATCTAATGAAACAGTTTGTTAGTGCAACTCCTCTTAAACCACAGATCAGAATTTCTTGTAACTTTGTATTTAACTTAGACATACTGTGCAGATGTGCATATTCACAGGAAATTCTAAATTAGGCAGATTCTTTGGCCTGGCAAAAAATTTAACCTTGGTTATATCTTTTAACCCATAAGAGGTGGAGCTTTCATATTTGGTATGTGTATTTCTCATTGCAAGACCTTTACATTGATACCAAAATATTTGACCTGGTGACCTTAACATCGACCTTTGATCTACTTTTAGAAAATTCTAATATAAATCATATCGTTCAATAGGTACTGCTTTTATATTTAGCATGTGCATGTTTTATGAGAAGACCTTTCCAGTGATACCAGATTTGTTGACCTCATGATCTTGACATTAACCTTTGACCTAGTTTTTGGAAATTTTCAAAAAAAAAATTGACCTTGGTCATATCTTTACACCATAAGAGATAGACCTTTCATAATTGGTATGTGTATTCCTTATGGCAAGACCTTTCTATTGACACCAAAACCTTTGACCTGGTTACTTTTACATTGACTTTTGACCTACTTTTAGAAAATTCAAATATAAGCCATATCTAACAAATCATAAGAGGTACTGTTTTGAATATTAAGTATGTGAATATTTTGTGAGAAGACCTTTCCAACAATACCAGATTTGTTTACTGTATGATCTATACATTAACTGTTAACCTAGTTTTTGGAAATTTTCAAAAAAAACTATAATGTCTTACAGTTCCACTTTGTTGTATTTGAAGGACATCAGTGGTTCTCAAACGCATCTTGTTTCTGGGAGTTAATGTCCCTTTCTACCTTAGAAGTTTGGCCTCTCTCAGTCCTGTTTTTGTCAGCACAACTCCTGTGAAACCAGTGAACAGAATTTCATGACACTGTGTAGTTAATAAGGGTATACTGTATAGATGTGCATATCCACAGGAATTTTGATCTGATTTCTTTTCTGGCAGTTATGCCCCTTTTGAACCTAGAAGTTCAGCCAAAATATACTATTTGGTGCAACTTCCATGAAACCAGTTTTCAAGCCATATGTAATTAAAACATTTCTGTTCAATATTTTACACAATTTACATTCCTAAACAATATTACATATGACTTGAGCAGTGCCATCTAGTTACAGGTGGGAAAATAGTACAATATAGCACAGAGGCATAAGAATTTACTGTATTTTATGCATAGCATTGCCACTCATTATGGTTAGCTTTGTCATTCACTGGGAAGGGGATGTGAGCTTACTCACTTTGTCTTTCATTTAAACTTTCATTTAAATTAAATTTAAATGGAGGTTTCATATTTGGTGAATTGTGAGGTCAAGGTCAGTGCTATATGAGCATTCAAGATTAAAGTCAAAGTATAATCTGTGACAATAATGTAACTATACAATGTTTCACAAACATCTTGTTTACTACAGTTTAATCTTGAGAGAGAGAAAAAGTTATTAAAATAGATATCCTGAGGGTGCTTTTACTTTCTTGAAACTGAAAATTGAATTAAACACAGGTTAATTAAATTACAGGTAACTATGTGAAATCCACAGACACTGAGTCCAGACTGAGTCCTGCCAAAGTCTCTACAGTGACATCCAGCACACAAGTTAAAAAAATGGTGGCTCTGTATGATTACGATCCACAGGAACTCTCTCCAAATGTTGATGCTGAGGTAATGAGATACAGTGCAATTTATTTATGATGAATATAAGGACAGCGATTCAACTCAAACTCCAATAAGAAAATCTGTTTTGATATCAAATATGAAAATTGCAGTTGGAGTTGGCCTTCAGAAGTGGTGACACCATAATGATTTATAGTGACATGGATGATGATGGGTTTTTCATGGGTGAACACAATGGCCGTCGAGGACTCGTGCCTTCCAACTTCCTGCAGGAGGCTCCACTAAGTGATGATGAGGTCCTAGAGAGTGCCAGCATTGTCTCCCCTGCCAGGTCAGGCGAGAGTCTCAGTAATTTGTCGCGGCACTCTGACCTCACAGCGGACAAAGTAGGTGGTGCTGTCGGCATAGGCATGCATGTGTGGAAATTCACCACTTGTGTTCATTTGAGTTCTCATAACCTTACTCAAACGTGATTTTCTAGTTAAAATGTTTTTTGAGTTGTTTTTGCTACTATCTATATATCTATATATTTTAATTTTGTGGCTTTTTACTATTGTACATAAATTAAGAATGCATTTGAATCATTGAATTTATATTTGTTCGCAAATTTTACAAATATAATCTTGAATGAAGTGAATAATTAATATTAACCTGAAAATATAGATGACTAAAATCACTGATAATTCAATCTAATGAATGTCTTGATTGTGAAAAAAATGTAGTTTACTATGTGTTCTGTGTAATTAAAGAAAGGAGGTAACTGCAATTCTAACTGCATTCACCACCACCTAGCTCTGCAGATGAAGGTGTAGTTTGCAGTAAATCTAGGCTTCCCACAATACACCTGCATGCTGTGTAGTACAGAACCAGTCGTGGAAATCATCACTCTGCTTTGTCAGGGGAGCTAATGCTCTTGTCAGGAATATTACCGCTCACTGAATTTTCTTCTTTTTTTAACAGAGATGTCGGAAAAAGTGGTTTGTAAAAATTGATTGCAATTCACTCATTTTACATTTAGTTATCACACCTTTTTTCATGGAAAAAAAAAAGATTTTTCATTTCATGCACCCAGTAAATTAGTGTGCACATTATTTTTCATATATATATATATATATATTCCTTTACAGAGCATTTTCTCCTCTATTTGAGGGTTAGTTTTGTTTAAAAGCTTCATATAATTTCTGCTATAACCACTCCGCAGTGTGAAGAAAATACATGAAGCTTGAGTGTTTATTTGTTTATTTTATTTTTGAAATTATGCAATGGATTGATGTTTGAAGTGTTTTATTTCCTATAAGATTGAAAATCTTTCTTATTTTGATTTTGAGCTTGCCAAAAATCAGTATGATGTTTTAACATTGGGAAAAAGTGGGAATGATAATGATAAATGTCACAATTGTTTAGGAACTGTCTGTAGTATGTTTTCTTTCTGCATTGCTAGAAGGCTTTTGATTAGATTTGCCAGAATTTTTAAGTTTATTGTTCTTTAAATAAGTTGGTCACCTATTACCAACAAAAGCATATCACACATGTACGTTTTGATTATTGTCACACATTTTCACAGCAGATTTTCAGTTTTATTATTTAATGAAACCTGTTGATACTAGTACATTTTTTCCCACAACTTTGATATATAACTTCTTTCTTGCATAAGAGAGCAATTTTTAAAAGTAGTAATTACTATCAGTATAAGGCAATTTAAAAAGTGATCTGGTTCACAGGTGATGGATATTACTTTCAGTTCTCATGCCAAATATAGACGGGGGTTTTATATTTTGTATTGTAAGCAGTATTTGTAATTTTTTTCTTCTGTATAACACTATTCAACAGAGCTGTGTATTGTATAGATACATCCACAGGTCAAGAGGTCAACTTATATGATGTGATAGTCATAATCATAACTGAAGAACAGAGCATTTACTATTGACATTGTTGGGGAAAAACACACAGTGTTACTGTGTCCAAGATTTAAAATGTGCTTCTACAGTACAAGATATATAACAAGTAATATAAGAAATATCAAATTTCGTTGTATCCACCTATAAAAAATTGAAAGGAACATCTGTACTCTTTTCCAATAGCAAAATTGATGAACACATTGATTTTTTTAATTGGGTTATGCATTGTTCACCAGAATACTCATACTTCCTAATTGCACCAAAGTTAAATATCTGAATACAATTCAATTTAATTTTTTTTTTTTTTTGGTGATGAGGTGATAAGATTGTTTCATGTGGTAAAATATTAAAAGGACGGCATTACAATTCTTTCTTCTTTTTTTTTTTTAGATGGCCTAATACATGCACACCTCAGACAAAATCATTACAAAACACATAATAGCAGTTAATTTTTTTATAGAGAAATAAATAAATTCAAGGTTTCAAGAAATAAAGGGAGTTAAGTTTTGAAAAAAGAATTAAATACCATGATCAAATACTATTGGTAATGCAGTTTTAAATGTATAAATATGATATAAATTTTGAATGATGTTGACTTTTTCCCATATACTTATAGACGCAGAAGGTGGGACTTGGGTCACAATTGGACCAACAGTTATCACATGATACAATGAATCCAGTAACCAATCAAACTCTCCCACAGATGACCTTACAACCCTCATCTCCAGAGGACATCAAGCAGAAAAAGAAAAGTTCCGGTATTCTATCAAAGGGCAAAAATATCTTCAAAAAACTCACTCGATGATGAACATGGTATCTTTCTACCACAGAAAATTATGCACAACATCTCTTGTCCAATCCATAAAAGGGATGCTTGTGTGAATTTGTGCAACTGACACATTACTGTATATGAAAGAGTGTATATTAAGATGGGAGGTTGTTAAACTTTTAAATAAGTGCCATTGCTGATATGAGCCGTTCGTATGATACACGTGTACATGATTGGTTAAAGTAATCAATGTAGAAAGAACTTGTCTCAGGTATTTAAATTTTCCTCCCTGCTTCAGCCAGCTGTTCATATGAGAACAAATTTGGCATGAGCAGGTAACTGATATTAATCATGTAATTTCTTACTTTTCTGTTGAGATTTCAGAGTCTTATCATGTGTCATTTCCTACCTGTCTTCTGACAGGAAGTCTCTGTCAAATCGTATGATTGGTTGTGAATTTTTTCATTATGGTTTACTAGAAAAAGAGATAATTTTTTTTCTATGTGAAACGAAAGAATAAGAGAAATTTTGATTTTCTTGCCAGTTTAGAAATGTGTAAATGCTATGATACATGTTAATCAAAATATTCTGCCATAATATTTTTAGCACAAAAGAGAGTTGTCATGATGTTAGATAGTAACAGATTTTATTTACATGTGTTTTGTTAAATTGAGATGTCTGTGATAACTTAATACAAGAAAAAAATAAATTGTAGGTATATTGCAAGGATACACCTACTTGAAATAAATTGAATACATTCCAAAAATCAGAAGTTGGTTAAAGAAGAAAAAAAACTTCAACTTTAACTCAAGTGGCACACAAAGAAATGTTTCACAAATGATCAGTGTTGTAGAATTGCCACTGATGAACTGCTGGTGATGGAATGACTCCCATTTAATGTGTTAGGTGCTATGATGTGGTGTGATATTTCAGTACCCAGTTTTGTGCCTATTTATGTCTCGTACTAGAATTGTTTAGGCAAATATGTGTCATGGCGGATGTATCATTGTATATGCATGGCAATTCATATCCATTCAAAAACTCGTGAATTAACTGTTGCCGTCGAAATAATTCAGTCATGAAATGAGCTAGTTTGTTTCATGTTCATGTTGGGCTTCTTTCTTCTTTTCTTGTTTGTTTGTTTTTATAGGAAATATTACTGTGAAAATTCTTCACATTTTTTAAAGTTGCCTACATATTATTAGATTAGACAGAATCTCATAAAATAGTGAAGAAGTATTGTAGATGTATTCCCCCATAAAGAATTCAAACATTCCAGGAAATTTGTTTTAGGATGTACACACCTGATATTACAAGGCCCCTGTATGTCTTGTTGGACGGATCTTGTTTATTCATATATCTGTATGACATTGTACAATATCAAGCATATTTATTGTTAAGTTTTGTATGAAATAGGACCATATGTGATGTGATTTCAGAATAAATTATTTTTTGTAAGTACATGTAAATTTCAGTTTTTGTTTCATGACACTGTTAATATTGCTTGAGGACACGGAGTACTGGACAGTTATTACCCCATGATAATTTTGCTTCATATGTTGAAATACTATATAGCTAGTACAAGTTTGCCGCCTTTAAGAGGAGCACTTCTATATAACGATATCATTGACCTATAGGGCTGGTATTGGTTTCAGTCTTTACATAAAGCTTATTGATTTCCATTCCGGTCGATGACTTTAGGCCACATGCGTGTACTTATTTGTTTCTCATGCATCACTTTAGTTCTACGTAATACACTAAACGTGTAGAGATAGAAGAAACCATTTCAGAGTCGTTATCTGAGCAGCATGAATTGTGGATGCATTTTTAGTTCCTTACCTTGAAATTTCATTTCATATTTCTCAGTTTACTTTTAACAAGAAATTAACTGTTGTTACTGAAAAGTAGCCCTTCAGCTTTAACACCTGATCAGGGTATAGAGTATTTACAGATACATCCTTTGTATGAGGGTCCTTACCTGACACCTGGATAATGGCAACGGGACGTAAAACCTTAAATGACCCAATCCCACTCTTTTCTAATCTGTAAACCTTCCTCCTGCATTTTTGGCATAAAATATTGCCAATGCACACATTTTTCCTCAAAAATGAACTGCATCTACTCTGCAGTATCTCTCACACAACAGTACTATTTCACAGTGATGTTCTTGTAAGGCAAACGCAGCAATTCTTGTTCAGCATGATTTTTTTTTTACACTTGTATCGAATAACAGAGTGAATGATTCTTGTCCTTGAACAAAGTGTGCTTACACTGAGGTATAGTTCTGGTTGATTGCTTTTAGTTACAGAGAATTTATGATCTGAATTCTCATAAATGTCTTTTATATCAAGAGCAAACATGCATTTAAGAAGAGAATTGAAGTAATTTACACAAGCCTGTATATAGAAAATTAAAATGATGTTTATACAGGCGAAAATTTCAAAATGGTAAAAGTGTGCCAACGGATGGATTCAAACCAGGACACTAAAAATGTTGATTGTGAGCGTCTGCGGTCTAACCATCTGAGATATACTAGCTACGAATATAAACGGCATAAATGTGAACCACGATGATAAAAACAGGTTTTCACATTTTTTGTAGGTTTTTTGTATATTTCAACCCTAGGGCAGGGGTGCCCCTAAAAAATTCTATTTTAAATTATTCCTTAGATCAAAACCTATCAAAATACCATAGTTTTTATTAGCGACAGGCATATCCTGAAGGACATCTAGTTCAAAATTCATGCAAAAATGGGCATTTTTACTGAGAAAATGCTGTTTTAGCCAACTTTGAAGGGCAGTTTAAAAATTGCTAATTCGAAATTTTAGGTTCAAAATACAAATTTGAAAAATTCATATACGGTAAGAAAATAATAAATGAACATTGATTTTCAAAAGTGAATTTTTCCAGGAAATAGTTCTCTCCTATAGGTCTTTTCTTTTGATATTCCAAATACATCTTTTGCCCTTTTCTGTCTTAATCAGTTTAGAACAGAATTCATAACCCGTTTCAACCGGTCGCGGTAGCTCATTGGTTAGAGCGTTCGCTTCGTAACCGGGAGGTCGTGAGTTCGAGTTCCGCTCGTGTCAAACCTAAGACGGAAAAATAGGTAGTGATTGCTCCTTCGCCAAGCGCTCGGCATTTAGAAGTGAGACTCACGGGTCTTTCGAATATGACCTTAAAAACGGAGGTCCCGTGTCACGGTAGGCGTTGGCACGTTAAAGAACCCTCACTGCTACGGCCCTGAGCGCTAAGCATAGGTCTAAATTTGTAGTACTTCACCTATAGCTGGTAACATCTCAATATGAGTAAAACAAACAAACAAAAATAACCCGTGTCTATTCAAATTCTTTACTGCAATGTTTGCAACCTTCACCTGTTTAAGAACCCAAAGAGATACATTATATTGATATAAATAATAAGTACTTAAAATATAGATATTATTGACCTGTAAGTTATTTAAATGTAACAGCTGAAAACCGCATGGCACTGACTTGTCTCCATATTTGGTAATGGTTTCAATATTGGAAAATAGTCCAAAAGGGACAAATTCTAAACTCATAAAATGAATCAATTGAATTGATGAGAGTAATAATTGATCTGATGTGCGTATCAATTCAATTAATGCTCTCACAATTCAGTTGATGTACGTATGATGAGAGCATCAACGTGGTGGAAATATTGCTCGCAAAAACCAATTTTTATATATATGATTTGATGATCTCTTTTTATTCATTTGAAGATATCTTTAATTAATTTACAACGCTTTTATGCAAGAAATTTATGCGCACATCTATTCCTCGAAAGAGAGCAACAATTCGGTTAAAGAGATCATTAATTCAGTTGTGGGTATGTTAAAGATATCTCGATATAGTTGCTCTCTCTAAAAGAAATATTGCGCGCATCAAATGAAATAATATAATTAATTCAACTGGAGAGAGAGCAATAATTCAATTGTTGCATGCAGCAATTGAATTTATGATATCATTAATTCAGTTGAAGAGAGCAATTATTGTACGCATCAATTGAATTGATGCGCGCATTAATTGAATTATTGCTCTCTTCATTTGAATTGTAGCGCGCACAAATTCAGTTGTTCATATCAATTCATTTGAAGTGAGCAACAACCAAACATAGAGCGGATCCAGCATAATAAGTAATGCTATCTTCATTTCAAATACTTCGCGCTATAATTCAGAATTGAAGATGTCATTTATTAGTTGAGATCTTTATTTGGATTATTGCGCACATCAAATGAATTGATGATGTCTTCAAGTAATTAAAGATACCTTCAATTATTTAAGTGTATGTCAATTTGGCGCTCCATGGTAATCGTACGAAAATTAATCAAGTGAAGTGACAGCTGTATTAGGAATGATAATACTTCATCAAGCGCGATCATGGACGCACTTCATCAAGTAACTGCAGTCCATGTATTCTGAAAAATGAAATTTACATTCTACTTTCATTTATGTCAGAATTCCCAGACGTTAAAATAGATGTACTATTTCAAGATTCGTACACGCATTGTTTATAACTGCAACGCATTCATGAGGAAATGGTTATTGCAATTGGTAAAGAATTCGTATATTGGAAATGTAAATGAATTGATTTGTATTTGTTGACATTGTAAACGTCTGTTTTTACAAGGTCCGCCTGAGGAAACGCATGCGCAACTGGGTTGGAGGTTTGCCAGGATTGAATCATTTAAAATAGACTATGGTATTCATCGAGCCTTTTTTCTACCTGATGAATTTCAATTGATATATTTTTCGGCTAGTCATATTAAGTAAAAGAATTTTTACGGGAAGCATTGCATTGGTTTAGTGAAATTGACAACGTGAAGCAGCTTCCAAAAGAGCATGATGTATTGTTGATTGACGGCAAATTGTTTCTGATGGGGTTAGCAGAGCATGCTAAAAATGTAACATTTATTACTCAACAAAAATATGTTACACCACACACAAAATCATTTAAAGTTGCGGTACCAGTGGACAGTACAGACACGCTAATTAGTTGTTTTGTACTGAAGTTTAATGCTGACATGGCTCTACAAATAAACGTACAGATCCATGACGTCATCTCCATCTCATTAATCTTGGGGCCCTTGGATTATGCAAACATCTGAAAAATAAAATGCAAACTGTCAGTATTCCTCGGGAAGCAGAGGAAGGCTACATTGTACATGAAATACTTACAGTACTCGTTTTTATACAAGTATTAAGCTGCACATATTACGACTGATTACATGTTTTGAAAAGACATCTTCCATTTTAGCCAACAACGTAACATAGAAAAACGGAGCGCCGTCTGTTCTCTGTAGTATAAATGCATTCCAATCCACCTGTTAATCAATCTTCCTGAAAATCAAATCAAAAGCACTATATTGGATACACGTGTACTAGTTTTTGTTGGGGATCTCTCTGCCCTGGCATCTGCCACAGTCCATCGCAAAGAGAGTCACATGTCTCTGACACCCCAAACAGCTAAAGGGATTATTACTAAGAAAAAAAGGAATACCTACCACATGTCTAAAATGGTCTTCGTGACATTGCGATCGGCACTGGTGCTCCTAGGGGAACAAGTGGGATTGTAAGGATCCTTGGTCGACGCCCAAACCCGAACGAGAACGGACGGCGTGCAGGTACGAGAATTACGGGTGGTGGTGTCAAAATCGGAATGAACGGCATGGGTCGTCTACTGACATTTCTCATTCCGCCTCTAATACCGGGAACTTGGGGAGTACCTGACCTGTAAGTATTGGTTTTAGGTTGGATTTGTCCACTAATGGACACAGTTCCTTGTCCACTTGTCAGTCCAGTTTTGGTGTAAAGGTCTAAACCAGGCTGACCTACACCTCCATTAGGGAGCTCTCCTAAGAATCCGGAAGGATTTCCAAAGTCGGAGTTTATGTCCACTTGGCCCACACCTGCATTAGGGACTTCTCCAAAGGATCCGGAAGATGTTCCAAAACCAGAGTTTATGCCCATTTGTCCCAAGGAAGAAGAACCAACATCTGTTCCGGTATTCTGGTTAAATCCAAGGTTTAATCCAATTCCTTTTGTCTGCTTGTCAAACCCGCCAAACGATTTTCCGAATTCGACGCCACCGGTCGGCTCCATGAAAATGTTTTGGTTTGCAAGGGCCCCAGATAAACTCCCATCTGGTCTAATGGGATTGCCGCCCACACTTTGGAAGTCTGGTGCATTTGGAACTGGTGGGGGGAAATCAAGATTTAGTGAGGGAAGCTCGGGAACACCGTTCAAAGGCGTTCCATGGATGATGGTGAAACATGCAGCAAAGAATGCGATGTACAGAATGCTGCGTAACATGTCAGACTTCTTAGGAATAGAGATTAAAGTATGTACAAAATGTTTGTCTTGGTCTCTTATATACAATGTCACGACAACTTGTACCTAATAACTCAAGATGACTGACTTTTTTCTGACGGGTATCCATCTTTATCTACCAATAGACAGAGATCCTTCTTTCGCTGACTGTTTCTTTCCCTGTGGGTAGTTTGATATACCGAAGCTACGAGTTGAATATCGATGGATATTTTGCGGTTCATTAGTATATCACAAGTGTTGTGTAGACAGAAGTCAGAAACACGTAGATCTATAATTTGTCGTCACCTTTCAGACACATTTGCTCGTATGCTTACATAATAATGCTAATAAAATGTACAATATAAATACATCACGTTAAAACCAAGTACACCTATACACCCGTGGTTATTCCAATCCCCCCCCCTTTTTTTTAATTATGTTTGCAAAACAAGGACTGGGTTTCGTAAGCAGTCCCGAATAACCTCTAGTTCGGTCGTAACATTTCGACGAATTACAACGTATTTATAGTTCTTACCGGCAGTAGTGATGCTGGTCCATTTCTAAGCCTTCCCAGTCGTTGGAGGCGAGACTGCAAGGATAAAAACCTTTGAAGATCTTGCTGGAGAAAAATCAAGTCTCTTTCGTTTAACTCCTTGTTACTGTTGGTTCTTATTTTCTTGTAAACTTTGCCATCGTAGTATACATTCTCTTCCTCTCCTGGTAAGAGCGGTCCTAGTTTCTTGAAGCTGTTTTCAAATACAATTCCGTTATCCAAAGGGTCATTTCTACCTGCGTTGAAATTTAGTCTGTTTGTGTTTGATCTCAGAAAGTCAAAGTTTTGTTTCATTGACGGGAATGGGGGTTTCAGTGGTACGAGTGCGTTCTTTGTCGGCTGTTTTCCACTTTCATCATTATGAACAAGAAAGTCTCTTTGAAACGGAATGCGGATAAACTTTTGGGGACTGTCGAAAGTTCCAACCACAAACGGCCATTTGGTGGAAGTCTTTCTTTGAACTGTTCTGTTGATAAAAGGAATCTTTCGGACAACATGTCGAAGCGTGGCTCTTGATCCAGAAGTAGGATGAATTCGTAAGCTGTGTGGATCGATTTGACGGTAGTTCGGAAGTATTCTTGGCGTCGGTGGGGTGAACAATGGGTAAGAATTTGGAATTGCATTCCACACAGAGGGGACGTCTGGGCGAGTTTGGGAGGTGTAGGCAATTGGATACAAAGAAGGGTTTGGCAACTTCTCCAAAGACTCTCCATCATTTAAAAACACACGTCGGGAATTGAGTAGAATCGGATCACCTGCCCTCATTTGGTCAACCATGGCTTTTGCAAGAGGTCCCAAGTTCTTCAAGTTTTCCCCCACATTTAATCCGATCACATTTCTCGGACTATTTCTAATCCACTTGGGAATAATGATTCTTCTTCGGATTACAACACCTGTGATATCGGGGTCTCTCTCGGCTTGCACGTTGAAACAGACTACGAACAATAAAAGACAGAGTATAATTTGCACCATATTATGCATTCTAATATTCTTCCAATGTCCATGAGCATGTGTCTAGACGGAGTACGGCATTTATACGTTATATTTGATGCATATTTGTACATGCTTATCACTGTCGTTGGTCACATGATTAATTCGGTCATCGTGGTCATTAATACATAGTTAGGTGTGTCAAGAAGCATAATTAATATCAATACGGGTGTTATATGTTTGGTCGAAGGATGTTATTTAGTTCGTTGCAGCACAAACAGGGAACAGTCAGTTCATCCACCGCACGTTCTTCTCCATGACTGTATAGAATCTCCATTTATAAATAATCAGTTCATCACCGACCCTTTAAGCTTTGTTTATACGGGGATATATGTATATTCATGAAGACATTTGTTCTTGTATGCAAAAATACGTTTTCTACTTGTTCAAATTAGATTTTATAAGTGCTGCGAGTAAATCAACTTACAACGAATTATTTTATTTCTCTGATAATTTGTAATTCCCTTCAGGAGGCAGAAAATTCTTCCCCGTGTTTTAAGCATTTTTATGATTTTACAGACCAAATTCTCATGAGTGTGGAATTAGTAGAAAACCATCTTTTCGTCACTTCATCTCTGGCCATCATTTTTCCTTTTCAAAAAGGCCATTTTGATAGACAGTGAACTCATGAACTCATAATATTTAATAAATAAGCTGAAGGTTACCGTTGGTAATGCAACAAATAATGATGCAAATAATGATGATTCGATATATATATATATATATATATATAAACTAAAAAATAAATAATAAAAAAAAATTCATATGCCTTTATTTTTTTTACACAGGTTCAAAAACTTTGCTTTTGCCCATTTGTGCAGATTTGCACCTGTCCCAGATTAGGAGTAAATACACTTACAGGAGCATTAATTATACAGAGATAATTGCTCACAATGAGTATCTTAAATACGGGCTTTTTTTTTTTTTTGCGCGCACACACACACACAAATATATATATATATATATATATATATATATATATATATATATATGTATGTATGTACGGGTAAAGCTCGCCTTATAAACAAGGCTTTTAAGATGTACATGTAGCATAGTGCAGCTGGAAATATGCAGACTACATTTGCTGGGTTTCAAATGTACATATATTAGTACAGCTATTCAGAACGACTTATGAGGGTGATCGACGGGGAAACCCCATATTTGGGGAAAAATTTATTTTACATTGGATCTAGAAGTGGGGAGGAAAGGAGGGGGGGGGGTATTATCCACATTTCGGGTACCTGTTTTCCAATTCCGGCTCTTTTTTCCTAAAATAAAAATCCAACCGATTTTCATGGAAATCTAAAATTTAGTATGTTACAAATGAAACTGCTTAGAATTAAACAAAAATGTGAATTTTCAATCACTAAAATGGAAAGGAGGTTCGACCTCCATCCTCATCTTCCTGGATCCGCGCTTTTTAGCGGCAAAGGTTTATAATAACATGAAAATTCTTTGCCCATCAACAAGTGGTGTTATTTTGATAGATGAGAAAAACGAAAGAGGAAAAGGTCAGGTCAAATCTGGTGTATCTATGCGTCATCAAAGTATGCCATGTTTACGACGGTACATATATGCATATGAATTTACATGTACATCAGGGTACACGGCGGTACTACTTTAGTTATTATATTATTATTACATACATGAAGTATAATAGGTAGCCAACCCTCCATATTGTTATATCATACCATATATACTAGTCTTGTATTTGTAATTGAATCATATATGTATTAAGCCTAGTTGGGCTCTAATTTGGAATAATAAATCATATTATATCATGTACATATATTGAAAGATGCTCTGTGTATATGCATATTAATACACAATATTTTCATCTAATAAAATCATCAATAACTTATGTGTCGAAAAACATCAATATTATCAATTATATTCACCAGTACTTCCAAAAGTGCAGAAAGAAATCAGGAAATCACACTGCCCAGAAATTTGGAGCATGCGCTAAAAGCTATGTTGTACTCATGTACCTTGTAAAATTGCTGAAATAGGATAACGAGTTTGTTTAGCGATCAGAAATCTATAAAACTTTCACAAGCTTTCGGAAATTTGGCTCCCTGGTCTCGAAAAAAGACAGAAGCCTGAGCACTTTCTAGACATAAATAAACACCGA
Source organism: Ostrea denselamellosa (assembly GCA_024699665.1). Classification (NCBI taxonomy): domain Eukaryota; kingdom Metazoa; phylum Mollusca; class Bivalvia; order Ostreida; family Ostreidae; genus Ostrea; species Ostrea denselamellosa. The sequence goes on along the minus strand of JAMZEH010000084.1, from coordinate 446,595 downwards.
GAAGTAAAAGGCGGAGAGATCATATGTGTAACAGTGTTACATATATTATGATTACAGCGCCGGTAATTATATACATTTAGAATTTACTGAAGGAGGAATAACACACCCGAGAAATCTGATATGGATGGAAAGTGGATATGTGCAATAATATTTCGAAATTGACATTTTACCTTATTTAAAAACTGCAGTTTTAGTAGAAAGTAATCGGGGGGGGGGGGGGGGGGGGGGGGGGGGGGGGGGGGGAGAAAGAGAGAGAGAGAGAGAGAGAGAGAGAGAGTGAGAGAGAGAGAGAGAGATATTAAAACCTCTGTTCGACTCGAACCCACAACAATCGATACTAAACCTACTCAGCTAGGCGATTACATTCATAAAAGAAAAATACACGTATATTGGTGATATTTATATTTTCATTCAAGTTTCAAAAAGAAAGTAAGCCATTATGACAATGTGGTATTCCTCCTTATAATTAAATGTTAGATTTATTCACATAACTCGCTACACTAGCTGTAGCAAATTACACTGTATGTGAGCGGATCAAGGATCAAAGGAATGCCGCGGTCAATATTCTGCGATATACCTTCATACGTAATAGCCACAGACACCTGAAGTATGGACACTAGCCCCCCCCCCCCCCCCCCCCCCCCCCCCCCCCCCCCCCCTCTTATATTTATTTATTTTAAAGATTGGCCTTCTACCGGTATTTGTAGTATACCGGTAGAATTGGCTTTCTGAAGCTTTCAAAAAGCTCGAAACAATTACATAAATCGAAATTGGGATGAGATAGACAGGTAATCCGATACATCTCACTTGCATATTGTTTTTCAGCAGCAATATCCAATGGTTACAGAGCTTACAATTTCAGCAGAATGGTGAGGATATCATTAAGATCAAAAGAATTTATATCTTTAAAAAATAAAGATATATTAGTTTATGTTAATTTGACCTCTGTTATATTGCTCTAGTTGTCGAATTCTAGGCCTTAGTGTCTGAATTCCATTCCATTTTCAGGTTCAAATACCGCACCAGTTTGTTTTTTCCGGAAATAGTTTATCCTATATTGCCGTTTTTCATTTACTTTAACCAAACAGTTTTCTATTTTCAAATACAGAAGAGTTCTAAAGATGAACGAAAACAGGTAGACACCTTTATTTATGGAATTGTGGCCACACTGGGTCTTTATTTTACCTTTTTAATGATTCAGTACTATGTAATCCTAAGATATGTTTTAAGTTATTACTTTGATAGGTTGAAGTTAGAATTCAACCGATAAAGAGGGGGAGTTTGAATTTGTCACCAATCTGATGAATGTCACTGTCAGAGATAAATCATAACGACCAATATATGGACGGTGTTACTGTTAGGACGAGCATAGCTACCTATAGATGTATCATTATTTGATGACCAAAGCATAGTATATATTGTATGATACTTTTGTGAAAACAGAAACTTTGTAGAATATTTAAAGTAATTTACAGTAAACTTGTATAACACATTTATGTATTTGAAAACAACCTTTGGTTTGATCGTGAACATTTGATGGGGATTCATTATTATTCACACAGTAGGACAACTTGCCCTCTGCAGTGTAGGGTTCAGTATAGTATTGTGAAGCAAGGACTTTTTGATTTACAAATTAGTATTAGTTTCAGATTATATATAAATTGTAATAACATAGCAAAGCTCGGACATGTTAAAGGCTCATCCACAAAGCAAGGTTGTAAAGGTAACTTGTATCTGAAAGGAGAAAAAAACTGACAAAAGAATAGAGATAATCTTTAAATATGTTCACTGAAAATTTTGTTAGCTGTATGGGTGTCACCATTTTCTTTAACTATCGTTATCCTCAGCTGCCTTTATTTTAATTCGTACAAATTCATACAACAAGTAATCAATTCATTAATTGCTTCAACAGTTATTGAGTTTGAAATCTTAATTGTCAAAAAATACACAACTTTGACACACAGTTTGTAATTTAAACACTCAATTTGTTCAAAATGATTTGTATAATTATTATTGTAACAGTTTTTTAGCTAATCATAAATAAATATAGAAAAGATGAAATGACTAAGTAGACGAATGACTTAAGAGTTTCTGTAAATAAAATATAAGAATGAGGTACTTCAACAAAAAATCCGTAGATAAGAAAAATTGTTTAGAAAGTACCAAAAACATTTTGATAAGCAGACAAAGTTTTCTCATACTTTCATTAGTATTTATTGTTGTTGATATGACATCACAATGTGCTATTTACTTAGATTGCATTATATTTCTTGCGTTAAATTAAAAGGCAGATTAAATGCCTAAAGTTATGTTGCAAGATGTAAATCTGTAGGCAAATGTACCAAAACATCTAAATAAGCAATCTCAAACTGTAAATCATGTGCTTTAGCATCCCTTTAGTGGATCCTTTCCCAGTTTCATATGAAAGCCAACACAAAAAAATCTTTAAGTAATATTTAGATGATGCTGGTTGTTTAGTGCTTGATGAATTTCATAAATAATATATTTACAAGAGTGAAAATATTTCTAATTTATTGAACTTTACTGAATATGATGATGATAACCATTTTGTGCTTTGCTCAGTCCAAAGGTAACACTGTTATATATATGCTTAGCATTCAGGGCCATAGCAGTAATGGTTCTATAATATGCCAATGCCTGCATGACATGGGACCTCTGTTTTTAAGGTCATATCCAAAAGACCTATGATACTCACTAATAAATGCCAAGCACTTGGCAAAGGAGCAATCACTACCAATGTTTATGTCTTAGGTTTGACGCAGCCATGACACGAGCAGGGCTCAAACTGATGACCTCCTGGTTATGAAGCGAATGCTCTAACCACTAAGCTACCATGATCAGTTAGAACTAGAATGAAAACTGAGAATGAAATTGAGTTAATTGGAACTTATTCCACATATGTTAAAAAAATCACAGGTCAATGAAATGTTATATTTATGGATCAAAAAGTACAACTGTTTAATGTCTGAAAGTATTATAGGAGTTTTTACTGAATACTGAAATTTATTAACCCAATGTGCAGACTCACATTTTTTTTGTCCTGGTCTTTGGAACTTACTATGCTAGCAAGTAGCAACCCTTACGGATGTGTGCTTGCTATCAAGGATCGTAATTTTTAAATTTTCATTTTGGTAGTCTTGCTAGTTGCAGTGCAATAGGACACTAGATTCTTATTATCTCATTCCATGAATGATTGATATCTATTAATTGTGTAGACCAAAATATTCACAATATCATTTTAATCACAAAATAGCTTGCAATGCAACTTTTTGAAGATTCTGAAAATGAATATTGTTTTGCAATATCAGGCTTTTAGCTTCCTTAAATTCTAATAGATTCTACATCAGAATCAAAATTAATAAGAAAAACTCTTCTCTGTTTTAGGAATGTCCAGTTTCCAGGGCAACCACCTGGTAAGATTATTTATCATATTGAACATATTTTATTGTTTTACAAATATGTTTTACTGTCAAATAATTCATAAAATGTTCATATTTTAAGCATTATTAATGTTGACCTTGAATTGTAGGTAACTTTGGTATGATCAACAGTCATGCTGGATTTGGTCCACCTGGAATGACTGGGTTTCCCATGATGCAGCAGCCAGGAATGATGGGACCACACAGACCTATGATGCAGCAACCAGTTTTGATGCAAAATAGAGGATCTGTGATGCAGGGAAATATGTTTCCCATGCAGGTGAGCTATTTGAAATCTGGTGTATTCTGAAATAGTGATTAATCAATTACTTACACTGAAATATAATAAAGTATCTTCACTTTGTTCTCTCTCTCTCTCTCTCTCTCTCTCTCTCTCTCTCTCTCTCTCTCAACCCCCCCCCCCCCCCAAAGAAAAAAAAAGAAGATCTTGACAGTTGTTACAAAGTTACTTAGTAAAAGTAACCATGGTAAATAGTCTGATAAGGAATTTTGAAGGAATATGTTATATTGAACATTAATGTTCTATCAAATTTCCTTTTCCTTATGCTTCTTGCCATTGCAGATGGGAATGAGACCAAGAGTAGCTCCGCCAGCATATAACCAAGCATTGACAGACAGTTTTAGACAAAGGTTTGTAAATGCTAAATCTTAAAAAGTTCATGCAGATTTGGAAATGTTAAACAACTATAGTGATAATACATTGTCTCCAGGAATTTGTTAGACATGAATTTTGCTTTTGATTTTAACTAGGGGGGCAAACCCATCCAGAGGACCTACCCCTAGAAATAGGGCCCCTTTATCCCCAGACAGTCAAAAACGTGCTATGGAACAGGACAAGAGATCAAGGCAGTTTCAAGAACAACAACAGAGACTGAAGAATTTTTCCAAAGGGCAAAGTAAAGTAGATGCTGATTCACTGATAGAGTCTATGTTTGGAAAATCAGAGAAACCAGTACCAAGAAGCAGTCCTGTCCCTTCCACAGTCAAAGCAAGTTCATGTAAGTCAGTGGAAGACTCTGTGAGACTGTAATACAAAGCAAATTATGAATGGTTGATTGATTGATTGTATATTGTTTTAGGTCCCGCTCGAGAATTTTTCACTCATATGGCGACGTCACCATTGTTGGTGAAGGGCTGCAAAATATAGGCCTATGCTCAGTGCGTAGGGCCTTTGAGCAGGGAGGTATCTTTATCATGCTACACCTGCTGTGACACGGGGCCTCGGTTTTTAAAGTCTCATCTGAAGGACTGTCCCATTTAGTTGCCTCCTATGACAAGCAAGGGGGTACCTGAGTCATTCTGGAGACCTATTGGGATTCAGTGGTGATTGCCCATTGTCAACTTTTATGCATTAACATTTGAACATAATTAACTTCTCTGAAAGTATGCTGGCATTTATTGTCAAATTTAGTATTGAATATTTCTAAGTTAAGGGGAACTAGAATTATGAATTTCATATTCATTACATCCCTAGGGCATGCAAGATGGGGTCAGAACCTTAAAACACCATATAATCTTTAAAATCTTTTTCTATATTCAGATACATCTAGCAAACAAATTGTGTGTATAGTCAGGATGTCTCTGTCATATTTGTGAAATTATTGGCCTCTGGTTCTGGTGTTATGTGCAAGACTTTATGGCTCATGTAGTGAAAGTGTGTTATTTCTTTAAAAATCTTACACTTGACAATTGATTGATTGTTTGTTTGTTTTACATCCCGTCAAGAATTTTCCACTCATATTGAGACATCACCAGCTGTAGGTGAAGTACCACAAATTTAGACCTATGCTTAGCGCTCAGGGCCGTAGCAGTGAGTGTACTTTAACGTGCCAATGCCTGCCGTGACACAGGACCTTCGTTTTTTAAGGTCATATCTGAAAGACCCGTGATTCTCACTTCTAAATGCCAAACGTTTGGCGAAGGAGCGATCACTACCTATGTTTACGTCTTAGGTTTGACACGGCCATGGCATGAGCGGGGCTCGAACTCACGACTTCCCTGTTACAAAGCGAACGCTCTAACCACTGAGCTACCATGACCGGTCACTTGACATTTGGACTTCAAAAATATAGTAATAATGAAGAGGAAAGCTTCTACCAAAATTGTGGTATTTATGACTCCTTGTTGGGAACATTAAAAATTAGCTTCATTTCTTATAATTTAATGCAAAAAAGACAAAGCTTCAAGTCTTAGTTTATAAAAATTTGAGCAAACACTAATCAATAGAAATCACTTGTGTTGCACAATGATTCACATAGAGATTATTGATGAAGTAGTATGGACTGTTAAGGTAGTCATCTTGGTTCTTTGTACAACTGGAACATGTAATTTATTTTTCGAATTTTAAAACATATTTATTGAAAGTGGAGTTTATACTGAATCTTGATAACAGAAAAATCAAAATTACTTATCCCTGCAGAAGCATAATGACACCACTTTTGAAAGGGGGACATTTGGGGTCCCATTACAAATAGAATTAGTTTACTTTGATCTTACTTTTTTATTTTGTTCAAGGAATTCATTCAAGCTTCACATAGAAGATGCAGCAGCCCAACAATGTTGATTTTTACTTTGTTTGTCCTCTGACTTTTTTTGTGATAACCATGTATTCTGCAATATTTTTAGGTCACCTGAGTGATTCATGTGACCTATAAAATGTTTTGTAATTGGTCTGTTTTTGTCTTCGTCTGTCGTGCATTAACAATTGAACATGTTTAACTTCTTAAAAACTACCCTTCTAATTATTTTTAAATTTGGTTTGAAGTATCTTTGGAACAAGGGGGATATAAATAGTAAATATCAGGACTCATGCACCCCTAGGGCCTTAGGGCAGGGTAAATTTGCCAAAAAATTGAACAATTTTCAAAAATCTTCTTTACAACTATGCATATATATAAGAAAATCTAAAAGGCCTTATCAAAATTATAAATTTCATGATCCCCAGGGTAGAGGTTCTGAGTCCAGGGTGGGGCCAAACTTGGCATATAGTGTTTATGTGTAAATTAACATTTAAATGACATCTTGTTTAATGCTATTGATACTGAATAGATATATAGAAGGAACAGGTGGTCCTTTACCAATTTTGTAATTTCATGATCTCAGGGGTAGGGGTTTTGGTTCCAAGATAGGGTCAAAATTATTGTAGTGATTATTGTCTTTATCATTTGAAGACTTCTTTATTTTTGCTAATGCTGTACAAAATCTAAATGCATATAAGGAAAAGCAGAAAGAAGTGTACCAAAAATTGTGAATTTTGCAACCTCAATGTTTTTACAAACTTATTGTATAGTGATAATGTATTATAATATGTAAAATATTTCACCAATATGGACACATTCAGGGGCATTTACACTCCTTCTAAATATTAGAATTAGCTGAGATATGCAGAACAGGAAATTTATTCTTGATTTCATAGTCCTTGGGGCTAGTGATATGTTTAACTAATACTCAGGTGACTGATAAGGCCTTTGGGCCTCTTGTTTTTACACATCTTTTGAAATATCTCAAGAATACTTTAACAGAATCAACTACAGTCTTAGATCAATAGTACAATCAAGAAGGGTATTTGTTATGATATCTAGCAGTTTGCTTTATCAGATTTAAAGGATATTAGTTATTGATAACGGCCTAATTTCTTATGTTGTGTGATAGAAGTCAATAAGCTTTCAAATCACATTAATTGGATAACCATAATTACAGGCCACTGCAAAGTTGTTGAAGAATATGCTATGCAGTTTCACCATGTCTTTTTGAACATCCACAATGTTTAGTGAACACAAATTCTTATACAGTATGCTTGTAGCAGTGCTGTAAATGACTGCATTAAGATGGATAGAGATGCATTATCAGTTTGTTGGTCTGTGCACACAATTCAAAGATTTCAGCAACTTTAAGTAACAGAAGCAGGAAGGTTTCAGTAACACTAATTATCAGAATCAGGAAGATTTCAGGAACGTTCATTACCAGAATCAGGAAGATTTCATCAACTTTAATTATCAGGGAGTTCAAAACAGTTTGTCTTCATTAAGCAACAGGTACAGATGCAGTGGACGACAGCTTTGGTGATTTCCTTGGTGGTCCATCAATTCCTGCTGGTCAGGAAGGTTCCCATGATGACCAGAGTGTGAACAACCAAGAAGTCAAACCCACCACTCCAGGAGAGAATGCCAAGGATGGCAATTTGCCAACACTTACTGAAAACATTCCCCAGAAAGAGGAAAAAAAAGGTAAAAGAGTTTCCTTTAAAGGTTATTGAAACAATAGTGTGCTCAAAACTGAAGACACACTGTAGAAATCTGAATTGTTAACATATATTGAAATAGATAATATCAAAACAATTATGCTAGACCATTTAGGAATAAATTTCTGTAGTTTTGCATTTTGATTTATGAAATTTTTTTTTATGGTCTGCAGATCTCATGGCGATGATGTTTGAGTGCTCTGACCTTTCTGCTCCAAACAAAGCAAAAACATTCCACAAGCCATCTCTGAAGGAGCTACCCCCCACCCAGCATCATCACCAGACATTCCAGCAGAGTCGCCACGCCCACCAGTGGAAGCCAGAGGAGAATCTGAATGAGCTTTTTACAGTCCAAGGTCTGAATGCATTTCATTGTTTTTAAAACTTTCTCATTAAATTTTAGTTTGAATTAGATGCTATATTGATTTTCACAGGAATTTTGTTATATTGTTGTGTATGTGATTTTTGTAAGTGATGTGCATAAAGTGAATCTTCAATTTTTATATTTATTATTGAAGGAATTTTAACATTGTAAATCAAACCAACTTTGATTACATTATTGTGAAATACTCAGTTATAAAACAGATTCAGTAAAACATGTTTATAGCAAAGTTCTGGAGACAAACAGTTTCATTATAAATGTAATTTGTTATATCCAGAAAATTCATAATATGTTTTAAAACTACAGGAAATGAAAATCACTTCCCTGTAAGTGTGAATTCATTATGAGCTGGTTCACTATATCCATGTTTTACTTTATCAATTAATGTAAAGAATTAAACTTTCAGGAGTAAAGAAGTTTTAGATGGATACAGTTGTGAAAAAGAGAATTGATTATTAAAAGTTGGTTTACAGCAAATTATTTTGCACACTACATGTACTGTAAACATGGAAATGTATGTGTGGTTATGATATACACCGAGTATGTAAGAAGGCAATATTCCCTTAACTGTCCCCTACACATAAACTATATCACTTTATTTTGTAGCCTAATGTATCCACATTTAAAGAATGTTCCTGCAATGTGATCTTTAAAAAAGTTTGAAACTGGGTACACTTATAGTACCAATCTTTCAATTACTCATCATTACAGATCCTGCTCCAGTATCAGCTCCACCCACTTCTCCACAAGCTCCTCCCCAGCCTGTCCAGGTTCAAGCTCCACCCCAGGCTGTTCAGGCTCAAGCTGCTCCTGTTAAGTTTGAGGTCCCTGTCTGGTGCTATGAGGATGACAAAGTTCCATATGTGTATAGACAAGTTCTGGAGGCAGCAACTGTGTATGTAGTAATGTTTTATGATATTTCTTATTTTATACAAGAATTTTTTCTTTCACTGGAAATTTGTTTCTTAGTGCAGAAATGTCAACTTTTGAGTGGGTCTCTCTGTGGGATTTCCCATAGTTCATCATGAGATCTATTTTCAAACAAAAGGAACAACCTGTGAAGAAATATTTATTTTTTTAATGTTTTACATTAATCAGAATGACATCAAAGCTTAAATTTCATAAAACACATATTTTTTTGACAGATTCCTATACACTAAAGTTTCTAACTGCAGTGATAAGTTTTATATCATTTTTAAAATGGGTAAATTCAGCCATTTTGTTTACCTTAAATGAACTTCAGGTCAAACTAATTTCAGATTTGTTTATATCAAATGAAAAAAAATTCTAGAAACTATCAATAAATTTTGTATGATTAAAACTACAGCAGATGTACTTGCCACGTATGTCATGTTAATTTTAAAGTTGTGTATTGTCCCATATTTGTCTCTAGTGTAAATATTTAGCATTGGTCATCAATAGGCTTTAACTTTCATCTTAAATTATGAAATTCATAATTTTTACTCTTTAATCTGGTAAGTCTCATGGTGGAAATTAAATGAACTTGTCTTGTATACTAATGAGTAGATTAATACATAACAATCTGATGTCAAGTAGTCATGTGCATTGAAATGTTTATAATCCTATCATATCACAGTGATTTTTTTACCTATCAATGGTGTACCATTTAGATAATGACTAAAATTAACTTTTTGGATGATTTGTATTTCAGTGATGGTGAAATTTCCACAGACAGATTGTACCCAATTCTAGTTTTGAGTGGCTTACCCAAGGAGACTCTAGGGCAGATCTGGTCACTGGCCAACCAGAAAACACCAGGACAGCTGATTAAGCCAGAGCTTTACCTCATACTGGCTTTAATAGCTTTTGCTCAGGTTTGTCCTTGTCAAATGATGTACATGTAAATCTATAAATTTCCAACCTTTTTAGATGTGGTATATATTATTATTTGAAGTAAGCAAAGTAAAGTACTTAATCTAGTGAAATACAAGGTTCCTGACCTCTGGACCTCAGTGTTAGGGCTGAAACTTCCAAGGACAATGCAATATGTAAAAATCCCCATGTAGTTCTTTACATCCTTAACAATTACAATGAGCAATAAGCTCTCTACAGAATCATCAGACTTGTGTTTCCCTTGGATCGAGGTATCACAGATGAAGTTAAACTGGTCATGTTTTAAAAAATTTCATTGATAGTACATGCACATTTTCATTATACTGTGACTACCACCTCATGGGAACTCTTTTGTATATGATGTCACAGATGGTACAAGTCTTGTGAGACTTGCAGGGTGCAATACTTTTTATGATAGTATTCTACAATACAGGAAAATTGAGCAGCCTTGTACATGTGTCAATTTTTGAGTTAATAAACATCTTTGTCTGAAAATTCCGTGTCTTCTAGAAAGAGAATTTTATGATTTTTCACCCATTACATGTATTCATGTATACAGAGGTAAAAATCTAGCAGACATTGTCCTTTTCATACTGCCACTATGGAGAGTTCTAGAAGGCTATGTAGTTGCAGCACAATGTATTCTGAATATATAATAGTCAGACTGCCAGCATACTTTTAACTAGTAATAAGCCCTTCACATATATTGAGAGATTCATTTACCCTGGTGTAGGTCTTGGGGGGAAGAGGATGGATTGATATATTAAAAGAGTTTATAATTTGTAGATATCATCTTAGACATTAAGTAGACAATATCCTCTTTGTTTATAATCTGTAAATATCATCTTACACATTAAGTAGACAATATCCTTTATGTTTATAATCTGTAAATATCATCTTGGAAAATGTCCTCTTTGTTTATAATCTCTAAATATCATCTTGACATTAAAGCTGTATGGTCCAATATTCATCTGTTATTTTTGTGCAGAATTGCTTTAGTTTTTAAAGTTATTAACTTCCCTTAATTACATTCTTGAAAACATTTGCATGTAAAAAAAAGTAAAAAAAAAGTGAGAAGACTATTAAAAAATAAATGTATTGGGAACCATTATTTACATTTGCTACTCTTAAGACTGTTGGGCATCTATAAATAGTCCCACACACGTAAAGGAAATTCCAACATGATGTATTTAACTCAGACAAACTGTCTAAATTCAGTTTGAAAGAGCATAAAACAGTGAAAGAGCTTAAAACAACAAATTACAATAGGTATTTAATATGTTCATTTCTCTTTAACTTATGACACGGTACTGTAGTAATAAAATACACAGCTTTATGAAAATAAGACCAATGATTTGTTTGGAAGTCTGAAATAAACACTTGACTTGTCATCTAAATATGCATTTGATATTTCCAAGTGACATTTGTTTGTAACCAACAATTTAAACCCAAATAATTCTGGTTAAAACGTGTGAAGTAATGTATGCTGTGTTGTGCAGTCTCATAAATACATAGGTTCTATAAATAAAAAATATCAGTTTGTTTGGGTGTATATTAACTAACAATAGATCTGGATATCTTCTGAAAATTATAGTCCAATTATTCATCTTCAGATTTTCATTATGGGTTGATAGAACAGACCCTCAATAGAGACAATGCATGTAGACTTTGTAAATCATGTGCTTGCTGTGTTTGGTATCAAACACAGGTTCTGATGTGAAAAAAAACAACTTACCAGAATTTAAGTTCAAATATATCTTCTTATGATAAAATTTATTTGGATAAATGCAATTATGTAAAGCATATCTGTTTATAGCAATAGTTTCATCATCAAGAAATGATTTAATGTAGATATAATTTTTATTTCTACAGTTTTGATGTATGTTATTTTTATGGAACAGAAAAACATAACATCACTATCACCAGAGATGTTGAGAAAATGCTCCAACCCTCCTGTTCCTTTCCTTGGCCAGCACACTCCCCTACCCAAACAGTTTATCAATACTTCAGGGATGACTGAGCTACAAACACAGAACACTACAGCCACGGTGAATTCTGGGATGCCTGACACCATGCCAGTAATTCATGAATCTCAGACACATTTAACAGCAAGGAATTCTGGGACATTTGGCGTAGTTGCAACAGTGCCTGGAAGTCAGACATTAATGACAACAGGGAATCCTCCTGTGATTGGAAATCAACTAAAACCCAGTCAGGGTACCATTGGGGTAGGAGTAATTGGATTTCCTGGGTCTGATTTAAGTGCAGCTGATTCTGATAAAATGGAGGACAATGATTTTGCAGATTTTCAGGAGGCACCCATTTCTACTGCAACAGATGCTGGTTTGTTTTTCAGCATTTTAAATATCTGTTTCATTTACATTATTTTATTTTGTTAATGTATTTTTTCATTGTGTTGTTTGTGTATATATAGTAATGTAATGATTCAGTGAAAATTCTTGGAATGAAATTTTTGAGAATGAGTACACAAAATCTCAATGAAATGACTGTATGAAAGTGTTTTTTACAGCTCCATCAAGTCCACCAAAGAAATCAAATAAACTTAAAAAAGAGCCTGAGTAAGTTTACATATATACATGTAATCAAACTTAAAAATGCATGTAGAAGTTTGATAGCACTTCACACATGTCAGCTGTTAATACCCAGTATGATTGCTTTTAAACAAAAATGAACTAGCATACATGTATATAGAGGGCAAGGTGTCTTTGAAAATTGCAGTGATTTTCAAGTTAGTTCAAGGTGTTTAGATATCAAAGTAATTCATTCTTTATTCTCTGTGCAGGTACTTGTATAGTGTTCCTAAACCAGAGGACCTACCCATTGAGATGATGCCCAACATGGATCATTCCAATGTTTCAAACTTTTTTGGCAGTGATGACTCATCAGGTGAGATAGAAGTTTTGTAGTTTTGTGTCTTTCCTTCCAAAAATGTTGTTCAATGCACCTATTTTTTATTTTTAATTTGCAACACACAGTTTGGTTTTGACTGCATATTTTCATATTAAAAAAATAAATTTTTGAGAAGAATTTTTTTTTAATTTGTTAATTTAAAGATGAAAAGGAATTTACTGACAATTTCATATTTTACTTGCAATGAATAAAAAATTTACAGGTATCCAAGTAGTACAATTTTAACTTCAATATGGACCATATTGAAAAGAGAGAGAAATAGCTAGTGTAGTGTCAGAGTGACTTCAAATGTGTTGCTGCTGCTAGATACATGTAGATTTGACAGAGTGGGAAAACTTTTACTTTGCCTTAGCTAAATATGCTTTTTGAAGGGTGTTGCACAAAACAAAACAGAGACAAGTCTAGTATTTGCTATTGATAGAGGCAAAATGAATGTTGGGCTTTTAGCTCACCGGTGTTATGGATGCATGATCTAATGAAAATTTTGAAGCAAGTTACTTTATGACTTACCTAGATCAACCTTACTGAGATGATGTATCTTTTAATGATATGTGTACATTTTATTTTATATTCATATCTCAATATAATATTATATATGATATTATACTTGATATCACATAGTCATGTTATTGAATCTTCTTCTTGTTTACAAATCAGCTCAACATTTTTACATGTTTCTTAACCCTGGACAAAGGGCATCTTATAAAAGTCAAAGTTTGTGGTAAAAAGAAAGTTTTGAAACCTTGTCTAGGCAATAACATTGCAATAGAAGAACATTAAAATCTTGTACTTGGCTCAAAATAGTTATTCATTATCAACAGAATGTTTGAACATTATTGTTTCAATTATCTTTATTAATAGACATATTAATAGACATACTGTGGTATTTCATGACCCTGAATCAAGGGCATCCAGACAAATTCTATGTCAAAGGTTAAAAAAAAAGGGGGGGGGGGGAATTCGAAATCTATGTTTAGGCAATTACTTTGCAATGGAAAGACATTAGAACTTATACTTAGTAGATGTACAAATTTGCTTGTGGCCAGAAAATGTGTCATGACCCTAAATCAAGGTCATTTGTCCAAAGTCAAGGTTACTGTTTAAGAATGCTTTTGTCTGGGTCATTGCTTTGCAACTTAGAGACATCATTAGTTATCCAGGTCCAATCACAGGTGTATGGGTATAGAATACAACCTGTGGTAAATCCCTGTACCTACCTGTAATTAAAACATGGAAATTCATGTTGGATATTTTACATGTTTTACAAGCTGGGGATATTAAATGTGACATCACATTGCAATGAATCATGACAAATATTTTCTAAGGAATAAAAAATTTAATATCTTTTCTTTTCATAGGTACACATTGCATTGTGGTGTGATTTTAATTACCTTACTTACCTCCAGCTTCAGCAGGGTGCATGGAAATTTACATCCAATTTGTTAACCAGTCAAAATTCTTATAAGCTACATGGGAAATAATGAAAGCACATAATATGCACAAAGGTGGCTTTGTTCATAAACAGTTAGAAACCTTTCCACCTTTAGTATTAATTTTTGGTGACCAAAAATTAGATTATGTGTATTGAGTCAGAACCAAGGTCATTCAGATGTGTCTCAACCCTCCATCAAGGTCATTTACAACTTGTTAATGTTGTAAATATTACAATCTGGTCCATAACTATGTGATGTAGAGTGAGCTCGATCATCAACCAATGTCAACTCTGATTAGGTAGAGGAAGTTCGGTTGTGCATGTCTGTGATCGAACTGAATTAAGTTTCACTTTGGTTCATAAAAATGGCAATCTTGAAAGGGAAAACACCTGTTCTAGAGTTTTCACAAGAAGGTGACGGTTTTGTACTTCTACTTCTCTGCTCGTCACCAAACCAACACATAGCTCATGGCTTGGTTATGCTATATTAATGCATAGCTCATAGTGAATTTTATGGACTTTGTTGATAAAATTTTTGAACTCCTATGGTCAAGGTCAAAGGAATCTCGAGTATTTTCAATAAATATTTGGAGATTAATTGCATTTTAAAGTGTTTACATCATTATTCATGGATCAGAAGATACCCCAAACAAACTCAATTCAATATCTACTTAAAAGAATCGGAGGGAAATATGTTTTTTTGTAGAGAAACTGGACATATTTATACTTTAGAATGAATTATATCTGATTTAGAAAAAATACACTGTATGAACTGTTGGAAATTGGTTTCATGGCAGCAGAAAAATCAAACATTGATATATTAAACTCTATCATAGAGGATGACTTGTTGAGTAATGGTAGACATGGAGGGTCCAACAGTGGTATGTTTTTATACAACAGATGTTACATGGATGACTTGTTTTCTGCTTTGATTAAGTTTGAATGGATTGCATTTTATGAAGAAGAAAAAAATACCTAGCAGTTTTGTTATTGCAATTTCATAGTATGAGTACTCATGCATGGTTCATCCATTATTTTATAAAAATTAAAATGTCTCAAATAGAAGAAATTGTTTTTTTCATATGGATATAATGTTTGATTAGTTTTATTATCAATTTTCATATAATACCTTTTCTTTTTTCTTTTCTTTTTTTTTCGTAGAAAAAATACCCATGTGTAAGACTAGACCGATTTTACAAGTTTATAATGAAAGAGTTAATAAAGTGTGTTAAGAAAGTTCGTTCCGTTTGTAAATTTGAAAAATTAAATAGAAAAACGACATGTTTTTGTTTCAAATTTTTACTGGTAACTCTATAGACTTTTTTTTCATTATATCGGCAGTTATCCTTCCCTATGTGCACTCTCTTGTGTTACTATAGTGTGATGTAAACAAAGTGTCTATTACATCATGAAATAAATATGCCGAGTTCAGTGAAAAAGCAGACGTCCTGTACAAGTGTTGATACAATTAATGAACGAGCTCAAGCTTTGGCTTTATTAGATGCAGGATTAAGTGTGAAGGATGTGGCTAAGCAGCTATGTAAAAGTGAGCGATGGGTAACAAAGTGGATGCGAAGGCGAGAGCAAACTAAACAACTATCCGATCAACCGAGATCTGGCCGGCCTTCGAAGATAGTGGGGGTAGTGAAGAGAAAATGGAAAGCATAAAATACAAATGAGGAAAATCAACAAGGAAATGCAGCAAGGAACTTAAGAATTCAGGCTTTAATATGAGTCATGTAACTGTTTTTAATTATTTGCGAAAAGTTAAAAAATGGAAGGCATTTAAAAGACCGAGAAATCAACTATTGACGAAAACACAGAGGCAAAAGAGATTGAAATTTGCTCGTGATCACAAGCATTTGACGGCTGAAGACTGGGAAAACTACATCTTTAGTGATGAATCTACGAAATATTTGTTTCATGTTCCGAACCGACAGGACAATGTTGTATGGGGGTCCCAGTCCGATGAGGTTCCAGATGTAAGCTGCGTCAAGTTGAGCGCTAAAGTCATGGTATGGGGTGCGATGGGAGTACAGGGATTATCCAAACTTCACATTGTTCCAGCCGGCAAAACTATTAATGCTGATTATTATGTGAACAATATCTTTCAAAAAGAACTAAAACCTGCTCTAAATCGACAGAAAAATAGTGGTAGGATCGACGAACGAAAGTTACTTCAATATCCAGGGCACACCACATTTGTTCAAGATGGAACGACCCCTCACACTGCCCTGCTAACACAGAACTGGTGTGAAAATAATCTACCAAACTTTATTACCAAAGTAGAATGGCCAGGCAATTCCCCAGACCTAAATTGCATCGAAAATATATGGAGTATTCTGGACAGTGAGGCCTACAAGGATCCGCGCCCAACGACAATGTGCCAATTATGACGCCGACTTCACCGTGCATGGAGGGATATACCTCAGAAACATTTGATTTCTTTGATTCATTCAATGCCAAATAGAATTAAAAATGTATTGAAAAACAAAGGTGGACTGTCTGGTTATTAAAACCATATAAACTTGTATATGAGTTGTTTATAAATAATTTTAGGCATGCTGCAAATCATGGAACGAACTTTCTTAACACCCTTTAGATTACTGTGCAAATCTTTGTTTTCAATGATAAGAATAATGCTGTGCAGTGGGAAAAACAGTTATTAAACCTCACTCTTGATTTTTGATTTATCAAACATATTTGGTCAAATAAAATGAATTAATGGACAGGAATGGATCCAAGTTTATTACCTCCTCTGACCCTTCAAATAATAACAGATACTTTGCATTGGTATGGGAATGTTGATTGCAGATCTTTCTTTTGAATTTCTGTCTTTTTTTTTTATAAAGTTTCAGCTTCTCCACAACGAAAACTTGTAACTGGCAAGAAAGGTACTTGTACAGCGTAGCACTAAATTTTCCTCTTCTTGCATGCACTTCTGACTCACCCTGTACTCTGCTTTGCTGGTTTTCAGCATTTTGCTGCATCTTGAGTAATTATTTTTTGCCAAAAATCTTACCAGCTCATTTTTCAGTGTTTTGTGGTACTGCAGTGATGAAATGACTGATGGTTGCATGGAGAAAATAAATCTGATAAATATATAGTCTTACCACTTAATACAAATATATGATACTTTTATACAATTATACATTATGGTGATTGTTCAATCTCTTGCATGAAGTGGCTAGAAAATTGAAATTTTGAATTTATTGTTTATATTATCTTGAATAAGAAATTATCCAGACAACGAATAATGGTTTTTGTAGATGTCATTATGGATATGCTTATAGTGCCAAAATATAAACTCAAATAATTAAGATATTTTTAATTATAATGAAGATATCATCAATTCATTTAATGCATACAACAGTTCAATTAAAGATCTCTTCAAATAATTAATGATATCTTTAAATCTAAATTATTGCAGACATAAATTGAATTTATGTCTGCTTTATTTGAATTGTTGCTCTCATGAAATGAATTGATGATATCAACAATTGAATTGATGCACACTATATTTCAATTGAAAAGAGCGATAATTCAAATAATGTGTGCGTCAGTTCAATTAATCCACACAATAATTGAATTATTGCCCTTTTAAATTAATGATATCATTAATTCAGTTGATGCACACTGTCACAATTTGTGATTATGGCTATGAAATAACCCTCGCTGTTTACAGGACTTTGAAATGAAAAAGCCGAGTTAAGTGAAAAAAAATAACTTTATTGTCATGCTCAGCAAATTCACAAGTAATATCTGCACGCATACGCACTCCCACACACGCACTTACAACACCCACACACATAGCATAAAAAAAAATAGCAAACAAAATAATAATAATCAGACAAATACACGTCCACCCGACTTATCTAAATGTTCAAGTACGTAGTGAGAATTTAGGAACCAGCAGATGTCTCTTGAAATATAAAGTAGTTCACTCAGGATGACTATAAGACGACACAAAGAAATTACCGCACTTCACACACTAGCGTTGATATTCAAATCGAGACTGTCCGTTATTCAGTTAGTGTTACCGTATCCGTCCACGTCATGCGCATAGGTTTTTCTCCAGCTCTGTCCACCAAATCCCATAGAACGTCATGACTGTTGCGAGCACCTGCTCGTGCCATACAATATACATGCACATACACAGCTGGTCACCTATATATGTACAATTACATAATAACAGTCGGGGTTTTCATGTAATCAATATATACATACAAAAAACTTGAATATGTCGGGTATATTGTGCAATATTTTAATGATACACAGAATAGTCGTGCATAAAACAGGCTAAGTAACACCAAAAATAGACTAAATTCCTAACCTAAGTAAAACAAATAAACAATTCACACTCACCGCTGTCGAAATGCTCTAAATTTCCACACAGGAATACCATACGAACACCTGTTCTGTATTTCACCAAGGCCTTACAAACCACATAGGTTAAACTCTCGACCACACAGGTCTTTCATTCCTAACTTGCATGGAAGGACACACCTTCACTCTGCCGCACCTTGGACCGAACTAACACGCAAAACACTCACCAAACCGGTTTGACAGCTTTGACCAGCTACCCGTGACAATACGGAGAAAACAAACAATGGAGCGCAATAACAAACAAAACAAAATAAAATCAAATTGTGACACACACAATAATTCTTTTAGAGAGAGCAAGTATATAATTGGAGATATCTTCATCAGAGATATTGTTATTTCTTTAACTGAATTGTTGCTCTCTTTAAAAGAATTGATGTATGGTTTGTGTGCATTAATTGTAAATAATTAAAGATATCTTTAATTGATATCATTAAGTCATTTATACTAAGATCTAAATTAAATTTTGCAAGCAATAATTCCATCACATTGATGCATGAATCAGTTCAATTGATGAGAGAAATGATTAAATTGATGCATGCATCAATTCAATTAGTGCATGCAATATTTCAGTTGATTCAATTCAATTATTGCCTGCAATAATAATTTATTTGATGCATGTATTAATTCAATTGACGAGAGTAATAATTGATTTGATGTGCCCATCAATTCAATTATTGTGCCTATCAGTTGAATTAATATGCACAATAATTGAATTAATGATATCTTCAAATAATAATTGATATCTTCAGTTATTTGCATTTATGTTAATTTGGCACTCTGTATATATGATGGTTGCCAACATTATGAAAAAACTAGGGATGGCAATTGATTAAAATTTTTTACTGGTTAATCATGAATTTATTCAACTGATTAATCAGTTAATAGTTAGAAATTACTTTGAATAAAGATGAATTACTGCTACAGTAACACATTTTTAGTGTTTTAATTCACTGTAAAACATCAGTATGTGCTTTAATTAGCAATTATACACTAACAAAAACCACACTCAAACAAGAATGTGTTTAAGAATTTGATAGCATTTCAGTTTTTGCAACAACACACCAGTTAATCGTCATCCCTAGAAAAGACAAAATTATGCATTTAAACAATGCTGGTGATATTTTTACACATGTACTTCAATCATTGTTAGTTCTGTAATGTATCATTTTACAACCACATGACTTTTTGAGTTGATAATGGCTGTAGCGCCATTTTGCTTGGACTGCCTGAAGATGAACTCAAAAATTTCAAATAGAGATAAGAGTTTACTTATTATGTTTTAGCTTAATAACCAGAAAAAATAGTTTTGATACAAGAAAAAATTATTGCAATAATTGCTGTGCTAATTTATAAGTGCACTAAAATGTGAAATTTTCCCATTATCCATAATACACAGTATAAGTGCTAATTTAACTCATGATTATGCCAAATGGTTCATAATCTAAAGAAATAGAGAGTTTTTGAAGTCTTTTTATGCATATGAATTAGCAGATTTTAGTTTTAGAATATATAATTTACAAACTTGAGATTTAAAAAAGGAGAGTAAAAGAAAAACAAGCAAAGGAAACACGAATAAGTAAGTAGGTATTAGAATTAGTGTATGGTTTTACAAACTTCAATTTACACTATACAGTGAAACTTCTCAAAACCAGCCAACCACAAGAAGGAAAGAAATGGTCAGATTAGAAGGCTGGCTGGTTTACCAAGAATTTAGCATTTAGTAATATTTTATCTCAGTTATAATTAGCTGTATCTTCTTCATACCATATGCATGAACCAGTTATTGTAATGCACAAGGATGGAAATAAAACAAATGACTAACATGTTTACTTTTTATATAGAACTAAATAAAAGCATTTTCTCAATAAATAAACATAGATATAGGATGGAAACACTTCATATAAATAGCACTGCATTTTATATATATTTAAGAACACAATGATGTACTCAATCCACAAGGCAGGTTGATCCTGGTGATCAAAAATTAATTACCAGTGGAGGTTAAATTTATTGACTTGTACTTGCTTAATACCAAAGGTATGGAGTTCATCCTAACTATTACTTGTGCATCCCATATTCCTGTTTAAATCATCTAATTTTAAATTAAGAAATAACAAAAATGCAAAGAAGTTTCTTTATTGACATTCCTCACAGAACTAATTCAAATGTCGTTAACTCTTTAATTTGTTTGAAGATTGATTCTTTAAAATGTCTGTATTAATTTACATGAAAATTGATATGAAAATTTAGCATTTTTGCCAAATTCTTTCTTCTTTGCAGCAAAAATGTGGAGTAAGCAAAAATCAAGTGGCAGAACCTCACTGTTGTATTTAATAGATATGAATAACATTTTCATGGATTTTGTAGTAAAGACTTTCTCAGTAGAGTGTGTGCTAGAAAGTGGCCACTCAATCATAACCACTCAATAATAAAACACATTTACTCAATACTTAAACCTCAATGACTGTATAGCCCCAAATAACAGTGGAAACACTTCTGTAATATTCGTTAGGACAATTATTTTCACTATAATACATAATACAAAAAGTGGCCAGTACTATGAGGGGAAATCAAATTTACTTACCCGATCTATATATTTTTTTTATTTAAAATCAGCAAGTATTTAAGGAGGACAGTTTTCTGAGGGGCCTGTTTGGAGAAGTTTCACTGTATAAATGTGAAGTGTGTTTCCAGAAATCTGAAAATAAAGGTTACTTGCAAACAATACAAAAGCAATATACAATGTAGAATTCTCTGGAGTTATAATAAATCAAATTCTGTACATTTACGGTTGTACATAAGGACAGAGGATATTAAATGTATTATAGAAATTTGTAAAATGGTTTGTACAGGTTTTATCATTGCTAAGTTGTATATTTATATGGAAGTTTTCCTTTCAATCCATCCATATTGTTGCCCTCTGCCCAAAGTTGAATCTCTGCATTTCAAATGAAATTCATTAACATGATAAATTTTAAAAACTCCAAAATCTTCCTGTAAATTTTCACAAAAATATAGTTCATATATTGCTGATTTATTTATTTGGGGTAGGGGGTTTACATTGTGTAACATTAAATTTTTTTCAGGATTTGCCGTACAAATGTAATGTGTAAGAACAATGATAATACATACCTATATTAACTGTGTTGTACAAAAGTAACTGACTTAATTGAAATTGGAGAACCATTTTAAAGTTGAAATTGGATTGGTAATCCTAATGTTTTTGTGTTGATAAGAACTGAATCAAGCTGATTTAATTTTAGACAGTAACAACTTCTAAACAACAGTAGATGATGAAACTAATATATTTGGTAGAAAAACACAATCTTGTGATGAACTTCAAATTGATTTTCTCTTGTATTTTATGACCATTTTGAAAATGTGCCAAAAATTTTTTTCATTCCACATCAGTGTGTATTTTATGTGTAGTATATGTAAAAGAAACCTCTTATTAAAGATAGATTACAATAAATCCTCTAGATGACTTTATGTTCAAAAAAATTATAATCTACAATGCATACAATACACAGAATACTATCGTTTTGCACTGTATTGGGAATTTCTTTACTTTATTACAATTTTTTATGTTCAACCCTTGATTTTGGTGCACTTTGACATGGTTGTTAATTACAGTTTTGAATTATTTTTATCAGGTGCTTCAACCCCAATCAGCATGGATGAGGATTTTGATGACTTCAAATCCGCAGATAGCAAGCCCAGTGACAGCAGCCAATTTACTTCATCTGAGCAGTCAGAAAATGAAGACTTCAAGGTGTTGGAGTCCTATCTGGATGACTTTAACCGAAAGAAATCTGAGCAAGAGACACAACAAGAGAGTCCCCTTCACCGCCCTCTCCCAAAGTTTACCAGCTCCCAGTCATCACAGCTTCCTAGCAATGCAACACTGTCTGCCATCCCAGCAGCCAGAAATCTGTGGTCTAAACCACCAGTTATTAAGAAGGAGCCTTCAAAAGCACAAACAGATTTACCAAAGGCTCACTTGGGTTTGTCACCCCCAGAATCCTCAGATTCAGATTTTGCAGATTTTCAGGGGGCCCCAAG
This sequence comes from Ostrea denselamellosa, assembly GCA_024699665.1. NCBI lineage: Eukaryota > Metazoa > Mollusca > Bivalvia > Ostreida > Ostreidae > Ostrea > Ostrea denselamellosa. The sequence continues at coordinate 423,847 of JAMZEH010000084.1, read as the reverse complement.
TGCACAGTCATCTGCTGATCCACAGCAACAAGGCAGTGACATGTTAAAGGCCTCACAGAGTGACACCTGTTTGATTGGAGATGAGGACAAGTATGCAGCTCTGAGGGCTTTTGATTTCAGTGAAGATAACACAAAGCCAGTGGTGTCCTCTATATTTGATAGTAAACCTGCTGTTGAAAGTGAGGAAGATTCATGGGCAGATTTTCAGGCAGTGACTACAGATGCTAAAGTTGATGATATTAAGCAGATTAATGGTGAAACTGATGTGCTGCAGACTGACTTCTGTAGTAACACACAAAATGAGTGGTCATCATTTTCAACTTCAGCTAATGTCACTTCTAAGGATGATTCTGATTGGTCAGAATTTGGAAATGGAACTGGGGCAACAAATATTCCAAAAGGTGATTGGTCAAGTTTCTCACAAGGAGAGGCAATAAAAGATCAACAGAAAGATGGGTGGTTAAATTTCTCTCAGGGTGAAGTAACAAAAGATGAAGACAAAGATGAATGGGCTTCATTTCATTCTGCAACTGAAAGTAGTAATACAACTGAAAGTACAAATCAGGCACCTCAACTGGTAGAAGTTAAAAAGCAAAACTTGCAAACAAAAGATATAATGGGGTTGTTTAAGGTTAAAGAAAATCCAGTGAGTATTGTATCCAGAGATGATTTTATGGAGCCTGAAATGGAAAACTCACCAGCAGTGCAAGTAAACAGTATTTTGCAGAAGTCAAAGAAACTGTCCTCTGATTCAGATCTGGATGATGATCATTTCAGAGCCCCTCCACCCATGGATTATGTGGATGAAGAGGATGATGCCTTCGGTGACTTTAGTCAAGGTTATGACTTGGATGAGGTTGTGAATGCACCAGCAGCTCAGGAGGAAAAGAAAAAGAATTTGTACAATTTTTATGGAATGAATGTTCCATCTAGTAAATCAAAGTCACAAGATGTGACTAACAAAACAGTGCTGGATTCCATCGAGCCTGATTCTTCAAGTGTAGCTGGAAACATATCTGGATTTGCTAGTAATACAGCCATTTCTGAAGATTCCATATCTACCTCTAGTCTTGAAATACCTGGATTGAAAGGCCGAGTTCCAGTTGTTAAGGATATGGACTCTCAGTCAATTTCCAGTAATGAATTTGGTAATTTTGAGACTCATCAAAAATTTTACATTAATCCAGAATCCAAATCAGTAGACAGTCTGGATTTGAAGAAAGAAGAGGGAAAATCTGTAAATAATCTGGAAATTCCTGAAGATGAAGTCAAAGAAGAAAATATGTCTAATGAGAGGGATGAATTTCCACAATTTTCAGGTAAAAAGTTACAAACAAAAACAAAGCTTTGACAGTTTTAATTTTGATATGTGAAAAAATTAGTAGTTAGTAGGGGTGTAATGATATGCTTACAATTCACAATGTGATACATATTTAAATTTCCAATGATTTTGGCTATAATATTTTTACCAATTGTAATGCTAATGAATGTGCTGCAATTGTGATCAATGTGCAGATGAATCTTGATAAATATAGTATGTCTGTTTTAATTCTTGGGAATTCTGACAGAAATGTGTGTGTGTGTGTGTGTGTGTATTATACACACACACACACACACACACACACACACACACACACACACACACACACACACTGTATATATGTAAAATAAATTTCATTCTTGAAAATATATGCAATTCTTCATGACAGCATACTTTTCATGAATTGCTAACATTCTTCATGAAATATGCTAGTGTGAATCATTGCCGTTCATATCCTCATGTATTTTCAGAAATGAGATTTATTTCTTACAAATCATCCCTCCATATGATACACATCACAGAATTTTGTCATACAGAGAAATTAATGAAAAGGTCGGCACCTCTGTATCTCATTCAATAGAGAACTTGTTTTGTGATCAGGAGGTCATGGGTTAGATTTCCAGCTACAACAGGCCTACTAGAACAGATGCTGAATGTTGTTTCACCAAGTGCTCAGCATTAGAAGTGAAAATAACAGGTCTTTCATTGCTACCTTAAGATAGGTGTTGCCATGATAAAGAAAGTTCCCTTCATTTATCCTTAGCATAGGTCTAATTTTGTGGCACTTCATACACATCCAGCAGGTGATGTCTTGTTATTAGTAGAATGTTCTTGCTGAGATATTAAACAGTAATCATTATACATGTAAAATGTATTTCAATTTTAGTTTCTTTCATTTGTTCAGGCAAGGTCATGTTTCTTCTGTTGGGTGATTGTAAGAAACATCAATGAAATGTGATTGCTGTATAAATTTGTGAAAAAGACAAGTTGGCCCAATATTTTGGTTCCTGGTGCTTTTTGAAGCCATGTTTACAGAAAAGAACTTTAAATATATAGATCTAGATCAAGCATATCAAACTATGCAAAAAGTTAATAATTATGATGCAAAATGTGGCCTATTACAGACATTACCTTAAAATGGGGGAAGAAACTGGCCTAAAAACACAATTTTGAGTTTACAATCTGTAGAGAGTTTTTTTCAATGTAAAATACTTCATAGAATTGCATGAATTTCTGTATTTTCTAGCTGCTTTGCCATGGACCCAGACTGGTGGTCTGTAGCCCCCAAACCCCATGATTTATTAATAGTCCTCCTTTACGGGTGGAAGTCATTTTAATCTTGGTTAATATCATGACTGTCCTATAGTATATTGTTGTAGCTTTGGAAATAAAAAAAAAAAAATCAGAACTAGGAATGTTTTGAAAAATGTAGTCGTTTATTCTGTTTCCATACTTTCATTTATGAATCGTGTAAAATCATTTTAATATAGAACAAGTGCTGCCATCTGTCAGTAAAGGAGCAGATCCACTTCCTGTTCTGGGAGACAGATACAGTTGTTTAATGGAGGACATACCAGTCAGTAACAGTGATCTGTTTTAGAAATTGAATTATTTGATGTCATGATTAATACATGTATTTAGTATATTTCTGTATTGATCCGTTATCTGACTTGAAATTCTGAAACGATTGATAAACTATTCTATTGGATACAACTGAGTTCCTGTACAAAGTACAAAGTATGCACTTTACTTGGAATAGTCAATTGAAAATAGAGTTTTATCATTTTTAATCTCTCCTTTAACATGACAAAGTAATAAGATATTTATGGAGAACATTTAGTGTCAGTATTCACTGAATAGCCCTCATATTTAAGTAGTTAAGCAGCTACATGTAGAGGTGTAATGCTTGTGTTTCTGTTCAAAAGGGAAGTGACAAACATGTGCATGAATGGCAGAAATGTCTAGGAAATTGCTACAAAGTGATCAAAGATGCAAACACAGTGTTCAACTCTATCAGTAGTTCAGCAGTGTGTAATGAAGTCATTACTTCCGAGCAGGGTTCAGAATATGTCAAAGGTAAGAGGGCTCAGGATATGTCAAAAGTAAGAGAGTTCAGAATATGTCAGAAGTAAGAAGGCTCAGGATATGTCAAAGTAAGAAGGCTCAGGATATGTCAGAGGTAAGAAGGCTCAGGATATGTCAGAGGTAAGAGGGTTCAGAGTATGTCAGAGGTAAGAGGGTTCAGAATATGTCAGAGTAAGAGGGCTCAAAAAAATCTTATGTATGAACACTTTCTACAGCTTGAATAAAAACTACTGTAAGACGAAATTCAACAATTTTCACACTTGTTTTACAGGTATTGTTGAAATCTACAGAGTTGCCAGCAGAATCAATCTGTCTATTGGGTCCACAGGTAAAAATAATGCTATCTCATATCTGCTAATCTGATTTTTCCTAGAGGATTTGTAATATGAAACAGATGCAATGTACACATATGATTATTAATTACAGTTTGATACATCTTTGCTAGCCAAGGGTAGCAAAGATGAGTTTAATGGCATAAATCTGATTTATAGTGAAATCTGAATTTCTTGGCAACCACTATAATTATTATTAATTTGTAACATTTTGGGGGGAATTTTTCAGAGTGTGACATGGAGATTATAAAGCCATCATAATGTATGATTATCTAGTTGTATATATTTTACTTCAAGGACTCTCTAATGAGAAATTGAAACAGCAAATGAAAGATATAGACTTAGTCTGGAATAACTTGGCAGCATTCCTCGTTGGAGGCAACATGATGGTTTGTATACAGAAAATGTATTTCAAGCTAAACTATTTATATAGAAATTCTAGATGTGTACATAGTTTAGAGCAATTAGTTTAATGTGTATAATTTCTAAAATACACATTTTACCATAATGATGAAAAATTACCCTTTTTTTTAAAATTTTAGTCTGAAGAATCAGGGGCACATATGATATTAAAAGCTCTATGCTTATGATGTAACTTTTACAGTGATTCATGTCTAATGAAGACAGAATGTACATCATTTTAGCAAATTTGTCTAATTTTTCACTGAAAATTGTTATAAATACATGTATAAGTTTCTTTTTTACAACTGTGTTTGTAATCAGAGTCAACAGTAACTGAAGGAAAAGCCGGATTAAATATCTTATAAAAACTTAAAAATTTAGAAATTTGATTTCACTCTAACTTAATGCATTCTTACAGCCAGATGATAAGGAACTAGACTTCAAAAATAGCATTTTGAAATCTGATGACCAAGTTTCCCAGTTCCGAGCCTGTGGTGTGTGCCTATTGGATGTAGACGCAGCTTGTAAAGATTTTGACAGCGAGGAACAGTGTGCCAAACTAACATATGGAGGTCGCCAGTACCATGCAGTGTGTGCTAATTTATGGGTCAACCACGTGGACAGTATGCTTCCTGCTCTTAGGTTACCAGAGTTATTATGATATACTGATTCCTCAGATGATGTTCCTGTGAAAATGCTCTTCTAGTGTTATGGAAGAGATTTGCTTTTTATGGTGCAATGTCTCTTTGCCTACAAAATTTCTAATTTCCCTAAATACTGTAAATCTGGAAACTTTCACAGTGACTTATTACAAAATTTTAAAGACTTTTTTTGTTTGGTGAATAACGATTTTGAAAATCCAAACTTTGCTGATAAAATTCAACATATTTATTAAAAAAATATATATTGGTGAATTCAATACAAGCACAAAATTGTTTTTAAAATGAATTATCTATAGCAAAAATAACAATGTATTTTTTGACAGTCCGGATTAATGCTGTGGTTTATTAAGAGTTATCTTTCTTATTAGCAGAGGGATGTTGTACCTAATAATATACATTATTACAAATTCATGAAGTATATACCAGTAAGCAAATGGTCCCTTAACATGCAGTGTATATTTTTCGATCAAGAAACAATATAGAACATTTTTGCATAACATAATAACACTGTGGAATTGTCCTTGTTTATAGGGGATCACTGTGAATGGTTTATCCATGAATTAACATCCCCATGAAAATTGATGCATAATTTAAGTTTCCTTCATAAAGCTAGAAAAATTTCATCTCACTTGCATTAGGTATCTATAACCATTGTTATTTATTTGTCACACTATTGATTTTATAAATAAGTTAATTGAATTATTCTGGAAAAGAACTAATTACTTTAATTCAATCATTATTATATCATATATACAATGTAAATAAGCATAGTCACTTTACAAGTGCACAGTCACAATATAAACAAATTACAGTCCAATATAATGGAAATCAAGTTTAACTGTGCCAGTATTCTGTGCATTTGCCTTTGAGTATCAGTCAACCAGTTGGTTGAAGTATGTTCCCATGAAAAAGTAAAATGTTGGTTTTTTTATGACACAGTGATGATTCCACTGTAATATTTGAAGAACAAATAACAATATAGGTTTTCAAACTGTAGATGACACTGCAAAGGTGAAGATATGTTCTGTTTATTTCATAGTCTTTTATTTATGGTGTTGCATTGGTGTATGTCTGTCATATGCACAAAAGTAGCTGTGATTCCCAAGTCATTGTCTTGATCATTGCCATTTTCACCTTTTCTTTGCAAAAGAACACTCTAAAATTGTTGTAGATCAAAGGAGTTTATGATATTAGTATGTCAGTACTAAATACATGTATTTTATATGTGTGTCAACATTCCACATCATAGAAATATCTGCCCTGTGTCCTGTTTAGAGCTTTTTTCTGTGTTTGTGTATCTGCTTTGTGCACTCAGACTTCATTTAGCAAAAGGAAGGTTGCTGCATGCTTATAGTGCTCAGACTGTTATAGTGTCACTGGATAGGATGCTAGGTGCAATGTAAAATGACCATTATATAAACTATCAATAGATACAATCTATTTTATTTTACTTGATAATTGAAGTTTATAAGAAGGCTTTGTGGGTTGTTTATTTTTCTCTATCTTTGTAATGCTTCTTACAACATAGCCCAATGAAGTTCTTTTGAACTACATGTATATGTTTATATTTGATCTATGAAGGGTGATTATCTGTAATTATAAGATGTGCTGTAAAACAAAATCATAGGAATGGGCATATGACTCATCAGAAGAAATGTGCAGTTTCTTATACATGTATAACAAAAATCTGTAGGAATTGAGCTGGTCTTACAATTTTCTGCAGGTTCTGTGATGAATATTGATCTTACTGAAAGTTATACAAACAGTAATTTTTTTTATGTTGCTTTCAAAAGGTAAACACATAGGAATAACTTTTTTCACTGTTAAGTTGTCTGTTTTACCTACCTGAAAAACCACATGTTGAAATTTACATGGCAGACGTTCAAAATGATGATTGCAATGCAGTCGGATGAGACTTGGTTACAACATGGTGGGTAGGTGTATTTATACATTCACGGGCATGCCCAGTGGATATAATATATTCAGGTTGGCTGTTTTCTTCTTGCATTGAGTAATGAACATTCCCAATTCAAATTATATATAACTGTACAAATAAATTGTTATATAAGATTTTATTTTGGAGAAGTATGTGATAAGGTAAGGGGAATATGTCTTTATTTTAAAAATGTTGAAAGAGGTATGTATGTAAATTGTATAATGACCCTTAAATGGCAGTTTGAAATAAAAACTTGGTACATTTGTATTTCAACTCCATATTAGATTCAATTTCTTTTCTGTATGTATGCTATTTGACAATTTTAGCCAAATTGTACACTAATTTGCCTCTTTTTTTTCTTCTATATTTGTTTAGAGTGTTGTTCAATGTAATTGTAGAGACTGGTGATGAATAATTGGTATTAAGATATCAATAAATGTTTATATTTTATGTTATAAGTACTTGTTACTGATACTAGTGCAATATGTTCAAGCTGTATTTAAGAACAGTGATTGTTCAATAAACATTTCTGTATCCTGTAACTATTGTTTATTTGTAAGATTTTTTGAAAATTCTGTGTATCTTTGAATCAGCTTTTGGATTACTAGACAATAGGTCTATAAACTTGGACTTATAAAATAGTACCAGGTATACAAATAAATGATACACTGCACATATTGATATACATACTGTGTAATGATGACTTCAGGTTTGGGTAATATGTGGTCATGTTATATGTTAAATACTTATATTTTCTCAAGTCTGATTTTTCAGAAAATCTCATTGCTTACCAAGCTGTGCCACTAAACAAGATTTTCATGCTCAAATATGTCTAAAGATTTTTTTTTTCTCAGATTCGAGATTATTTTTAAATAAGCTGCTGCTAAAGTATTTCATGTCTCAGCTGCGAGAAATATGGAAGTATTTCGAATATCTTTGAGACCTTGGATGGAATATTGGATTGATGTGACAGACAAATGGAATTGATGGCACAAAGTTGAAATTGCATGAGAAAGGCCACAAACTATTGCCACTGATGCATGTACATAGTTGAAAGTTTTCAAAGTTTAAATGGAATGATTTCAACAATTGCAACAGATTTTCAGTAAATGGAATTTAACATAAACTCAAATAATTGAAGATATCTTTAATTATTTGAAGATATCATAAATTCATTTGATGTGCAACAACAAATCAGTTAAAGATCTCTTCAAATGATTAATGATATCTTCGATTCTGAATCATTGTGTGCATTAATTGGATTGTAATTTATCACTGGTACTGTAGGTCTATATTGTTGGAAAACAGATTGCAAAATGAAATTAAGACTCCCTGACTTTTACACCAGAAACATGTAGTACATGTATCTCCATATACACACATATGCAGTGGTTCTACTGTAACGAAAAGGGCATGACACCACCAACCCCCCCCCCCCCCCCCCCCCCTTTTTATTGATGATTTACTTCCTTTTTTTTTATTTGACTTGTAAATTTCGATTTATTAGCATGTTGGCCTCACCACATTTTTATAGTAGTAGTTAATTGTAGTGGAACTGTAAGCAGGAACCGGTAATTTTGTTTGTAATAATAGTAAGAGTAGGGGTCCATACCATACCACCCCCTAATAAAAAAAAAACAACAACACAAGGCAGAGCTACTCTGCTTCTTTGTTAAGAATTATCAAACAATTGTGAAGCTCTTCTACGACTGCCCCCCGCCTTGCTCACTTAAAAACAGGAGAGAGAAAAACGACAGCACTTGTACGCCTGTGAAAGGTGACCTTTTTTGGATACGAATACAATGCTCAGTGTGATATCATACAAGTACATGCATTGACACGGCGATAACTCGGCATTATTGCGATATGTCAATATCTAAATATTGGAATGTTTTAAAAATTTATATCCTACATGTTGATTAACGACACCTGGGGCCTTACGGAACAATCCTCACAATGTTCAGGCTGTCTTCCCCCTCCTCTACAGATGCTGCGCACTAATTTTGTTGACAATTTCGAGTTGAAAAATGTTTACGACATATGCACATTTAAGGTTATTATTGAGAATATGAACTTTGAACTGAACACTTATCGACTGTTTACGGAGATAGTACATGTACGCACACAACAGATAACATGTCCCGTGACACGAGTAAACTTAGTCTGGCGAGTGTTTATGATAAATCAGTGTGATGACTTGTTTGATTGTTCTTTTGACGACTGGGTATACGCTTTTTTTCGAACCTGCATAGACTGACTTGCAAAGTCTGCAGCTCTCTTATTATTCTAAATAATCTATTTAGGTGTTCAATGTAGTCAAATGAACACAGAGAGCTACAGATCTCCAGCAACCAAAGAACCCTGTTCACTTACAGTCTAACCTGGCCTTAATTCTGGAATATCTGTAACTATATAAATAACAAGTTTGACAGTCCTGTCCTCAATAGTTTAGTCTGTATTCTGCCTACAAGGTTTTCCTATTAACTGATACTACTTCGACCTTGGAAAAAAACCCAACAGGCATCTTCCACTTGGCATGCAGAGTATGTGTACCAAGTTGGTTCTAGCCCCAATAGTTCGGTCTGTATACTGCTTACAAAGTTTTCCCGTTAACTGATACTACTCTTTACCTTTGACCTCGAGAAACAATAGGCATCTTCCTTTCATCATGGTGATCATATGTATCAAGTTGTAATATTCTGGAGCTTACGGTTCATGTTGCATTTTGCCTACAATGTCCGGACAAACAGACGGACTACGCCGTACCGTAAATTTGACGGGCGTATAAAAATGTTGCACATGACCTTAAGTGTATATTATAATACTAAGGTCACGAACACATTTTCATTTATAACTTATAATAAGGGTTGGAAACTGGACTAGAATCGAAGCACTTTTAACTTGAAAAGATTCATAATTAAAGGGTAGAGTGTGGGAAAGTATGAAATACAATCGACTTCAGAATTATATTGGAATGTAGTTTGGATGACGATTTTGTTCCAATTTACATAGCCTAACCCACTTAATACTTACTAAGACATTTTACTTAATCTGATTAATTACATAAAATTTTATTCAGATTATCTACTCTTTAACCCACGTTGCCTTCGTCATGCTAAGTACAAAGAAAATCTTTGGTAAATTTTTGCATTTTTTTATTTGTTATTTTTTTTAATTTTTATCACACACCTATCTATTTAACAGTTCACATGTTTTTAAGAAAGTTTTCACATATCTAGGGGTGTCTTTGATGAACTTTAAGCTTTAAGAGTCGAGGCGGCGGTCGTATTCATACTCTCCCAATCCACTTCCGACCCTCTTCAACTGAGTGATGTGATCAGATATCTCCTTAATGGCGTTGACTTGCTCCTCCAAGTACTCGGTCTCAATGAAATCGCACATCTTTATTACATAAAAATAAACAAATAAAAGTAAGTTATACAACACGCATCTCGATATAAATAGATCATTTTTACAAATTGATTTCTGAAGCGTGGAAAAATATTACCTGTGCATCCCCATGCTTGTCTGCGAGCTTATGAAGGTCAAGCAAGGACTGATTCACAGTCTTTTCTAACTGAAGCGCCACCTGCATGGCGTCCAGGCCAGTTCCCCACTCATCACGATCGGGTTTCTGAAACAGAGTCCAAATAGATACACAAAGCTAATAATGTGTGTACGTTGTGATTTTCAAGTAATTTTGTTTTTAGCAGTACAGTACACATGGAGTTTGATTTCACCGTGTACACTGCACGTCATTCCCAATGACTCACATTAATGTCCTGAAGCACGATACGCCCCCCTCTCTTGTTCTGGTACTTCATCAGCTTCTCGGCGTGTTCACGTTCCTCATCAGAAGCGTTTTTGAAATACTTGCTGAATCCAGGGAGAGCCACATCATCACGGTTGAAGTAGAACGACTACAAGCAGACAACAAATGTACTTTTAATATAAAAGATTATTTCAAGTTCATTGTACAAGAACACAGGGCTAATAAAGGTTACTGTGGTACAATTTCTTCGCTTTATGGAATGTTAATAAAAATGACAGTTCAGGACGCTCCAGATAAATGTACGTCAAAAGTAAATAATCATAAAGGTGAAAAACAATCTTTTATATACGATAACGCAGCTTACCATGGATTGGTAGGCATAGCTGGCATAGAGTTCCATATTGATTTGGCGGTTAATGCCTGCCTCGCTCTCTTGGTGGAAATTTTGGCGACACTGAGATTCGGCCATTTTTTATGGTAGAATGTAAGCTTCCTTTGGTTGATGGTAGAGTACAACTTTCTGTACAAGGGCGGCTTTAGAGTTTGGTTTGTCCGTACGTTCACTGACGCAGCAAGACAAGGTATGAAAGAAAAAAGCTTATCGTCTCCTTTTATACCGTCTGGTATATATAGCTCCTTCTCAGGGGTCAAAGTTCGAAGAGTATAGACATCAGCTGAATGTTACCAGGTTACAGTAAGGCACATTTTGTCATTGAAACGTGATTCCAAATGTTGTGTAAATAATAAATATTGGATATCAGTTGATCGAAATTTATTGTTTATTAAAGCTCAATTGACCTGAATACGGCAATACACTTGTCAGCTGATTTTGATCGAAGTTTACACTATTAATACGGAGAGCGGTGATATATCAACTAGATATTTAGCATAGTTGCACGAAAGTGTAGATCTTATACGAGTAAATACATACAAGACCAGTTAATGGATACTTTGGAAAATTTTGATAGAAGTCTCCTTCTAAATATATATTCATATATATTCAGTTTCAATTTAGTATCTGTAGATAGCTCTCTCTATCCCCGAGATCGTGAATTTTTCAGTTTTGGTACAGGCCTTCCTGCTCTATATTACTATGCATTTATTTATTTATGCGGTTGTGGGGGAAAAGATTTTTGAAAGTCGGTCAAATTTGGTCACTTTCCCCGGGCCGTAAGGCCCCAGGTGTGCAGGAGTTTTGCTATTTACAAATTATTCCCCCCTCCCTCCTCTCAAAGATGTTTCATTCAAATTTGAAAATAATTAAAATGATGGTTATAAAGAAGAAGTTAAAAATGTTTAATTGTTAAAAAATGCCAGACGCAGACCAATAGCAACTGGTCACCTAGCTGAGCCATTCATCAAATTTATACTGTGTATTTCATAAATTTCAATGCTCCCCACTATGTCACACGACTATACGACAGCTAGTGTTTTCATATATGCAAAGTCATCCGCCAATTCATTCATTTATTGTGTACTTGTAAGGTTAGAGACCTTTCTCTGTATACTTTAATTGAAGAATCTGGCTCACTCAGCAGTATACACGACTGTCAGCAGGTTGTAGGTTGGTTGGTTGGTTGGTTGTATGCATGTTGTATATTGTATTACGTCCAGCTCGAGAATTTTTCACTGATATGGAGACGTCTGCCTGCAGGTAATCAGAAATCTTTGAAGATGGAATTCTCATATTTTAAAATAAATCCACGAATGCATCGGAAGACATGTCAATACCATCGAAATCTTCGGGTTTTCAAGACTGGCCCCCTAAGCAAACAGTTACAGCGACACGCACTTCATTAGAACGTCCGGTGCAGTCACATAATTTACCTGTATAGTTTCCATACATTACACATTTTAATCAAATGAAAGGTAGTAATACTAGTATTTTCTAAATCTTCATTTTCTGTGAAATGTACCAAGCTTGGCTCCAATGTCTATTCATCATAACTCTATACCAACTAGAATTTTATCATTTGATATTCTGTTATTGACGATCAGGTGAATTCAGCATGACTCATTGAGATTCGAAGAAAATTTTAAAAAAAAACCAAAAAAAAAAAAACACCAAAAAAAAAAACCCCACACGTAAATGTTAAATGAAGTTTTCGAGGAAAGCATTAAATCAGCATATGCATGATAATAATAAAAAAAAATACTACAACTTTGATTGCATATATTGCTATTAAAACGAATCTATTACTGTTTATTAACATCGGACAGGGAGTTTAGTCACTAGGACGGTGGGATTTTTGTATGTTCGAAAAGACAGAATTCTTATCTAAACGATGTGTCCATTTTCATATATGTGATGATTCTTTTTCCATGATATACCTTTTACATTTTTTTTTTATTTTTGCAAATGAGAGGCATCATAATATGACTTGTCAAATGAGTTAATAACTGTTAGATTAGCGTTCATTTCTTCATTTTACAAACAAGGTTACTGAATAAAATTACAATGGAGTAGAAATATTCATTGCATAAACCCTGCGTTTGTGAAATAAACGTTATCATACGCTTGATATTGAATTCAGACAATCTCAACGTGCATATAACCCTGACACCTTTTCTCTCTATTTTATCCACTGACATAGTGCTTCGTTCAGTATGGTTGTCTCGGTGACCCAAATGATATATCTTTATCTAACCACAGGCGCTTGGGGCATGGATCATGAACATTCCACCCCACCCCCACCATATCACTCTTTTTTTCTGATCTGTGATAGACACACTGATTTTTTTTTCTACCAATATTTTGTAAATATGCATTGAAGATCACCCATGCATGCCATTTTCGTCTCTGTCGCATATTAGTAAAAATTACGTTATCAATGATTATAATTTTATATCAGTTATATGAGGTTATAACCATTGATAACGTAATTTTCTTGTGTGGTTATAAGAGAAAGAGAGACAATCAAATTATATTCCGCTTCTTTAAGCCAATGTATAACTTATCTTAATCTTATTACATGTAACACATAACTAGAATTAATATTATGACGATGTTGCACTGTCAGAGCGAGCGGAGCCACACACACACACACACACACACACACTGCGCGGATCCAGAAAATAGGTTCCACCTTGTGCAATTCTTTAAGGAGTTCAATCGAAACTAGGGACTAATATTTGATATTTTACAACTGAAAGTGCATAAAAATTAGCTACAGTAATATAGTCCTCTCCCCCTATTTTGGGGAGAGCGGGGGGGGGGGGGGGGGGGGGGGTACAACTCCATAAGGTCTCCGTAATGGTGCAGTGCGGGAGTGATTAACCCCCGCAACGAATTTGGCTCAAATCATAAAGAAGTGACAATAATATTTGCATTTGTTACCTGAACTCAAAAAATGTAGTTGTGCAGGACATAAAGTATAAAATTAGCCAAAAATATCAAGTACAGTCTATATATCTGTTATTTTTCGTGTATGTCAACATCACAACTTGAATTTGTCCGCCATTTTTACTGACCTTAATCGATTTTATTTTGGAACAGCCAATGATATTCAGGAGTAGATTTCGAACTAAATATAGGAATTCCTCTATTTTAAACATAAATATTGTGGTAAATATGAAACTTCCATCATAAACGATTAACTTTAATGATGTTTTAGTGATAGAATGAGGTAAGCCCGCTTATTTACACTAAGATTTACTTTATCAAGTCAATCTAAACTCCAAGCGCAAGTCCCTTAAAATCACGCGAGACCTGTCAGGGCTGCTGAAAAAGACACTAGTAAACATGCTGGTGAATTTTATCTGGTGTTGATTTATAAAGGGTTGTTGTTCATCATGAATAAAAAAAAAAAATGATTTAATCTGAAGGAAGTCTAACATAAAAGCGATCTTTTAAGACCAAAGTCAGCCGCAATAAAAATTAATTTTGCACCATTACGGAGACCTTATTTAATCGTAGCCCTCTCCAGAAAAACGTCAGATAAAAAAATCGGAGAGGGCTACATTATAGCAGCTACATAAAAATAGGCAAATATATACTATTTATTTTCTACCAAGCTCAGGTGATGGTGGATTTAGAACATCAATCTAGCATCCCCTCTGAGCCTGACATAGCCTCTACTAATGAAATTAAGATATTTAAAAGAAAACGGGAAAATCTATCGTGTGATGAAAATTGCACAATCACTACTTAATGGAAGACAGTGTTTATCTTAAAAATTTATATAATAATCCAGATCATTGATGTATTTTTAAAGAAGAAATTAGGATACTATAATATTGTACAAAATCCCAATTTTAAGACATGATTAAATATTTCAGCATTAGCACATTGTAAGTAAATGTATATTCAAGTTTGCTACATGTTTGTTCCTATTTTGGATACATTGATTGATGATTGATTGATTATATATTGTGTTTAACGTCTCGTTCGAGAATTTTTCACTCATATGGAGACGTCACCATTGCCGGTGAAGGGCTGCAAAATTTAGGCCTATGCTCGGCGCTTATGGCTTTTGAGTATGGAAGGATCTTTAACGTGCCACACCTGCTGTGACACGGGGCCTCAGTTTTTGCGGTCTCATCCGATGGATATATTAACATTCATTCACACGCCTTTAGAATTAATTATTTTGACCACGATCATATTATGTCAAGTCACATTGGTGATTTTCTTATTGTGTGTTCCTGCTAAACTAACTCTATACCAATACTGGAAGAGGGGTGGGGCATCAATGTGTTTTGCACCACTGAGCAAGCCAAAAAGTTAAAACTGGAAACTAAGACTATATTTAGTTGTTTGTTTGTTTTACGTCCCGTCGAGATTTTTTCAGATGCAGAAAAACCCTAGAGATTTGTATTTTTTGTTGTACATGTACAAGGAATCTTCATAATGATTAAATCTATCGTTTCATTTTTTATATGATGATCTGATGTCAAAGAAAGTCCGTGACTTCACATCTCCTGCAATGATTGATATCACATTTCATCATACATATTGTTTCCAATTTACAGGGATTCATATGACTAGAGGTAATCAATCTCTGGTCAACGAGATGTGACTTTGCGGGATAAAAGGATGATCTTTTGGATTATGGTGGGTTTTTTTGTTTGTTTGTTGTTGTTGTTTTTCTTTTGTTTGGTTTTTTTTGTTTTGTTTCTTTTTTGTTTTTTTGTTTTTTGTTTTTTTTGTTTTTTTGTTTTGTTTCTTTTTTGTTTTGTTTTTGTTTTGTTTTGTTTTGTTTTTTTGTTTTTTTTGTTTTTGTTTTATTGGACATGGAAGATGGCTCTATGTAATTTTAATAGAAAGAGCTTTAGAGCTTGTTGCGTTCACTATAAACCAGACAATTTACGATATTAAATTTTCTTTGAACACTGCTGAGGGATAGATTATTCTCATATTCAATGGACGCGTTCAGATATGATATATGTACATATATTTGTATGCAACAGCTACTATAAAATGTATACATGTTTTGATACTTGTAAAGAAAAATGGATGTCGAAGGTTTTTGTTTTTGTGTCAAGGTTATTTCAATGTCATATTCTTTTCATACCAAAGGCCGTTGATAATCTATATTTTGTACTAAACATTTCATCATATCATGAAATGCTTTTGTGCTATCAAACTGATGTTTAAGGTAAATCGTTTAAAATCACCGTTTTTGAAACTCTTTCTCGTAATACGCGTATGCATGTGGTGGGTTTGAGGTTATCATGGAACCGAAAGTAAATACAATATCTTACTGATTCCTCGAAAGTGATCGTAAAATGATTTCGATACCTATCTACATTGAACACATAGCTACTTCATTTTTATCTTATGAAAAGTTCTGATATCTTCCTAATGGAGTCTTGAATATTCATTATAAAATGGAATTGTATCTCGAGTTAACTGATCTCCATATAAAGAACCAGTTTCGGTAGCAAACGACAACAATCATAGCCGATGACGGCGCGTGGGTCCCTTTTTGTATTAATTTCAGCTCTTCTTTTAATGTTTGTATTGGTATAATGTCATTGAGGATGTCAGCAAAGTTCCAGCCCCCTAGAACAAACCTATTTCTCTCGGCATCGCCTAGGGAAATAGGCTTGCTCTCGGGCACCAGGAATCTTGCCGACTCCCTGAGTGATATACTTTAAGTGTATACTATATGACTATTTTGAACCCGCCCTGGAGGCAGAACCCTCGCGGTAGCTCAGTATTAGAGCGTTCGCTTCATAACCAGGAAATTGTGAGTTCGAACCCCGCGTCAAACCTAAGACGTAAAAATAGGTAGTGATTGCTCCGTTGCCAAACGCTCGGCATTTAGACTTGAGAATATCGGATCTTTTCGACATGACCTCAAAAACAGAGGTCCCGTGTTGCAGCAGACGTTAGCACGTTAGAGAACCTTCGCTGCTAGAAGCTATGGTGAGCTTAGGTATTTGAGGTACTTCACCTAGAACTGGTGGTGTCTTAATATGAGTGAACAATTCTCGACGGGACACAAACAACCAGAACCTGCGGTAGCGAAATTGATAATTTTGCTGCATCCCTTTCTGCTTTTCCTGAATTCTATGTAGCATCATTGAAATCAAAATTAAAGAAATCTTTCAAAGACATTTTATGACTATGACCATTTTTACTCCACTCTGATACCAAAACCCCTACCCCGGGGATTATGAAATTTACAATTTTGATAAAGGGCTCCATTTAAATATCCATTCACTTTCAATTTAGTATCAATAGCATTTAAAAAGATATTATTTAAATGTTTTACACATAAACACTGTATATACCAAGTTTGGACCCACCCAGAAGCCTACCCAAGGGATCATGAAATTTACAATTTTGGCAGACGACATCTTGCTCTACATGACAATGCATTTGACGCTAAAATGACGTTTTGTACTCGCCTGCCTCAATAATACCAGCAAGATAATTTGCGAGTTTATGTGTATTAATCTTGAAATCGCATTCTTTGAAATTTAATTGTTCAATGAAAGGAAACGGAAGTGGTTGCATAATTTCTGAAACATTCTGTACTTTTCAGTTTATTCACCAAAGCAATGATCAAAGAATTTTATGTTTTCTCACGTGATTTGATTTTAAACTGGTCTCGCCACAAAGAGGTAGATATAACTACTGTAATATTTTTGTTTATTACTCGATCGTTCACCGTTGGCTCGGTCACTTTGCGAGACTTGCGTTTGAACATCCGCAATAACCATGGTTAGAAGTTATCTCTCGTTGTTCACGAGAAAATTCCCATAAGTCAATTCCCATCGTTGATGGCAATATCATACCGTTTTCCCCCCTTCTGTTTTGCATCAATAACACACAGAACCAAAAACATACCCTTGTCAGAGGTTTTTGTTTGTATATTGTTTATACGTCACATTTGAGAATGTTTCAATGTACATATATGTTAACTCTGTCTTTTGGCTTTCTTTCGTTATATATGCACATGTTCCTTATGTCCTATTTATGGTCTGAAGTAGAAAAAATTCTATTCTTTCTATGTAGAGCCGTCAACAGCTTTATGTGAAGTGGCCTAAATTGGTGCACAAGGCCGCAGCAGTGAGGGTTCTTTATCATACCCAGCCTACTTTGATTCAGGACCATCATTTTAAAGGTCATTTTCAAAAGACCTGTGATTTTTCACTTGTAAACACCGGGCGCTTGGCGAAGGAATAGCAACCTATGTCACACGCTTTTGGTTTGATGTGACGCCAGGATTGAGCCCGGGTCTCATGGTCCCTAACAACTAGCTTACCACGATCCGTCCTTGGTAAAAGGTATAATCAGGGAAAGTTTATAAGGAAATGTCTTCGGAAATAGTGGTTTCTTGATTTTTAATCAGCCACGTGCACCGACAATTACCAGACACAAAAGTCAACGAAACATTACCATTACTTCTATTGAATTTTAAAATCGAGTCATATTTAAGGTCTCATGTCTTGCATCTTCGCAACACAGAATGTTTCATGTCTAGAAGATTATTTCGAGTTTATTATCGTTGAGCATGTAGCCTATAGTACAGTTCAATTTAATGTCTACTTTTTCCTAACGGTAGTTTAGTAGATATTCTCCATTTCACAGTCATTATTTATGACGTTGTCAAGTTTCAAGTGTTCTTGCGGTATCACCAATGTACATTTGACCTTTGTGGTTTGCTAAACAACCAAGACATTCAAAACACGATGGAGACGATGGCTACTGGTAAGATGATAATATGTATCTATTTGAATTACAGACTATCCTAATAATGGTCGATTTTGAAAATGGTAACAATTAGGAATGGTTCACTTGAATTTAAAAACATTTATGGCGCACTTTCAGATCGAACCACGTGTCAACAGGGAAAAGGTGAAGTATTTTTTGGGCGTTCGTGTACCTAAGTACACATGAACAAAACATTGACACTTTTGCAGTTAGGATACATGATTGATTGTATATTGCTTAACGTCCCTCTTTTTCATTGCCGGTGAAAGGCTGCAAAATTTCCGGTGAAAGGCTGCAAAATGTCGGAAATACCAGTATGCTCGGCGTTTACGGCCTTTGAGCGGAGGGATCTTTATCGTGCCACACCTGCTGTGATATTTTTTACGGTCTCATCCATGTAGTCGCCTTTTACCTAATCTAACTCTGATCCCCACGGGACTAAGATACCTGAGTACACGTTATGGTGATAAAATAATTTTATGGGAAAAAAAACAAAACAAAAAACCAAACAAACAAACAAAAAAACTAATTGGTACGACGGCGAGTCTTAAAATAAGTCTATTGAGGAGATTCGGCGCCCTTAGTGTTGATGGTGGGAGATGAAATGCATAACTACGCCGTAACTCTGTAGTCACCAAATGTTCCTGTTATTTGTGTTGGTTATAAGTGTTTCATATAATTATCCTTTTTTTTTTTAGACGGCGACGTAGAACTTGCGTCATTTTCTCTACAACCAGAAAGAACACATCCGACACAGGCAAAAATTAAAATGATAGTGAAGACTTTGTTCGCCGCTTTATTGGTAGTGGCCTACGTTATTTACTTCTCCTTCGCCATGGTGATGAATTTTGAGAAGGCTATTCCACTTCTGTGTGTGACTGCGTTTTTGTGTTTCTGCCTTGGATATTCATTTGTGAAGAGAAAATTCGGTGCCCGAATGTCAGAAATCGTGCGAAAGTGTACAATAGCAAAAACATTCTCTATTTCCAAATCAAGAAAACTCAGTATGTATGTATGTTATAAATGAAATATTGTTTATAAAGCACAACTCGCATGAAATATCTTTAGATTTCAAATCGTTTTCTTATAAATTTTATTATCAGTAATTCATATATCCATGGATCAACAAGGGGATGAATGTCTCCTTTCCGCATCATAAAACGCGTACATACCTCATGGATTAATGGACCGCTGTTTACTTTCCAGACTTGTGTATGGTGGGACAGCGCTAATACTGAGTGGCGTCATTGGCATCATTAACATATCCACGCCCAGGAACCTCGTTTCCCTCGCTGGCATTTTGGTGCTATTACTGCTAAGTTGGCTGATCTCATACCACAAAACGAAGGTACACTCACGACTCAGCTGACATCAGAGATACCCGCTCAGATATCTTAATTTCTGTCAATGAGATTATTTCTTAGCTTTATGAATAGCTTCTGTCTGACATTTTCTGTTAAAAATCATAGTTACATGCACTGTTCTTTGTACGGAAGTCACGGTGGGTATTCCTAATGTTACATAGTGTAAATTCAAAGAGTTTCTAACCAAAATTATTCATTCTTTATTTTTGACTCACTGTCTGCAATGTAGTACTTACCATTAAGTAGTGTTTTCTTCGTTCTTCCTTTTTTACACATACAGTTTTTTTTATGAATAACCATTGAAACGTGAGAGGAGGAAAGGTTCTGAAAAAAAGTCTTGACTGTACAGAATAGTAGACACATGTGATCAGAAACGATAACCGTGTTTTTGAAACTGTATAGTGCCAAACAAATGACAGTGATTTGTCTTGCCTCCTTAGATTGACCCCCGACCTGTCGTGTGGGGCCTGACACTGCAGTTCCTGCTTGGACTCTTCGTACTAAGGACCAGCATAGGGCAGATGACGTTTTCTTTTCTTGGGAAACAAGTTGAGAATTTTTTGAGTCATGTGATTGGTGGAGTGGAATTCGTTTTTGGTGAAAACTACAAAGATTTTGAATTTGCTTTCAAGGTAACTTAGGTTTTAAAATACATGTACTACATCAGATGCATGCAGTTAGACATTAATATCAAAGATAATATGCAGTCTTTTCATTTCTCGTTTTCAGATCACGCCACTAAATGCGTAGTGTCCTTTTCATGTTCAGTACAAGAATATTTCGTTTACAATATAATGTTCACTTTCATAGATGATACTTTATTACTTTAAGCTGATGCCAACTGTAATATTCGTGAATGCTGTGGTATCCATTTTGTATCACTTTGGAGTAATGCAGACCGTCATTGAGAAACTGGCGGTTATAATGTACTACACCATGGGGACGTCTTCCGCTGAAACAATGTGTACCGCATCCAGTATCTTCCTTGGGCAGGTAATTTGCAAAAATGGTAGTAGTTTGGAAAAATTATTATATAAAAATATTCTTACAGCTTTCTTTTTGGTGTTTGTTCCTTTTATCAACACCTTTTGATACAGCCAGAAGCTTCTTTCACCATACGTCCATATCTGGAGAAGATGACGCATTCTGAACTGCATGCTATTATGACGGCAGGATTTGCTAGTGTTACCGCTGACGTTTTTGGATTATTCGTTGTTTATGGCGTAAGAAATATGTTAAGATTTTATGATTTCGTTTGTTTTGCAAAAACCAGTTTTCTCTTTTAATCAGTTACCAGTGTACTTCGGCTGGCATAATGATTTTAAACCTGCTGGCATATATAATTTCAATATATAACACAAATGATTTGTCCTGTGTGTATAAATGTAATATTTTTTCATTATGTAGATTTCGTCAAAACACATCCTGACTGCAGTTTTGATGTCCGCACCAGCTGGACTAGCTGTATCCAAAATAATATACCCGGAAGTTCAAGAACCGGAAACACGAGACCTCTCAAAGTTGAGAGAAGTTGAGAGCTGGTATAGAATCTACGTAACGTTATTGGCATACATAACAGGACCTAGAATATATCAAATCTTTATTTATCTCCCAGATTTTGACACAGTTACAATGAACTATTGCAACCAAGTTGTCATTAAGCCAACTTTTATAATTTCTCCCTAGAATCAATATTTCTTGGATTTAGATATATTTATCGGATAATCATTTGCAACAAATTATTCAGAAGCAATAAGAAGACAGTAGAACGAAAACAATGAGAACAAAAATGGGGACTAAACTAGGAACCCCTGTAGGTTTCTGACCTAATTTTTGCTAAAGTATCGTTATCCTGTTGGGGTAGTCTAAAAGCGCAATAGGTTGGCAACATTGAGGTCCCGAATTCGATTCTCGGTCCCGACGTCGCGTCATATCTGAGACGTTAACACAGTTCATGACTGTTGCTTTGTCAGATATCTTCTCAATATATTCTATAGACTGTCTTTTCAGATATCTTCCAAATATATTTTATAAGCTATCGTTTTTAGATATTTTCCAATATATTCTATAGACCGTCTTTTACGATGTCTTCTCAATATTTTTTTTTCTTTAGGCTATCTTTTCAGAGGAGGTCAAATCACAAGGCCATAGTATGAAATTAAAGCTCTTGCCATAAGAAATCTATATACAAAATATGAAAGATCTGCCTTAAATGGTCCAGGAGATATTGAATAGGTCAGAGATTTAAAACGTAGTTCGAACTGCAAGGTCTCAAGGTGAAACTTCAAGGAATAATGAAGTTCTGCCAGAAACATGGAAGGTCTGTCCGTAAAAAATACATATAAAATACGAAAGCCCTAGGTTAAATAGGTCAAGATATATTTTTAAAGATTTTTCCTATATATCAGCATATAAAACTTTGATCCCATATCGTGGCCCTATCCTACCCCGGGAGCCATGAGTTGCACAAACTTAGATCTACTATATGTCGGGAAGCTTTCATGTAAATATCCGCTTTTCTGGCCCAATAGTTATTGATAAGATTTTTAAAGATTTTACTTGTGTATTTGCATGTACAATTTTGATCCCCCTGGACCATGATTTTAACAAACTTGAATCTGCACTATGTCAGGAAACATTCATATACATTTCCTCATTTCTGGACCAGTGGTTCTTGAGCAGAAGATTTTAAAAGATTTTGCCTATATATTCGCTTGTAAACTTTAATCCCCTATTGTGGCTCCACCCTACCCCCAAGCGCAATGGTTTTAACGAACTTGAATTTGCACTATGTCAGGAAGCCTTCGTGTAAATTTCAACTTTTCTGGTCAGTAGTTCTTGAGAAGATTTTTAAAGATTTTCCCTATATATTCGCATGTAAATCTTTCATGCCTTATTGACCCACCTTACCATCATGGGTCATGATATTAACAAATTGACCATCATGTCGGGGAGCTTTCATGTAAATGTCAAGTTTTCTGGTCCCGTGATCCATGAGAAGATTTTTAAATGAGCACACCCTTTTTATGCTCTTTCATGATTATCTTCCCTTTGAAGGGAGCATGACCCTTCATTCGAATAAATTTTAATCCCCTTCACCTACGGATGATTTGTATTAATTTTTATTGAAATTGGCATAACGGTTCTACAGAAGATGAAAATGTGAAACGTACAGACAGATGAAAGGTGATCAGAAAAGCTCACTTGAGCTTTCAACTCAGGTGAGCTAAAATCTGTTCACAAACTGACGCAGCTTTCAGCCAATTTTTCCTCGATAAATAGAAATGTAATACTGATATATTAATTTATATATTCATTCATTATACACGTTTCAGAAATCATTTTGTAGATGATCAATTAACGACACATAATATGACAGTATCCCATACTATGTATAATTGATATATCAGCAGAGAAACTGCCAATGTGGTCGATGCGACAGCGAAAGGAGCTACCGAAGCCATTTATGTGGTATTTGCCGTTATTGCAAGTCTGATTGCCTTTCTTAGCATACTACACTTTGTGAACGCTGTCACTGCATATCTTGGGAGTCTAGTGGGCATCGAAGATCTTTCACTTGGTGTAAGGATTAAAGTCTTTTCAATTTCTGCTTTTGAATTTTTGGGTATATTTTGATACGCTGTAGTTTAAAAGGCAATACTTGTAGAACATTTTTTACCCTAATTCATATCATCCTTGAGCTACATTTAAATTTGTTGATTAGGTGATTTTGTCCTTTGTCCTGATTCCTGTTGTATTCCTAATGGGTGTTCCGTGGTCGGACTGTCGTGTTGTTGGGGAGGTGGTAGGACTAAAAACCATCATCAATGAATTTGTGGGTTATGAGAGACTAGGTACATACATCAGGGCCAACAGAGTATCGGTAATTCTCTCCGTGTCATCTTTTTTCTAAGTGACTTTAAAGTATTCATGAAAGTATCTGAAGATTTACATACGTCCTAAACATAAGCTAGTTCATTACATTGTATGTAAAGACCATTGGACTCCATACAAAATTGTTACCATCAAGTGGTCAGCTTTTGATAATACTGTGGGTTTTTTTTTCATCAGAGGAGAGCAGAGACAATAGCAACATATGCACTTTGTGGTTTTTCTAACCCAACAACTATTGGTATCACCTTATCGGGACTTGGTGTACTTATTCCTTCGCGTAGAGATGTTTTGGCAAAATTAGTCGTGACGTCATGGATTGCTGGCAGCTTTGCGTGCTTCCTTACTGCTTGCTTTGCAGGTAAAATTGTAGAAACTTATTTATGGAAGTACGGTGTCTCTTGATGCTTTGTCGTAATTAAACAATCCTCTTTGAATTTTAGGACTGATGTACACGGAAGAGATAGACAGCTTCCATTATTCTCTACCATCCAATATCACTTTGAATATGACGACATCTTCAGTTTTGTGAAGAAATCACTAAACAGAAATATATTTTATGGGGTTCTTATTCATTATTGTCACTGTAATCACATGTATATTTTATGAATCTGGTATCGATTAATTTTTGTGAGATCGACGATAATACAGCGATTCTGATTGGTTGAAAATCTTCATCAACTAGAAATGTATTGAAACGTCACGCTTTTGTTCGAAACGCCGTTTTGAAAATTGTAATGTCAGGATATAGTTCGTAACTTTTCATCTGAAGAAATATGGTTTTGAAAATCAATAAATTAGAAATACATTGGGATTTTAGATGGGTGGTCATGTATTCAAATCTTGTAAAACTCAAATGACTTTTCAGTAGATGTGAAACTCGTCGCACCACTCAGGTTTTTAGCTCACTTGTGCCGAAGGCTCAAGTGAAATTTTTCTTATCAAAACTTTCCGTTGTTTGTGGTTGGTGTCGTCGTAAACTTTTCACATTTTCATCTTCTTCTTCAGAACCACTGTATCAATTTAAACTAAAGTTGGCAAAAACATCCCGGTAAAGGGGGATTCAAGTTTGTTCAAATGAAGGGCAAAGACCTTCTCCATGGGGAGATATTGGCGAAAATGCACTGACAATTTTTAAGAATCTTCGTCTCCAGAACCAATTGGCCAATTTCAATCAAACGAGGTACAAATAATCCTTAGGTGAAGGGGAATCAAGTTAGTTCAAATAAAGGGCCATGCTGCCTTCAAAGGGGAGGTAATAGCAAAAATGCAAAAATACGGTTGGGGTCATTTAAAAATCTTCCTTTCAAGAACCACTGAGCCAGACAAATTTAACTTTTCTTGAAAGCTTCTTGACATTGTGCAGATTCAAGTTTGTTAAAATCATGACCCCCGGGGTAGGGTGGGGCTACAATAGGGAATCAAAGTTTTACATGCAAATATATAGGAAAAAATCTTCTCAAGAACCACTGGGCCCGACAAGTTCTTTACAAGCCTGCTTCTTGAAATAAAGCAGATTCATGTTTGTCAAAATCATGGCCCCCGTGGGTAGGGTAGGGCCAAAATAGTGGATTAAGTTTTACATTCGAATATATAGGGGAAACCTTTAAAAATCTTCTTCTCAAGAATTACTGGGCCAAAAAAGTTCAGATTAGGGAATCAAAGTTTTACATGCGAATATGTAGAGAAAATTTTTAAAAGTGTTCTTCTCAAGAACCACTTGTTCGAATTTTACTGACAGTTACTGGCAGTTTACTGACATAGTGCAGATTTATATTTAAGTTTGTAAAAATCATGGCCCCCAGGGTAGACTGGGGCCATAATAGGGCATCAAAATTTACATACGACGCACTATATAGGAAAAAATCTTTAAAAGTCATCTTCTCGAGAGCCACTGGACCAGAAAAGTTAAAATTTACATGACAGCTTCCTGACATAGAGCAGATTTATAACCCCTGGGGGTAGGATGGGGTCACAATAGAGAATCAAACTTTTACTTGAGGATACAGGAAAAATCTTTAGATATGGGCCGAAGTGACTCGGGTGAACGACGTGGCCTATGTGCCTCTTCTTATAGGCCGCACAAGAACGCGGTCTGTTTAGATACGCGGTTCCAAACTGTACATTTGTTTATGTGGAATGAATGTTTTCGTTTCTGCGGGATTGATGTGAATGTATTTCAAAAAATTAATATTATACTTACTTAGTTAGTGTTAACATTAGCCAATCTCTAGAAATAAATCAAATGTAATGACAAAAAAATGTAATGAACATTTCTATACTGCGTTTGTTTCGGGTTCAATTTATCTCATTTATCACTTTACATCTATTTATTCATTTATGAAATACAAAAATGGTGTGCAGTATTTTGTAGATTCAAGACTATTTTGCGGATTCACACAACTATTAATATATTCAATTGATTAGGGGAATGGAGTCCAGATGAAAAATCCAAACATAATCATGTATTTATACATGCCTTTTAAAATCGTTATCCTTCCGCGTAAGATTGTTTCTACTAATTAATTATCCTTGCTATTCATTCAGTATATCTTAATTAAAGTATTACTGTACAATTAACATTTTGGTCTTAATGGATGTATAAAATGCATATCGTCAGCTAGTGTTGTCCCATCTTAAAAAAGGGGGGTGATTTCTTCTGCAGCCTGATATCTTTGACAATTTCTTGTTTTTAAATGCTACCATTATTTAATACTTGCATGCATGTATGCATTTCATTATGAGACCACTTTAGACTCTGACGCTAACCTGCCGAACACCGTGGTGATCGACGCGCCTGATCCAGACACAAAACAAAGAAGAAAAAACCCAGTTATTCAAATTTGTATGATATTATTAATAGTTGAGCTACTATTTTGTGACTGAGCGTTTTGTCACCATTCTGAGAGATCGCATTTGAATCTAAATATGGATCGTTTTTGATATGTCCGGTTGGAAAGCAGTAAAATAGGGTTCATTCTAAGTCGTAGTTTAAGAAATACGAGGCTAGGTAATCGTTATGCTGTGAATTTGTTATCGCAAAAAGAGCTAAGTCTTCCTTTATGAGCTATAGCTATTGATATATTCTTTTATTCCCTTGTAATGTGCTAGCTTCTTTAAGATCAATGACCCTGTTGTGATCCGGGTCTATAACGTTTACCCCCCCCCCCCCCCCCCCCCCCCCCCCCCCTAAAACTCATTAGAAATTGAAGTTTTGTTTTGACATGTTTACACAACAAAGTAATACCACATATGCATATACAGGTATGCATATACAGGTATACGAATTAAATAATTACTTATTTCGTCGGCTGATCGGGATATCAACATAAAAATAGTCCCAGGGCTACATCGCTCACCTTAATCACCATGGTCCTAATGTTGTGATTTTTAAAATATTTTTTCCCAATCTTTTTGACCCCATATTGTAGCCCCAAAGGGTCAAACGTGGATTCACACAATATGAGGACGCCTTAATACAAATATAACAAACATGATCATGATATTGTGGAGAAGGTCAAGGTCACAAATCATGATATCATACTAAAAAATCTATATACAACATAGAAAAGTTCTACTTTAAATAGCTCAGAAGTATTGAATAAATTGTGTTAAGAAAAAAGTAGGCAACTCCAAGTTCAAGGTCACAAGAAAAAAAATTTCTGAGTCATAAAAAGGTTTTGTTACAAGAAATCCGCATATGAAATTTGAGCACTCACCATTCAAAAGTTATGAACAAGGTTAAAGACAGGACAAAAACGATATGACCCCGACTATAGTTGCAGGGGCATAAAAACTTGAACCCATGCAACTTTTACATTTCGATATATTTTTGTGTGGTCCTACTACTCTTTAAAAGAATTTCTCGTGTAATAACTTTGATTTATTTTGTGGCCCCTAATATGAACAAACTTGAATTTGATCTATCTGTAGATGGTTGCATATAATTATGACAAATCATGGGGTCATGATTTGAATAAACCTAAAACTAATTTATATGAGGAGTTTTCATGTAAATTTCAAATTCACTGGCCCAGTGATTTTTAAAATTTTTAATGATCTCACTTTATTTTTGCTTTTTTGTGATTATCTCCTGTTTGAAGGGAGCATGGACCCTCGTTTGTATAAACTGTGAATCCCCTTTACCCAAGGATAATTTGTGCCAAGTTTGATTGAAATTAGCCTAGATGTTCTTGAATATTTTAAAAGTTGCTACAAAATTTTCACCAATTTTCTGATTATCTGTATTTAAAAGGGATGTGGCACTTTATTTGAACAAACTTGAATCCTCGTTACCTTTCAGGTAGGTGAGCTAAATATGGAGAAGCTTGTGTATCAACGCGCTACAATGCAGCCTTAACTGAAACACACACACACACAAAACTACTGAACACCAAATTTGCCATTAGGTCGTTGAAACAATTACAATATCTATATGACTAAACGTACGTGATAAGCGATCGAGAATTTCCTATTTTGAACGAAATGAACCAACAAATTTAACTTTTAGCATGCATTAGAATAACTGAGCAATTGTTGATATAAAGCTATAGTAAAAGGTCTCATTATTTTTCATAACAAAGGAGTACATTAAATTATGATTAAACACAAAACACCGTCCGTGTAAACAAGTGCAATTTTCTAATACCATCTCAGAAACATAATGAAGTTTAAATATCGATTGAATCAACAATGAATAATGCGTTCAAACAACATTCTTTAGTCAAATGATATTTCATTGCCGACAGAAATGGATAATGTAGTGCCAAATGATAGACATGACCCCTTTCTTAATAGAAAGTCGGTCCAGTGATGATAAGGGCTCTTAACAGATGCATTTTGTCATTACAAGTGACACATCCTTGTGGATAATGTCTCCCGTCTTCCAGGGGGAGGTATATTGTTTTTGTACTTTCTATCTGTCCGTCCGTCTGTCACAATACCTTGTGAGCGCTTCTCCCCCTGTATGGTTTATCGGATAAATTTGAAACTCGTCTTCTACTTCATTACCTTTCGTGTATGTGCATATTGTCGGGACGCGAGGATCCAATTATTTTCCTAAATGGATCTATGAGGGGTGGAGGATATAAAATAGCTTGTGAACACTTCTCCTACGTGGCTTATCGGACTGTACAATGCTTCATTATCATTTAATGGTGTTCATATTTTTCTGACTCAGGGATCTAATATTTTCCTACAATTTAGAGTGAATCAAAGAGGAGTGTTTTGTAGCTTTTTTATGCACAAGGGTATATTCATTTCCTACTGTTACTTCAGCATAAAGTCAATATTTTTGTTTCATATACAATAATGATATGTGTCACATCGATATTGAATCTTTCTTCCATCTTTTTCCTCAATGAACAAAGTGCATTTCATAATGTTTATGTTTTTGCTCATGCTTTCTTCTCCACACCATGCATTGCATTTAGGGGAGGGGTTGTTAATTTGGAGCTCTTTCAGTTTGGGGAGCTGGAGGAGACATTTGTTTTTAACAAAAATAAATTATATTTACCAAATTATATGACCTTCAAATAATGTGTTTTGAGAAAAAAGTAATAACATAAATAACGATTTTTTCTTAATTTTATTGCATTATGTAATATTTCCATTTCAAATAAATAAGACATAAATAAGCATGATGATCACAGACAAGTTGTTTTTAATGGACGACTTCGGGTGCTACATCTAGTGCGCTCGTGACATACGCTCTCTCACGTAACAATGTTTGCAAATGCTGATTGGACAGAACTGAGGATGCATTTGGCACAAAACACATTTAAACATTGTAGTTTATATCAACATTTGTAGCCATTACAACAGAAAAGATTACTTTAGGGATTTGGTCTAATACTGCTTTGAACGAAAAGACAGGTCATTAAGCTGCAAGACGGGATGGGATAAAAACCTGAATTGAGCCACTGGGTGATCGTCTTGTCTGACATCATGGAATGATTGCTGGAATGTGCTAACTAAATAAAATACAAAAAACGCAAGATAAATGGCCATAAGTTAGTCTTCTGTCAGAATCGTATGAATATTGCAAGAAGATATTTAAATAACCCAAACATTCCTCTAAACAAAGTACAAAAAGCAATTTAATGACCTCTACATGCCTACAGTAACGTATATTCCCTAATCTGGAAAAGGTAATAGAAAAAATGGACCCTTTCATCAGACACACAGAAACGTCCAAAATATCACAGATAAATTATGATGCAAATAAGACAGACGAGATTTACACGAACTCCTCTTCCTCTCCGTAAGTACAAGACAGCGTATTCGAAGAACTGGATAAACTTGAAATTGACACTGCACGAATCAGTTTATTGGACTTTTCCGTGCTTGTCTCCCGATTTAGGACAGCTGTTCTCCCTGTAGTTAAAGGAGTGGCTAGTTTCGGAACCGGCGTCTTGGTTCCGGATTGACTGCGAACATTTCCAGTTTGGTCATTATGTTCCGCCTGCGCTGTTATTCCAGAAATTTCATCAATTTCATCGTCGTCATATTCACCATTCATACTGCAGTTCATATTTTTGAGAACGGGAGAAGATTCTTTTTTAAATAGAGTGTCTTGATTGCCCAAATTGAAAAGATTAGAAAACGACATAGATTTTCCACTCGAATTAAGCGATTTCGGGGCTGGAATTCTTGACTTTGGTCCCTCTTTATTGTCTTTGCGTGGATTTGTTTTCAAGATTTCTTTAATTTTAGATACAATTACTACTGCATGATCAACATCAGCAGTAGTTGGAGATTCGGGGACGGATCCACTGCTAGATTTCATGCTAGATCGCCTTGAAGAATTAACAGGTGAACGTGTCGGAGTGCTTGGTCGAGGTGGAGTTGATACAGGCCTATTAATTGGCTGATATGACGAACTAGATTTTGAAAATGAAGGCGTTTTAGATCTTGGAGTTGAAGGTATAGATCCTTTAGTACTGGATCCTGGAGATTGATGTGCACTATGTTTCCCAGCAGGAGAGTTTCCTCTCCTCTTTATATTCTCATTACTATCTAACGACAATTCATCACTTCCCAAATTATCCTCATTTTCCATGCAGTTTAAATCAATATCTCCCATGAAATCTCCACCTGGAGTTTCATTAACAGAGGCCTTTAATTCCCTTTCTCGCATTTTTTCGAAAAGCTTTTCCATGGTTTCATACATTTCAGGATCCTCTGGTGGCGCTTCTAGTTCGTCAGCTGAAATATCCCGTAGGCCGTTAACTGGAAGAGTCAATGCCGCTTTGATTTCCTCCAACGGACGCGACTCTAGATTGTACTGGTTAAGATCACTTGGATTGGGAGTTTTTGCTCTCCGCAATATTCCTGGAGGATTTTTATTCCTAGTAGATGGTTTCTCTACAGAAATTGTTTTTACAGCTGACTCCACCCAAGCTTCAGTTCTATTCAGCACAACGTGAGAACCAGCACCTTTCCTCTTTACTTGTAATACTTCCTCCTCTTTGTTTGTCCCGCGATTCCAGTTCTCGGGATCGACACTTCTTGGTCTTGGTCGATATCGAGATGTTTCTGTTGCTGGTTTTGCACTACGCGAACGATCTAGATTTTCAGTGGACGCTCGCTGGTTTGTTGATGTTGTTGCTCGAGCAATGATTCGACCCGTGTTTGTTCGACTAGTTTTGTATTTTGTTTCTTCCCCATCTTTCACATTGATTTTGTGTCGCCCACTATCCCGATTCACAGTCACCATTATAGCTTCCTCAACAGCGTTTTGTTTAACTAGAGTTTTCGGCTTTAACCCAGTTACAATCGACTTCCTTGGCGTTGCTGGGCTAGCAGACACACTTCTTCGTTCTCGTGGGTCGTTGTAGTCTGACTCCGGAATTTCTCGAGCCGTTAGCGTTGATGTTTGTTGTGAGTTTTGAGTAAGCCTTCGTATGGGACTTACATAAGACTTTGGTTGGTCATTCGTTGACCTATTTCCTGGTCCTGGTGTTTTGGATCGTGGAATTTCATTCCGTTCTTCTTTCTCTGTTTGCGAGAAATCATTTGGACCCGGAGTTGTTGACCGACGTTGCATGTACAAGCTGGTGTAAGATGTGTTCTTTTTCGGTGTGTTTGCTGCAGCTTTGTTTGCGGAAGGTGATTTAGCTAGAATGGTTGCCTTCTTGGGTGTTGGTGGTCTCTCTTGATACACGCTTTCCGACTGCGCAGACTCAATTGTCTGCGTCAGGCTTAGTGATTTGGAAGAACTTCCTACTGGTGTCATTGGCCTGGGAATCAGAGACGGAGTAGAGGGTCTACCAGTAGGCGTTGATGGGCGTTTGATCGTAACCGTTTCGTTTGTCAGCCTGCTTGCGCTTGGTGTTACATCTTTTGCCGTAGATTCCATTGCACTGGATTCTGCAGGTTTTGATTCCGTCTTCTTGTTATTTTCAACTGCTACACAGGCTTGTTGCGCCCGATTTCGAAGCTCCTGGATTGACTTTTGTAATGCATTGAAACTGGCAATAAGAGAGTCATTACTATTGCCTTTCGATACTTCTTTTTCTGGTGATGTCTCCTTTTCAAGCCCCGGATCGGTAATGCTGCGGGTCATTTTCGTTGAGGAAATGTATTTAGAATCATTTGAAGAATCTACATGATCACTCGATATAGTATAAGTATCAGTTCCTTTAAAACTGGCAGACGAAGTTTTGGGTTCCGAGTCTTCCGAATCAATACACATGTAACTTATATTAGGTTTTACATTCTGAACTGGGCGTTCACTGAGCACAGAGTCTGACTTCGATTCGTGAAGTTTTCTATGAGGTTTCGGACTATTAGACACATTATTTTGCATTGCTGTTGTAGTGTGAGTAGTTGGACGAGGCACCGTGTATGAAGAGGTTGGCGTCTTAGGTCTCGACACATTTTGAGCAGCAGAAGGCTGTCCAGTGCTCATGGGAGTCTTCAATCGAGACGCACTGCTCAGAGGTGTCTTTGGACGTTGAACAGTGCTCACTGGAGTTTTGGGTCTCTGAATAGTACTAGTACTGACTGGGGTTTTTGGTCTCTGAACAGAACTAACCGGTGTTTTTGGTCTTTGAACAGTAGAACTTACAGGAGTTTTTGGCCTTGAAACCGAACTAGAAACGGGTGTTTTCGGTCTGGATACAGTAGAAGATGCCAGTATTGTCCGTTTTGGTTTCTCCATCTCAAAATATCCATTATTTGCATTCTGTCCATTGAAAGACTTGGTATCCAAACTACGACTCACATTTCCCGTGTACTTGTATCTAGATGGTTTTTCACTAATTGGCGGCTTTTTTACAGATCTGTTGGCACCGTATGATATGTTCCGTGAACTATCGGTACTACTTTGTGATCTTGGAGATTCTAAGCTTCCTTCTGACGCATTGCCATTGGGAACCGAAAGTGCACTATTTAATAAATTTTTGAACTCGTCCAAAGTCATTGTACTAATTTGGTTAATATCAACAGACGGCTGCATGGAGCTGGAGCCTGAAGTGTCATCTGTACCAACGCTGTCGTTGCCCTCGGAATCCATGCTCGGGCGCTGGGGAAGCTGGCGACGATCTGCACGTGGAGTATTTGGAATTGATTTTGATCTGTAAAAGTACCAAATATACACATTTATTACGTAACTCGGCCGACTTTCTATTGATCTCCTGATGTTACTACATGTATAAAAGGTTGAACAATAGGGTCAAAATATTTAAAATAAAAAAATAATATGAAATCCCTTTTGAAAGATGAGGTTTATGGCCCTTCACAATAAAAAATCAACTTACATGGTCATAAAATACTTAACAGATCCAAATATGATCAATCTAAAAATTCAAATGTCCTCAAACACAGAATTCCAAGCACGTACTGGATAATATCCAATATCAGAGTACTTTAATTCGGTGTCATATTTCATGCATTCAATTAGTCTGCTTTTTCATGATGACCAACAATTTAAGACATCCGAACCTTTACAAATACATGTATACTGAAATGCTGACACATTTAACAATTATTGCGAGAAGTGCCTACACAATAAATGTTTGCAATTTTAATCTACCTACCTTTAAAATTCTTACTGGAAACAATTCACACATAAACATGTTACATTAAAATTCATTTAAATGGAGTGCAACCTCTAGAAGCTCTTAGCGCCTATTACACTTTGAAAATGAAATGATTTCTCCAATACAATCGATGGAATTCTCTTTTATCAAGAGAATTGTCTTAATCTACATTTGGCAGTTCTGTTACACAAAGATAGAGTTCTTCTTAACATACCCAAGACACCAGAATTCGAAGGGCAAATGAATCAATACTACTTGTAACAGATCATGAAGAAAACAAGTGGAATTCCAAACCCCCTTTAGGACTTTTGCCAAATTGTTTGGACGAGACTTTGTCGTCAAATACTGATAATTGCCCGTTTTTCACGGTTTACATAACTATACGCGGGTCATAAAATAATAAATCAAATATTTATAAGCCAGTATATACATATAAAGGTATCATTACCTATGTATTTCTCGTTTCCTTCATGCTGACTACTGTCTCCAAATAAAAAAGAATATGCTGCAGATATAGTTATCTTAATTCCGAATATAGATATACACCTAGTTGTGTGGTTGAATATACGTACGTCTTCTAGATTTTAGGTTTAAAGGTAGATTTTAAGAAAACAATATTTAAATGTCAAAAGAAACACGGCACAAGGCAAAGTTATTCCGGAGACATAAATTCTAAGATGCGTTCGTGCATGTTCGGAAAAGAACGATTAAATAGCTGCGTCGTATGTACAAACAATCAGGCTAGGTGTGTATGTATGTGTGTGTGTGTGTGTGTGTGAAGATCCTTAGAAAATTAGCGAAGATTCCTGTCGGTTTACTTGATATCTAACGACTGTGACAAAGGAAAAAGATTTGTTATTGATAGCCTTACGTGAAAGGGATAAAGAAGAACTCTTTTACGTTTATACAGAAAGAAAGGATTTGAATAGTACTACCTTAATTTGACAAAGGCAGATCTCTGAACTTGCATGTTAAACATTTAGTACTTGTGAATTAATGGAACTACAAACAATTACATGCATTTAAAAGAAACTCAAAACTGGTCCTTCATTTCGCATTTATGTTAGAGATATTATATTTAAATAGCACCCTATTTATATTTCCATAAATTAATCATTCAAATGGTTTTGGGAATGAGAATAATGGGAACAAATCGAAATACTCGAATGAACGGGTTTTGTTTCCTTCCTTTCAAAATAGATATGAGATCAATAGGTGAGCAAAATGACACTCTATACATTACCTGCCAACAATTTTCAATCTGCCTTTTATTTATTGAGGAGAAAAGTGAAATTGATTTTTTTCTCTTACCTTGAATAGTTAGAGACAAGAGTGGCCTGGCTGTTTCTTCTACTTGGTGCCGGTGACATGGACACTGCTCGCTGAAACGACGGTGATGTACATCGTTTGGGAGCTGGGGAGGCACTCCGAGCCGAGGGGGACGGGGACGGACATCGTTTGGTTGGAGATGCAGGACGCGATGGTTTGGTCGTCTGTTCACGTGGTTGTAATGCCTTATTGATTCCTGACACGGGCGACGGCGATCGCAGACGACTAACAGGGACAGGAGACTGGCTCCTCCTTGAATTGGCAATCACTGTATTAGTCCTCTGACCACTAAAACTAATACTATTTACATTGCCCGTCGGAGATATCGGAGAGACGGGAGGTTTTGTCCCATAGTTCTGAGTAACACTTTGAGTGTTTAGCTTTCCTGGAGAAGGGCCAGGTGACACGCTACGCATGCGTGCCGGTGAATTTACTCTTTCAGAAGCTTCTGATATGGAATGAGACACTGGGCCAGCTGAGATTTTTCTGAGGGACTTCGCTGGCAAGGTCTGAGACATTGAGGGGGTACTAGCCCGGCGGGTGGGGGTTCCTTGAGGCTTTTGTGATTGTGGTACTGGCATATTCCGATGACCTGTATAAACAGATAAATGTGTCATTGAGTTCAGGGTGACAAAATGTTAACGTTAAAAATGAAGGTAGTTTAAATGTTTTTGAAAAAGATAAACGAAGCGGATATTGATATGAAAAAGATTCTGTTTAGTTTTGACCTTTGTTTACTGGTTTCTAATGTTTAGTCAGACTAAACAGGTGCGGATTTGACAATAGTTATAAAAGCATTTGGATTATTTCAAACAATACTTTAAAAACATCGATATATACATATTTACGGACCAAAGAGTTTAAACGTTATCTTATTCTACTACACACAACTCCGTTCTTTATACCTTTGAACCTTCTTTTCTGAATTGTGAGTAAATAACTCACCGTGTGATTCAATGTCATTTTAAATTAGCTTGCTTCTGCACTTTACAGTTTAATTGTTAAGGCTCTACTGTGTCCACGAGGTTCCATATACTATTAACATTCGAGTATATCCTTATAGGATCTTGGCTGGTCAAACATCTTCTTACAAATACATAATTATATTGTACATAGAAGTTCGAAAATTGTTACAGTGTTTAAGGCTGCGTCACAATATTGGTGCAACACTGAAGAATATGAAATTATTTCATTCCAAAGACCTAAAACTATGCTGACAAATCTGATAAAATCAGGTTTTGAAAATTTTATGAAATTGATTCAAAATCAATAAAACACACACAAAAAATGATACAAATATAACTAGATTACTAGAGTGATCAACTCCAAAAATATTAACATTGCAGATTGCTTCGAATGCACGTGACATTAAAAGACCTAGCAATGCATGTGGAGTTGAATGTACATGCTTCGTCATTTACTCATAGGTATGTTTAAAATGCAACAAAGCTATTTATAATAAAAATAAATCATGGTTCAGTAATCAAACTACAGTGCATGTACTTAAGATTATATCTAATGATCTTAATTCTACAAAAAAACAAATCCTTGTATTATCCATATTGGTGTGTGATATTCATAAATAATCTCATTAGAAAAGTCATAAGTAGATGTTTTCCTGATTTGTTACGCAAAAAATTCCACCGGCTAGAGACAAGCCTCGTTTTTCATTCTTAAATCACACAAAGCAAGAAAAAATCGATCACTATCCACGCAATCAATACGGGAGTGGGCCTCCAGCATGTATACGGTTGTTTTGAGAATCTGTGTAGATGTCTGCAAATCAAATGCAGTCGATATTTCTAGAGAAAATTTTTATTCAGAATGAATTGCTGATTTTAAAGAGACACTACAGCTAATTTTGCGCAAAAATCATACAATGACAATTTTCCCAGAGCTTTCTCAAATTGTGTTGCATAGTTCAAAATAAAAACGAAAATAACACATTTCTAAAGTTGAAAATTCTCGTTTATACGCAAAAATTAATACTTTTTGAAGGCTTTATAAAATACATTGAGACACCTTCTTTCGGTCTGCAGACGCATGCGTAAAGACAGTAAAGTGTAGCATGTCGTCTAGTGAGAGAAAGCGTACAATGGGTAGACGCAGAATTTCGACAGATTATGCGAGAAAAGGGTTAAAATAGAACGAGACGCAACTCATAAGGATAAGGATAAAATTTACGTGGGGATTAGCCCAGTAACTGGTAATTTTGTCTGTAATAATAATAATAATAATAATAGGGGTCTATACAATGACACCCTCTAATAAGAAACACAGAGAATGAAACGAATTTTCACTTAAAACGTGCATTCAAAACAGCTCTAAAATTCTTCTCTTGTCGTCACCCACCCCAAAGTTCTTTCTGATCCAGTTATTTCAATATTTATTCCATTGATCTATCATTTAAAAAAATACTCAACGACGCATATAGCCAGGAATATTCAACAGTTTTTCAAGACCACTTTTTGTGCAATTCCCTTGTTTGTCCTGGTGGCCGGTATTCCGTTTAGGTTTGAAAATCAAATATATATGTGGATATTCAAAAACAGTTGATCTTCTTAAATATTATGACACAAATATATCAAACATAAATGTGTTAACACAAAAAAGTTTTAAAATATTCCATTCGATTAATGTGAAAGAAAATTTATAATTACCGGAAGTGACGAAGGATTTTAAAGGGGACTTTAAAAGTAAGTGCTACTTTTACTAAACACTTCACGTGTTAATTTAAAAACATTGTTTAGTCAATAGGGACATAGACGGTTTCCGTTAGAATAATGATTTATGATTACTTAATTATAAGAAGCAGGGAATAATCCCATTCTTGAAAAGCGAGTGTGGACTCCTTAAGGAGTCTATAAATAAGTTTCTACACAACACTATTGTAAATCACGTGATGTAAAATGTCCGCGTCAGCATGAAGAAACGTTTGAATTCCGGATGATCTTCAAAGCGCAGTTGAGAGTAAATTGATTTACTTGTTTTAAATTATCAATATCGATATGACTTTTATAATTTTATGGATACTTTTTTTTCAAAACCACTTGATCAAAATGTGGAAAATGAGCTGTAGTGTCTATTTTTAAAAAAAAAGTATTTTTCATGTCTAGTACATGGATTTCAATACAAAATGAACAATGTTAAAACCGGGGTAACGTAAATCAATAATCAATTGAAAGATATCATTTATTTACTAAATTCCCGGGCACATTCATATTATTTGTCAGCGTGATAACCTACAGAGATTTATCGAACGCTGAATTTGTACTACCTGTCAAGTTTTCCAAACTGACTTAATTAAAATCCGTTTATAAGCACTAGGGTCGGATTCAGTTTCCGCCGACAAACTGCCATGCTTCATTGCCCTAGTACTGATTATTTGAGAGGATATTGGAGGGGGGGGGGGGGGATCAGCTAAAATACCCAAGCCTTCAAAGCACATGTACCTTTGAATAGTATTCATGACTCTAATAAATCACTTGAAGTGCTCTGACAATTCGTGTTAAATTGTACAGCGTATTGATTTAACACTCAATATCTGCCTGCATTTAAACATCGTACAGAGGTCTCCAGACTTGTATACATGTATGGCTCCGCGATTGTCTGTTAGGCCAGGGGTACACGCACCTACACCATAGTCATGTACAAATTCTTAATCGACAAAAACATATTTAACTTGTTTATTTGTACTTCCTACATCACTTGAGGCTTTTTCACTTTTAGTTCAAAGAGTCCATAAAACAAGTTTGATTTATAGTCTTATTCCTCATTTCGTAAATGATTCGTGTAAATTTCGTGACGTCACTGGTCTACATGAGCCAGTTTATTTTCATTCGGAATTAGAGCAAGATTACAGAGTTAAAAAGACCATACATTATTAAACATTCCCTTTTAATATCTTTCTATAGATGTTTTTGTAGACAGGAAATGATTACCTTATTAGGCCAGGATGCTATTATTCATTTATAACGATCGAAATCCTTATTACAGGGTTTATAAACGAATACTATATTTCTTCTGCGAAGCGTTTTGGCAAGTAAACTTTGAGTCATAAAAAGTTTTTATATTTCAGAATAAAGAATAAGACAAAAATAATGACTAACATTAGGGTATTCGACTCATGATATTACATGTATTTTGTAAATGTTCGCATGGCACAATCATTATATACAGAAGATAATCATCTGTCGTGAGAATCAGGCTTAAACAAATACATGCGATATTTTTATTTATTTATTTGTAAAATAATGAATAGAACTTTGCGCATACTCATATTATGTAAGTCTTAAATTGTGCTTTTTATTATCTTTGATTTGCTACGATCTAAAGAATTAAAAAAAAATCTATCAATATTTATTTTATTGATTTCAATTGTATCATCTTTTAACAGTCTTACATACCGATAATCAGTATCGAAATTTCCAAATGATAATATACATGTACAAACAGGTGCTATATCTAAAGAAATACTTGTAAATTAATCAAATCACTTTACAGTTAGTGAAATTACACATATTCATCTGTAAATTAAATACTGTTTGCTGCCCAACACGGAGTGAAAATGAGATATGGAGGGAGCTTACCAGAAAACCCGCACCGACAGGGGTCATGCTTATCAAGATAGTGTTCTAGAGTGTCCCAGCCACCGCCCACTCGGATCATCACATGGTTACGTAATATCTAAAATTGAAAACAAATCCTTCTTCTGTAAACATTTAATTAAAAGTATAGTAACCTTAAGATCTTCAGCAGTGATACTATTACTTTTGCAATGATTTTAACTGAAATTATTTCATATTAACAATTGTAATATTATTGTTATATTTGAATATTAAAAAAAAGCTAGCACTCACCCTCACAAACACTAGTGTCTGAGAATCGCCAATTTTGTACTTTCCCTCCCCGACCTTAATAATGGGAAACTGTACTGGGCATGTGCACCGCCCGGCCAACCATTTCACCTGAAAAAAAGTAATAGCATAGTTGGCACTCTATGAATAAAGTTTGTAGCAAAACAGAATTAGAGTTATCTCTCTTACCAAATAATTTGCCTCAGTTTAAAGTAAAACACAATTACAGCTCTAATGCCTTTATACGTCTATTCTGTGTGCGTGTAATTGCGAACTTTCGTATTGGAAATAAATTGATTTTTAATGAGAAAGGGTTGGACCATCCCTTTAAGAATACATTAATTAAATTTAGTGAGAAATTGCAATTTACTGCAATACAAACTTCATTAAATCAGCTGTTTTATTTTTTGGTATTTAAACCACGTGTACCACTATAGGAACATGGTAATCTAACCCGCTGGATTTTTTCCTCCAGAAATGAGGTTTAACAAAGCCTTTTCAATTACACATAAAAATCTTCTAATGGATACGGGTACACTTCTAATAAAAGATCCACGAATGAAGACACGCCATGGTCTCAGGAAAATGTCTATATCTTTCTTTTTCTTTTTTTATTTTACAATCACGTGGTGAACGAGAAATGGGTTGGTCTCTTCCTTGTTATTTAAAAACTTCACATTAATGACTTTGTCAATAATTTACACACTTCTTTGGACAAGAACTATACCAGAATGGTATCTAGCTGTAGACTCGTACCACGGGGTTGCTTTCGATGTCTACTTACTTTATCATCGGTGTCTGGGTGAATGGGGATTTTCTCTAAACGGACATCATCAAGTTTTTGGAGAATTTTGATTATGTCATCAACAGACGACAATCGAATCACCTCCTGTTTACAGTTGTTTTCTGGAGTTTGCACACTTTCATACTTGGTGCTCAGAACACCGTCATCAATTGATACCGTGATGCCCATCACTTAATCTCAATTTTCACAAAAATCCTACTTCCAAAATCCTACTTATATTGCTCTTTGTCTATATGTATATTGTTTATTTCACTGAATGCCCACACCAAATTTCCATTTTTGAAGACAGCTCCAATAAATATGAAATGCCTCGAGAATATAACACATCATAGAGTGTATATATAGGGCAGCCTTGAAGAACCATGAAACGGACAAGAAGAAGAAATCGACTGACAGACCATGGCTACTGAGGTTTTGCTGTCAATTCTCTCGAAAATCAATGAATTGGATTTGTCAGGTGGGTGCCTTTCACCAGCAACATTCACTGTTTATTATGATCGATTTTGCTAAAACGTGTCAAGACAAATTCTTTCCCCAAAAAACAAATGTTCATTGTTTAATTTTACACGGAACGCTAAGAATTCTTTCTATACATGTTTTTTTTTTTGGTGATATTACAACGGAAACCCACAAAGTATTTATGCTTGTTATCCACACTTTAAATATTGATTTGAATCAAGTATTTACAACAATACAAATAATGTATGTGAAGGGATTTTTAAAATCCATTATGTTTCATTGAACTCCCCACACATGTTACCGGTACATGTCCGCGTATGTTCGTGAACCCGATTACGTTTTTTTTAAGGGCATCCCACTGGAGTTACGTGTTCAAGGATATAATCGAGTGTCCTCTCGTCATTTCCTACAGGAATGTCGAGTTCGATTGGATCTCATCATTGATTTCTTTTGAATCACGGACAAGATAAGACTAATCTCCGTAAAGTTGGTGCAACATTCCAAACTAAGCCTTTGTTTGAACGGAAGATTCACCGTTAGTATGTTGACTTTGATATACGAAAGATCAGAGGTCATAAACCTGGGTCAGATAGAAGTAGAATTGATTTTGAATCGAAAATCACAGTCCCTTTACGTTGTGACGCAAAGGAGAGGTTCGTACCGTTTAATCAGACGGCAATCATTAAGTCATACACGGTAATGCCTTGTATAAGTATATACACCAGCTAAACATTTTGAATCTGTATGATTTGACGAGAAGATTACTTCTGGAATGTTTTGAAAGAGTTTTAGGAATCCTTTCAAGTTCCGTAGGGCATTCATGCTGTGTTCGACGTTTTTCTTCCATATTTCACACAAAAATTATATCCCAGGTTTGAAAAATTGAGTGTATAGATAATAAATCGTGGATCTTGCCAGGAAAAACGTCTGTTAAGTTTCAAAACATTGCCAATTCTTGAAGAATTATATCAAACAATGTGTTCTAAAATGTCGAATTGTCTTGTTAAAAAGATAAGTAAAACGATTTACAGGATGTTACGTTTGCAAGATTGTAACATTTCAAGACACGCTGTCTGAAAGTTACAACAAAAAAGAATTTGTACCCTCTTCCTCTTAAAAACCTAAATGGGAGATCGTTTCACTTCCCAGGTCGATGAGAGATCATTTTGTGTGTGTGTGTGTGTGTGTGTGTGTTGTGAATGAAGAGGTAACGCAACGTAACTTTCGCTGTAATTTGTATATTAAAAAAATCATACCTAAATTGTATCAGAAATCGATAGTCAAAATTTAAACGACCGGCTATTGAAACATGGGGGATGTAAAGAAATACCAAGGAATAGATTTTGTTTATTTCTGTAAAACAGACGTAGATGAATATTTGGATAAACTATTGAAATCGGCCATGAGTTTACAGATGCATTCAATTACGTGTTCAGTTAAATATATATTTGCAAAACTTTTGAAATCAAGAGTTGTAAATCAATCCAAACATGTTGTCTTCATAGGATAATACTTGGACACATGACTTGGCCGTCTGTCTGTTTTACGTTTAAGCATCAAGATTGTTTTATTCACCATTTGTCGTTAAAACTCGCGATAAAATTAGCATATCGTTTACAGTACATGTCATTATTACGCAGAGGAAACTACCGGTCTTTCCTCTTAATTATCAAACACACCCATCTCTTTCAACAGAAATCAAACGCAACATTACAGTACACAAACATTATCTACATAAACACCCCGACAAATACTCTA
Organism: Ostrea denselamellosa; assembly: GCA_024699665.1. Lineage (NCBI taxonomy): Eukaryota > Metazoa > Mollusca > Bivalvia > Ostreida > Ostreidae > Ostrea > Ostrea denselamellosa. The sequence goes on along the minus strand of JAMZEH010000084.1, from coordinate 380,668 downwards.
CATTAAATTGTGCACAATGGAATTCTTTTTCATTGCCAAATATACTTAACACGCCAGTAGCTTTCGTATGCGTACGTTTACGGACATCAAAACGACCCCAAATTCACAGCATACTTTTGATCCAATCTTCCCCATATATCAGATTTGCTTCATGCCTGTATGAATTTGTATATCAATATATTTCATCTTCATAAAATACCAAGCTCGCGTTGAACATACGCTTGTGATCAAGATGTAGTAATCTTTGTAGGACATGTACAATATATACGAGCGGAGTATTCATTCATGTGCCAAGTATGTGTTCTGATGCTTTTGTTACGGTTATTAACTTTTGTATCACATATTGCTAAAATTATGCCAACACTTGTCCTCAATCAGAAACGTCTACTCGCGTTATAATCTTCTTGGAGATCGGCCCTTCTGGTCTAAGTGTGTCGTTATCGGGAGAAATATGGCAAGGCTGTACCTTGGGTCAGTGCTTGAATTTGATGATCACAGGAATCCGTTCGCCATCAAAGACCCCCCCCCCCCCCCGAGAAAAAAAAACCAGACATTAATTTTTAACCTACCTCCTCTTCACAACTTAGAGTACCAAAATGTCCCAAATCCCTGGAGTCCGCCTCGTCATTTCCTGTAAGTCCATGGGATTCGGTGTCTTTTCTCTCTGAGGCAACTGGCATGGTTACAGACACGATGGATACGAAATGATTTATGAAAATTTCAATCTATTTATTTACAAGTTTTTGCAACGAGATTGCATCTTTTGAATCCCTTAACAACCAAACACAAATCTGCACCGGAAGATGAATGTGTACGTATTCTAGGTCTAATCTGTAGTTCATGATCGGAACCGTTTTGGGGGAATACAATAAAGATTTCTCGACCTTGCCAAACAATACACAAACCAACAAGTTTGCCAACCATAAAGTGGAGCTATAATCTCAATCAAAATCTAAAATCTGATATTTTTAGCGTATAAACAATGTCGTTATTGCCAATAATTATTAATTATCTTGATGTCCTGCCTAGCGCGAATCGTTCACGTGTTGTATTGGCACACTTATTGTGTCGTTACAGGTAGTTTCACCGTAAGCTAGAAGAGAATCAAAATCGGTAGATTTATTGACCGCATACATTCACACACCCATGATAATTTTTTTTAATTTGTATGACTCTATTCAAGTTCAATTTAAAATAACAATATGCCAAAGATTTATACCACTTTCACTGTCGCAGGAATCGTGGTCTGAGAAAATAAAACGGAAGTTAAAATTGGTCAATAATTTACGTATTACGTCAATGGTAGCAGTATAACGAGTTTGTTTTACGTTGAAAGCACCTTGTTGATATCAGTATGTAAATAGGTTTTGAAATTGAATTGAGCAAATGTTTCGGTTTTGGATGACACGATAATTGATTATCTATAATGAATAGATAGGATGTTTGCATGGAAGTGCGCAATTTCGACGAGGTCCTTATCAAAACTGACCAATATTGCATGTAAGGGAACGATGCGATGAAAGTAAATTCTGGGACAAGATTTAATGAACTGGAAAATAGGAACACGGAAAACGTTAACAGGAAATGAGTGAAATACATCGTCTTGAGAGATAAGAGAAATAAGCTCTAATACAATATGTTATTTATCTGTCCGTGCAATATGTTGTCTACTATTGCACGACATAAGCAGCTGCATCACCAGCATATACATATAGTTTTGTTGTGTTTTTGTTGTTGATATGTTTGTTTAGTTGTAAACATAACGAAGCAACTCTATGCTGTAACAGTCAGTTTTAACTTTCGTAGTACATATCTAATTTCACAGTTCAGGTTGACATTGATTATATCTGATATCCCTTCAGCGCAGAAATATTGCACGGAGTCATCGCTTTTCTGAAAGTGTCAGTGGAATTCGGAATAGCAGACGACAATGGTGCATCATGCTAGACAAAGTCTGGGTTAAAATAATGCTTCCACTCAATCTTGCAGACAACGCTCAGGGAATCCCGAATGATCGCAACGGATAAAATTCTGAAGAAAATGATATTCCTATGGCTACAATCAAAACAATTATCACATCAAAACAATTATCACAATGATGGTTCTAAAACAAGTATTACCATATGGCAGAATCGTCATCTGTCCCCGATGCTGAAGAACAAAAGAACAACCACACGACCATTCGCTGAAACTGTTCGACATTACTGTTAATTCTCGGGTTCTACGCTAATTGCATGCATTCTGTTATGTTTTGGGCGAAGTGTAACAATGACAAGCGATTCTCGAATAGCTGGGGTTTTTTTTAAGCTCGTTAATGGTTTGAAGATGAGAAACCGCAAAGACTGCGTACAAGGTTGACTGGCGTAGTCCCGGATGCTTATTGATAAAGAGCATTCCTTTCAAGCTGTGTTGTCGAAATACATATAATCTGAACTCTCGATGCACTTTGCACAGATGGTATTACTGCTACAACGCATATATCGTGGAAGAGTATAATGCTTTTATTATAATTACACGGGTGACTTATCAATCTTGCACTATTTGTGAACGCTTTTTTGCAGAATTTCGCGCACATGAAAATAGATTTGCCCAACAATTTAAGATAACAATACCCAACGTGGCAATAAAATCTGCAAGAAATATTAATCATGGACAAAGCATAAACGTTTTTAGCTAAGTATTTTGGAGCATTTAAAGGTAATGATCACATTACTTTGGTAGTCCAACTTTGATCTTAGCATGCAAGTTGACAATAAAGGTTCCACAAATCAGAATTTCAAGAGGTATTGTAATCCCAAGAATAGGTTTTAACGAGGGTTTGATTACATAAAAAGTATATTTTAATTTCTCTATTTCATAATGCACCTGTTTATCAGATCTAATGTAATTACAGAAGTCAATTACATATTGGATTATCTTAATGTATGAATGTGTTTATAACATATCATCATAGTTCAATTTTATAATCCTCCCAAATAAATAAATAATGGCAGTATCTTTCATTTCTGTTCTCTTATTTGAATTCTTCTTGTATCTTCATTTGAAAAATGGTACAGATTATCGACCTTAAAAATGATAAGTTTGGTACATTAAAAAAAACACCAATTGTTCAAATTTTAGCAATCCATCAACATTCTTTCATTATTTTTCTCTTTGAAAAAATCTATATTACTTCAGTCGTAATAAATTCTCAGGACACTTGTGCATTTCCTTAGTGGGCAAATCCGGACGATTTCCTTAGTCATTTAGTGCATCAACTGCACTTTTTTCTCCTGGAAAATCCTCAACAAGCGCCTTGTTTTCTTTCGAGAAAATTGATCACAGTGACAAATCCCTTGTTAGCTTTTTATCTATAACCACTCCGATAAACATAGGAATTCCTTTTAAGAAAAGTAGATATACCTGAAGTTAACATATTAAGTCGTTTTTAAATTTCAACAAGAACAAAGCAAATACTTGAAGGCGGGCATATCCAGCGCATGAACAAATGATCCAGATTTGACTATCGTGCCTGCTTTGTTCCACTTGCTTTTAGTGGGACATAATTCCCAAAGAAAGCAAGCAATGATATTACGTAAGGAAATTCGGAAAAACCAATTCAAAAATGTAAATGAAATCGATTTTTCGCTTACTCGTTAAAGCGATCGTGTCTGTGATATTGCATTATCTTATTAGTATTTCACGATTTCAGACTCAATATTTCATTTTCTGCTTTTGTGGAAAGCAGTCAATAATTGTTACGATTATATATTATCGTCCAGAAAAATCAACACAAGTGTTAAACTTCAACGCTCTATAAGAAGCTATACACAAATCTTCATTTGTAGCCACGCAAAATCTAAATTTATAAAGCACGGTTTACACACTGAATATAAATATTGCTGTAAATGCTGACGACCTCTTGAAGGCCTGCCAAAGTTCGTTCGATTCATTCGATATGATAACGCCACACTATTCCAGAACCTATAGTGTCAGACAAATAAATACCACAGTATAAATACACGTGTCGATAAAAATGATTCATATTTTGTAAGCTTTGAAAAACGGAGATGAATTCAAGGATTATAATCCAAAAATCGTAATGCATTTAACTAAGACAACAGAGAGCAATTCATTTTCATTACATATTTTATACATTAAAAGACTTTATGTATGTTTCCAGTAACGTGGTTAATTCTTTTGTTCAAATAAATGACAGACACCAATTTATGCTATATCCAGCGGGAAAAGGGCGCACAGGTGCATCTAATTCACACAAAGAATATAATCTTGCCGTTCATTGATGTATTTTGGGTACTTCAACAGTTTACAGCTAACAAAAAACGGTAGATCAGTGTCAAACTCAAGTCATAACTAACCGCAGAACTTACTGGAAGGATAAATGATAGTGAAACGACCACGGTAACTAGGGACGCCACCTCGAGGCCAAAATGAAGTGTTAAACTGTTCTTCAAGTTAATCAGATATACTAGAAATCAATAGGTATACGATAACAGAAGTAGATACAGAGATATGGCGGGGTGTCATTTACACCTGCTGATATAAGTTTATGCATTGTACTAATAATACATACTAGTAGAAGCCTCCCAGACACGATGACAAGCTGGAACGCAGACATCGTTACAATTTACACATCCATTAAAATGACACAAATGACAACTGACTGTCAAATATTGTGCTTTTCCTTGTTGTGTATTCATTGTTTTATTAACCGTGTGGGCTTGTTAGCATGTCTGCGTACTTTTACTTTCTTCCAAATTACATGAGAATTTGTTGAAAGCACGAGTAATCGATCATCATGGAAGACATTCTCTACAAAACGCCAACATTGCTATAACACCCAACAATATTTTCTGTTTAGGCATTCAATAGTTTACAGTCATAAATGTAGCATGTCTGACAAATTACACAACAAAATCCTAGCTAGATCAGCTGACGTGATAAAAGCACACTTACATGCATGATTGTATTTCATATTTGTGTAGTAGGGCGTTAATATTTGTAATTTTTGGTATCGTATTAAATCAAATGCCATGTCAAATACTGAAGTACTGTTCGACCGTGAATCCCAGCACTACTGCAGAGTACTTGTGAGCCAAACAACTTCAAAGTCTCGTCTTACTTATCCTGACTCCCCTACTGTGCAGTCTGCTATCACAGCTACTTAACGCACTAGATTCTTGACGACAAACATCCTTCTACCTTTACAGGCAAACGTTATGTATTGGATTGTTGCATGTACATGCAATAGATATTTTATCAAGATTCATTTGCTTCTTTCAAGGTTGTGGGCAAGGGCAGTGGATCCTCGTGATGGTCACCTAAGTCTCCGTACTACTATCATTTTATAATTCTTTGGTAGATGGACTTAGTCACAATTAAGGATATATGTTTACGCATAAAAATTTAACCAAAATTATCGTCTTGCAGTTAAGCTTTATCCAGAGGCTTGTCTATAAAAAAATGAAGTTTTGTAAGTTGGAAAACCTTATTCCTAGCTGTCACTTAGCTTTGAGGCGACACAAACGGATTAAAGATGATGATTTCTGGATAACTCATTTGGATTTACATAGTCAGCTGTATGAAGTAACGAGTCTGCAAAATGCGCCGCCAGATGTTTTCCGATATTGCCGTTTTCGTTAATTTGTTGTTGTAATAGCATCAATTTAATTCCTGCATTGCACGTAATTTCCCTAACGAATGAACTCGTTAAAAACTGGAGAGCCCTCTGTTTCCTATTACAGGGAATATATAGGGGGCTACCATTGCGTTGAATTTGAGATGCAACAAAAATTGAAGACACATGAAAAAATTGTGTTGATGATTCAGCAAAAAAAAAAAAAAAAAAAAAAAAAAAAAAAGTACTGCGGAAAGGAAGCAAAACGTAAAGAATGTCTGGAGAGCCAATACTAGAAATTAAAAATAATGCATAGTGCTTCACAACCTGAACAAAACCCTGTATTCTATAAAGCGTATACTGTTTATCATGCATTTTTATTCTATGCCAAAAATAAGGTAACTATTTTTTATATGATATGGCATTTCATTATGATGTAAAGTACTTTTACATAAAAAATGTGCTCAAGAAATTTGGTACATAATAATAATAAGTTCCGCAAAATCTTGTTATGGGACAAAACCTTTTCAATTTTAAAGTGGTTTTATCAAAACCTCTATGCAAAACAAATTGTAGTCTTTTCGGGAATGAACTTTATTCATTGTTGTTGGGAAGGCGAATGACAAAAAGTCAAAAGACTAAAATGCTCATACAAGTGAGCAGTAAATCTCGAAGTTCCCAAAGTCATCAGTTGGTTTGATCTGGAATCACTGAAAGGTTAATTTAGAAAAATTGCCTTTCCAGATATTTTAGAATATGATAAGATAAATTGCCCTTACAGAAATATGCAAAGTTTGTATTATAAACAAAATATCAGATGTATCTCTCACATGTTCGATCATTGTCTAAATATCTAAACCAAAAATATACTACACATAGATCAAAGTTCTCTGTTAATTAACCCGGAGTTATTTTGTCTATTGTTACAAGCAAAAAATGTAGGATAAAGATTATTCGCTTTAATGGGTTTTCTTTTTATCAGTGAGCTTAACATACGTCAAATAAATAATAGGTTGTTTTGTTTTCTAACAAGGCGATCCGATTATCCGTTTACAACAAAGGACTTGTAGACCTAGAATGTGTATTTCTTTCAGAGGTAGAGAAACCACACAAAAGTTATGAAAAGGACAAGCAACTTCAAATAATGCATTATTTGCTGTCAGAAGGGAAATACACAAAACAGCACAATAGAGTTCATACATGTACATTCAATGATGTCAATTCTGAGGAGAAAATAAATCTCGACGTCAAGTAAACAAACATTTACCGAAACCACATTCTTAATTCCCATTTAAAAAAAAGTCAAATTGTCTCCATAATATTTATATACCATCTCGTCCTTTGATTTTTCAAGTGCTTGTTTTTCCTCTTAATTATTGAGCTTTGGCAAATTAAGGTAGACGCACGGAGATGTCTCTGTCCTTTGTGATTAGCATGGGGATTTATGGAAGATAGCAGAGCCTCGACCTTATATACAGAGATTAATGAAACAATGCAATACTATCAAACATCTGGAAACACTTTAAAACCAGGTGTCAAATTAATGACCATTTAAAACAGTGGCGGATCCAAAAATAAAGAATGTAATTGATGCGGAGTATAAAGTGTGCAGATACTGTGTATGTGTCAGGAATACTTATAAATCAACTTTACGACTGTATCATGATCTGGCTGATCCTAATTAGGATACAAAAATGATAAGAGAGTCGTCCTTTATTACTACTACAGTCATACGCATTCTAAAATGCTTATAACGGAATTGCTGATATGGTTTCAACCCAATTTAATTAATTAGTAAAGTTAAGGCTCATCCTGAAAGTCCAATATTATCTTTTTTTTTAAAAAACCGTATACATGTATTAGCATAAATAATTGAATCTGACAGTTTAAATATTTATGTTTAATCCCAGTTCGTCTCTTTTTTGGCAAATACCACCTAGAGTTAATTGAATATTAGCAGAGATTATCCAAACATGAGGTCACCAAAAGGCTTGATTTAAATAATACCCTAATTAATCTTTATTCTGACTGTAGATAAAATTCTCCTAGTTTAAGACGACGAACTTGTCCATGCATATTTCCTGCTCTCTCCTGGAACGTAACCACATCCATATACATTTTCATATCTTGAAAGAACTAAAAATTGGCACAGCCTAAAACGTTTCAAAGGGATTGAAAAGTAGTTTGACATTGTAAATTATATGGAGCAATAAACACTTAAACAGAGGGTGTCACAAGTATCGGTTAAATGGACAATGAATAGGTTAAACCCTACCAAACATGGAGGAAAACACTGGGTGTGCAGTCGTCTGCTGCCTCTCTTTTTTTGTTCTATGTTGTTGATATATGAAATAGAGTAAGATGTGTTTCGCATACAAAATGGTTATATGTCACGCATCATTTTAATACGTGCATCTTCATGCACGTAATTGTCGGTGTTAGCTGTCAAAATGCCCATCTTCAAACACTAACCACTAGGACCTTCAAGAATGGCTACTTGCATTACATAACAGCGTGAGCTATCCAACATCCATCTTATTTTCTGTCACGACAACTTCAAGACATTTTCTCATTTGTTGGTCTTATTTTATCATAGCAAATTTTAGGGGCATAAGTAAACACAAATTAAAAATTCATTTCAGCAATCAACTTTACAGGAAATAAGATAAGAGTTTCATAAAAATACAGAAGCTATAAAACGTGTTAAACACATTTATGAGAGGCATAGAAAAATCCCGAGCGAATTAAGGTCATTAGGTTTCTTGTTCTGAGTGCTGCATATACCTTTCATTTAGGTGGTTCGCTTCATACATGCTACTGTCAAAAGGTAACATCACATTTAAGGTTATCATATTTTACTTACATTAAAGTTAGATTTTTCGGTAAATTAAGCACGATCTCAATTACTGTGTGGGCAGTTTTAACGGTCCATTGCTACGAGCTGCCCTTGGGGGACACATACTACTAGTTTGCATAATATACAGTGTCTACCAAAACAGCAACTGTGTGACCCAAATAACCAAAACACAAACATTATAAGGAATTTAGTGACTTACCATTTCATCCAGAGATTTTATGTCGCAGGTAATTATCTGAGGAGGGGGTTCCCCCGATTCTATTTCGGCGTCAATCTCTTCCTCCATCTGTACCAAGGTCGGGGCCAACATTCCAAGTTTAGCCCCGATTCTGGCAATCTCCAGCAGACACAACACAACGCTTTTCTCATTTTTCCGGAGCACCAGATCATCTGTTTCAAAAGACAGGACATCCGGGATCCCCAAATCTTTGGTCCATGTGATGAAGTTGGAGATGTTGTCCCGGGCGTGGAACGTCTGCGGCTTCACTTCCTTTCGATAGGGAACCTCGTACTGGGGAATCTCCAAACGACGCACGAAGTTGGACTGAATGACTGCCAGTCTCCCCACCTGCCTCTGTTCGTCTGCGTACCCTTTCACTTTATTGGCATGCTCGCAGAGTATTACTCCTGTTTCCAAGACCTCGAAAAAATTATCCACTGTGATATCCAATTGGTACAGACACATGAACCACTCCGCCAGATCTTCCTTCATGGCATACAGATACTCGTCGTTGGACTTGTATGCCACAAGGGATTTCAGCTGAAGGACCAGCAAAGTGTTGCTAGGCCCCGCGGTTCCCGGAGACTCCATCGTATTCCACACGATTAACCTTCAAATCACATTCTCACACTAAACACTGACCAAAAAAAAAATTAACTTCCCCTCCTTGGGGTCGTCTTGTGGAAGACTTTTTCTTTACATTATTCCAAGAGCACTCCGTTTAAACCTTCTGTCAGCCTGCTTGTCACTGGCAAAATAAAAGCCTGTAATAATCTAAAGCTGTAGCGATCATGCATGAGTTATCATGAGTAATAATTTTCTAACCGCCATATCAGTTTAAACCTACGGTCAAAGATTATTATACTTAAACATAAATGCGTCAAATAACCAATATCGAACTATATAGATATTCCGTTAGTATCTACGTTATGATCCTTTGCAAGCACATGCCCGTACTACCACTTTCCTGGCGGATCAAGGCATGTCATGTGACCGACACTATAGGTGTATGGACATTTAAAAAGTGACAGTGTTTGAAATTCACACACTTACCTCCATGATAATTAAACTGTAGTAAATTCACGGCACACATTTCCGTTTACAAAATCCATTTAGCGACCGAACGTGTGAATGAAAAATCCCGGCTATACGTCATAGCAGACATGTAATCAGTCGATATCCCCATGTTCCAACAGACCTTATTTATCTTATACAAGTCTAAAAAGATCGATATTCACGTTACGCCAATGTAAATAGTCGAAAATCTGAAATGTGTCCCTGGTTCTTCTATATTTCCTCCAAGAAAACACCAACATATGTTTATCGTACTTTACTTCTGTCTCGCCATCTGCCAACTCGTTCGCTTTACATACATTCTCAGTTTCCCCTACTCCCCTCCTTAGCTAAAAATAGATTTTAATAAAGCGATAAAATGAACTTTTGGGAATCTTGGTATATCTTTTAGCTGACATATTCTGATGATTGTGGTATAGAAAAAATGATCCATACTGGCTGAAGATTTAGGATTATTATTATTTTTTAAATGGTATCTTCCACTTAATAGCAACTCACGAAACATTTTACATTTGATACTGAACAAAAAAACCCCACCGCTTATCTAACATTTCTAACCTGATAATATTCACACACTGGTAAAATCTAAATAATTCTAGAGTAAGATACCTCTGTATCGTTGAATTGTTTTGTCCTATATCAAATATACATTTGTACAAGTACTAGTATTTTTGAATGATCTAGCATCGCAAAGTCTACTTTACATATCGTGTTAGATTTGAACAAGAATGTTTGCAAAAAGTCGTTAATATGATATTACTTTTTGAAAGTACAATACAACATAAGAGTATAATTTTCATTTCCAGAACATTCTTTGAAAAAGACACGATTAGTATCAGTCGCATAATTTTCCAGAACTGCGAAAATGTTTCAACACTGAAAGAGTTAATGCTCTTGCAAGCTCTCCATTTCAGTACATCGTCTCAATGCGGACTGTCTAATCATAAACATTCAAGTCACCGTCAGTACTGGTGAGGTAATTGAGGAAACATTCAAATAACATACGTGTATGACAGTTATTGGTGGTACAGTGGTGATGGTATTGTGGGGAAGTCCGGAAAAGGTCACTTATATCATTGATAAATCAAACAAAAGAAGGAAACTGGTTTCACACCATTGAAATGGAACTATTACAGAAAAATAAAAAAAAAAAATTGAAAGGCATGAATTTCAACACTGGAGTTACACGTAAGGTAATCAATGCACAGGGTCATGTTTTATTTTTGAATCTTCATCAGGTTATATATATATATATATATATATATATATATATATATATATATATATATATATGAGAAACAATTAACAATTGCATAATCAGTTTCATATAACACTGAAGTTTATGGGAAGAATACTATTTCTCCGAATATCTCGGAAACAAAGTTTAATTTATAATCAAATATAAAAAATGTATGAAGCTATTATTCATCAAATTTTCAAAATTTCACATTTCATAAATGTGAGGGTTATAACACAAAAATAGGTGAATATAAATTTTATCGATTAGATATATCGGGGCATAATCTCCAAATGAAAATCGGTTCGTTCAAATAGATTTATTTGTACACTAATAGTTATTACTTATATTTACATGTACATTTTTGCTGATTTATATATCCCTATGATTATAAATATGACTTATTATAAATATGATACTATAAATATAGTGATATTTTCATTCATAGATAAGATATCGTACACAAGCCCAGCCCGGCACCCCAAATGTGTCCAGTTCATTTAATTTTTTAAACTTAATACGTTAACAAAAACACACAGACGCAATGATATTTACGTCTCAAATGTGTCCAGGTCATTTAATTTTTTAAACTTACGTTAACAAAAACACACAGACGCAATGATATTTACGTCTCAAATGTGTCCAGTTCATTTAATTTTTTAAACTTAATACGTTAACAAAAACACACAGACGCAATGATATTTACGTCTCAAATGTGTCCAGGTCATTTAATTTTTTAAACTTACGTTAACAAAAACACACAGACGCAATGATATTTACGTCTCAAATGTGTCCAGGTCATTTAATTTTTAAACTTACGTTAACAAAAACACACAGACGCAATGATATTTACGTCTCAAATTGGTAAGTTTATTACCCAAACAAATCATTAATTCATAAAAACATAGTTGTGTAACGAAACAAAAACAATTCCGTACTCAGCTGTTTCACCACCCAATTGGCTAGCCAAGGGTTTCCGATCCCAAGGGTTGTAGAGGAGCGGAGTGGATCAATCCCTAGGGTTGTAGAGGAGTGGAGTGGATCGATCCCTATGGTTGTAGAGGAGCGGAGTAGATCGATCCCTAGAGTTGTAGAGGAGCGGAGTGGATCGATCCCTATGGTTGTAAAGGAGCGGAGTGGATCGATCTTTAGGGTTATAGAGGAGCGGAGTGGATTGTAAACCATATTTCACCACGTATTTATTTTTGATTTTATAACGTCGATTTTCCCATGAGTTAAATACGGTCGCAACTTCCCTTTGTATATATATATATATATATATATATATATATATATGCTTTAACTCCCCCCCCCCCCCCCCCACACACACTTCTACCTTTTGGACCTAAAATGTACAAACTTGGGTTCTCCCCTTTAAAAAAAATTCAGGATCCCCTTCTGAAAGTCGTGTGGTCCATGAGAGTTGTAATTGTTTAACGTCCGCTCGAGAATCTTTCACTCATATGGAAATGTCATCATCGCCGGTGAAGGGCTGCAAAATTTAGACTTACGCTCGAAGCATACGGCCTTTGAGCAGGGTGGGTGGGGGATCTTCATCGTGCCACACCTGTTGTGATACGGGGTCTCGGTTTTGCTGTCTCATCCGAAGGACCGCCACCATTTAATCGCCTCGTACGACAAGCAAGGGGTACTAAGGACGTATTCTAACCAGGATCCCACGGGACTCTTTAGGTGTGAAAAAAGCAGAAGAATAATATGAATTAAGAAAAGCCAACAAATCTCCACACTTTTTTAGGGAGATTTAAAAGAATTATTTGGTACTGCAGATAATTATGTCATTGTGTTCAGTTTGGTGATTTACTATACAATCATACACCTTTAGGTTGATTGATTATATATTGTTTAACATCCTGCTCGAGAATTTTTCACTTATATGGAGAAGTCACAATGTCGGTGAACGGCTGCAAAACTTAGACCTGTGTTTGGCGCTTACGGCCTTTGAGCAAGGAAGGATCTTTATCGTGACACATCTGCTGTGACACGGGCTCGGTGTTTGTGGTCTCATCCAAAGGACCTGCCCCATTTAATCACCTCTTATGACAAACAAGGGCTACTGAGGACTTATTCTGGCCCAGATCCCCACGGGATTAAACTTTTAGGGGTGTGTACTGTTTGCAAATTTTTGTTTGTTTTCAAGATATGTACATATCCATGAATTTAAATCCTTCCAGGGTAAGAGGAACTGAATTACATTTTAGAATATCAACTCATTATCCGTGATATTAAGTCTTCATGAATTGCTTATTTTTCTCAAAACAAACATCAACTAATTATAAAATATAACACAGTGCTGGTTAATTGTTTTATGTCTTGTCGAGAATTTTTCACTCATAATAAGACATCACCAGTTGTAACTGAAGTACCACATATTTACAGGGCCGTAGCAGTGAGGGTTCCTTAACATGCCGAGCGTTTGGCAAAGAAGCAATCATAACCCTAGGTTTACCGCACAAGCAGGCTCGAACTCACGACCTCCAGACTGCTCTACCACCGAGCTACTGCGAACTGTCCATAAGACAGGGTAAGACGGAGTTTTTCAAAAATGTACACTTCACCCTAAAAAGCATTTATAGACACAATCGAAACCACACGAGGAATATATAACTAAGTTGCACAGAAATGTTTTGGAGAAATGGAGGGCATTGTAGGTGAAATACCACAAGTTTAGATGTGAAATATCACAAAATTTAGATCTATGCATGGTGTTCAGAGCTGTGGTAGTGGGTTAAACATGCCAACCCTTGGCAAGACACAGTTTTAATGTCATCTTTAAAAAATGCAACTATCATTATTAAATGCTGAGCATTTGGTGAAGGACCAATAGCTACCTATTTTCATGTCTTAGGTCTGATGTGGCCATGGCACAAGCAGGGTTTGAACTCATGACATCCTGGTCACAAAGCGAACTTGGAATATGAACTAGTGTGTGTGACCAAGATAACTAGCAGAAACCGAATTGTTTAAAATTTTCAAAGTCCAAGGGACATTACTCTGTCAAAACCTTATAGTAACGTAACCTGCGTATTTTCATAATGTATTGTTTAAGATTATCTAAATCTAAGTGGCATAACTAAAAATATTATTCAACTAGAACCACATATATGTATGGATATTCTCATGACCCATCTATATACCAAAATTCATTTTTATATGAACGTCCATAGCAGAGATAATGAATATAAGCTGAATTATGACAGAATGAAGGAATGATGGAAGGATGTAAACGAGTATTGTATTGTTTATTACCAAGAGCCATACGGCAAAGAAATAATGAACACAAACGTAAAACTATACATAAAGTAAATATATTACAGATAAATAGGTAAATGGACACAATTCATGTATAGATAGATGTTGTCTATAGAATAGTATTACAGTTTGTAAGGACGTAAAAGAATAATATAATACTCAACAACATAAAAAAAAACCAAACCGCACCATAAAACAGAAAATGAACAATTTTTTATTTATTAATTCTATTTCATAACTTTATATCACAAAATTTTGATTTGGTTACTGGCTTTAGAATAACAATGCCACAAAAAACATCTGATTGAGAATTACGTCATATACGGTGTTGAAACGTCGACAACACAGTCAATATCTGGTATGACCGCCTCTTGCGTTGATGCATGCTGTGCAACGGCGTTGCATTAACCTAATGATGTTTTGAATTTTGATTTGTGGCATGTTCGTCCACTCTTCCGTCAAAACGCACCGAAGCTCCGGTATCGTCGTCGGCTTAACGATAAATATAGTACTTACTTTTAAAGCCCCACGTGTGTGTCTCGTAGTTAGAGGGTCATAGTGATATCCCCACGTAAATTCTACTTTGCTATTGAGTTATATCTCGTTCTATTTTAACCCTTTTTTCGCATAATTTGTCAAAATTCTGGGTTTAGCCATTGTACGCTTCCTCTCATTAGATTGTTTACCCTCCGTGCGCATGCGTCCAAAGGCCGAAAGAAGAAGTCTTACTTACTGTTGTTAAAAAATGGCCTTTAAAAATATTAATTTTTGCCTTTAAACGAGAATTTTCAACTTTATAAATGTGCTAATTTTGCAAAGTTTATACATTCAACTATGCAACAAAATTAAGAGAGTTCTGGGAAACTTGTCATGTTACGAGCTTTGAACAAAATGAGCCGTAGTGTCTCTTTAGAATTGACAAGATGTATAAGAAATATCTGTTATAGAGATTAACATTAATCACTATAAAAATACATTTTTGATTAATTGATTGATTGATTGTTGTTTTCCGCCACACTCAACAATTTCTCAGTTATCTGGTGGCGTCCAGTTTTTATTGGTGGAGGAGAGAACCCAGATACAATATACCTGGGAAGAGACCACCGACCTTCCGAAAGTAAACTGGCAAACTTTCTCACATATACCGGCGCGACTAGAGGTGAGAGGCCTTGTGGATCTGAGCGCGATGCTCTAACCACTCGGCCACGGAGGCCCCTTTACATTTTTGATAGTTAAAGTCAATCAGAATATAATTTAAAAAAAAAAAAAATGATGGTGAAAAGATTCCTATTACCATAGTCTTTCAAAATATACAAAGAAAAAATAAAGGTCACCATACAAATTATTCAAAATTTCATTTTTTAAAAAATATTTAAACAAACAAACAATAAAGATTTCTGAAAGGAGAGATATCTCTGAAAGAAATGATGTACTATAAATAGATCAGGGCATCATATACTCTCTCAATATCTTACTAAAAAATAAGCATTGTGTTTTCAGAAAAGATTTAGCGCTACAAATATTGACCTTTTGTGAAAATATATGTTTTTATGGATCGGATACTTTAAATAAGTGCGGGGGCATAAAACCTTCTTCTATCAGATATGCTACATAATGTTGACGACACACCAGTAAAGCAGCTATCGTCACTGTCATTACACACCCAGATGTTATCGATACATTATTGATTCACTGATAGAACTAACTGAGCTCCTTACAATCTCCTTTGAACAGATCCTTAATTTTCTACTGGTATGATACTTAGTTTAACGATTTTCTTATATAAGGACATCAGTTGTCAAGAAGGGGAAAAAAAAACCTTTTTAAATCTGAGCTGTGATTAAAATGCTGGAATGCGATAAAAATGAATAAAAAATAAATCGGAAAATGAAAAAAAAAAAAAAAAATGAAGAAAAATAAACCTGAGAGTGAAAATTATGTAACACTTCTCTGTAATGAATTATCTACTTCATACCATAACGCTTCGCCATTGTTTCTATATAAGCTGATGTGTGGTTTTCCTTGAAGTTTCAGTGGCTACCATCATGGATTTGTACTGAAATTCTTCCTGTGAATTTAAATGCAAACCTGAATCGAATGGACCATATTGACACAAAATCTTTTCCATTCTCGCCATAGAAGCTATATCTGGACCAATAGTTTTGACTTAAAAGAACAGTTTATAATTTGGTTGTCTGAATCTTCAGTCTTTCCCCATAGTACACTGCTCAAACATTTTCTATGATGTGGCTACAATTCTCAGGTACCTTACAACTTCCGAGTTTTGCATCTTCTCTCCCATATCATTTTTAACCACAACCAACGTTTTAGGATTGAGTATCATGAAAACCTTTACAGACTATGCAGCCAGATTGCTTGAATGCAGGAAAAACTTATGAAGTCTGTGCGACCCAATCATATCTTGCAGATATGTGGACAAATTGCTTACAATTGATAAAAAAATTTCTGGTTTCTGTAGGTTGTAATGAATGAAATGCAAAATTCTGACCAGGAGCATCGGATCTATATAAGATACATCACTATTCATTCAATGCAATTTTCTCTTCCGATGACAAAAGACTTCTAGATGCAGAAAATGACAAAGGCGTATTTGGAAAGCGAATCTTATGGAACTTTCTTGAAGTTATTGTCAATATGGTCAATATATTTTCTGTAGTGTTGTTGACTGTCCCATTTCATTGTAACATTAAAAAATTACAGTCTCTTTTGCCTCCAGTTTGCTTGAAGAAATGATCAGCTCCAAAATAACACAACGTTTCCTTTATTGAGGTGGTGGGTGAGGTATTCACCACATTTAATTTCAAGACCTTTTACTGAATACTGGGTATTTCTTTTCTGCATACACCAAACACATTATCTCTATTTAGAATTGTGGTATCTTCAATATATAGGTACTCAAGAAGGCAAAATTTACATCCCTCAAAAACAAAAGTATAACTCATACAGTAGTGTTTGGTTTTTAAACTATCCAATCAGTACAATCTTCATGTAATTGCACTTAATGATCCGTTTCCATCAATTTACTTAACAAATATTGAACAGTAATTTACGGTAGATGTGGTGAAATAACATGAATGTCACTGTCTGGCAGGTGTACAGCCAATAATTAACATTTCAATTGGTTAAAAAAATCAACTCGCATAACATTTGCATCCAGTACATGTAAATCTCTTAATAGTCCATGGACCATAATCCTGCTGAAAGTAGTTATTTAAAGCAAAACTTCATTTCTGGCTTCCAAGTGTACAATTACGCTCTCCAGTTCAACATAATCGCAAGCAAAGTATGAGGCTCCTGGGCTACAATGCTCACCTGAGTCACAATGGCCTTACCGTTTCTTCCTCAGAAGATTTTAAAAATATTTTTCCCTTTTAATTTTGTCCCCATATTACATATATAATGCCACCTTAGCCCCATACGACCTAACTGAATTTGAATTCACACAACATAAAGATGCATGCGAATGGCTAGGATTTCACACATTTTGGCTATCTCACGTTTGCTGATAAAACTGCCGACTTCTATGGTAGCTCACATTAAGCAAAAATAAAATATACACTTTTCCAGATTCCCGAACCTACCTACGGTTTTCCTACCGATCTTAAATATCTTATAGACGATATACATGAATAAAATAAAATTCCGGAATTTTCAAATCGAAGTTTTGTTCTTTCCGCATTGAAGTTTCACTGATTTACATTTTGACTACTATGGATCTTCAAAAGTATTCGTAATGCATATAGACCTGCGTTCAAAGCAGATATAAACGAAGATTTCCAATAAAATGTTTTTAAAAAATAAAATGTTTTACTTATCTGTCCTACCTAATTTTTGGGGGAATGAAATAGGAAACACATATATATTTTATTTTGGCATTACTATTATACACTAGTTGGGCAAATATCAATTCAGCTGAAACGTAGCTGTGTGTCACGATGAAACATATGGTGTAGTGAAGAACCAAGGGGGATGAGTAAAGCACGTTCTAAAATATATTCGTATAAATAAAATATAAATATCGAGTGCTTGTTATAAACTATTTGAATATCAACGGGACGTAAAACAAACAATCAATGTAAATGAAATTGTTCTGATCCCGTGGGGATCCGGTCAGTAGTACTTGCTTATCGTAAGATGCGACTAAATGGGGCGGTCCTTCAAGAAACGAGGCCCCGCGTCACAGCAGGTGTGGCACGATAAAGATCCCTCCCTGCTCAACGAGCATCATTACCCTTTTTGGGGACGGAAAAGGTACAAACTAGGGTAACACCCACTTATAATTTTTTTTGGATCGACCCCTGAAGCGTTGCAGCTCATACCCTTATGTATTTTCAAAAAATGAAGTAGGTTTCTTACATTTTACATATCTTGACGTGTTTCATTCGAATTGTTAGCCGTTTTTTGCACACTGATTTTGTCTACGGATTACTCAGTTTACCTGATTAACATATAGAGCTCACGGCAGGTGTGACCGGTTGACAAGGGATGTTTGCTCCTTCTAGGAACCTGATCCCACCCCTGTTATATCTAGGGACTCGTGTTTGCCCAACCATATAGGATTTATGAGATTGATCACTGTTCATTATCTTCGCCTTTTCATTCTGTACCTTCAATTCTATCGGAATTCCCAGTCATTAACATAGACATACTATATTTAATTATATTCGCGCATTATAACTGCAGCATCAACAGCAAAAAATTGAAAATATAGATTGAACAGTAACAGAAGGATCAGCTTTAATAATGATCCGGAAAGTTGGTAAGTTGCTCGCCGTCCCATTCACTCAAGATGAATTTTTCATTTTCAGTGGTGCTATCGGCACACTTATTTTCTACTATAACAACGTTAACTGAAATGTTTAATTAATTATAAAATTTCAATCATAGTAATTTGAATTACTCTGATTTTTAAGACCTTCATTTTTTAAAAGATTCATGCAAATTTGTATATATTGATATGTGCTACGTTATTGTTAATTTCATTGATGCACAAGGGGGAGGGGACCAAAATGAATAAAATTAAGTAATGAATTACGTTTCTCGGTGAATATAGTGTTATGAGCTGCAACTGCTAAAATATTCCAAGATGCGCTAGCGCTAATTCATATCATGGAATATGTCAGCAGATCAGCCCGACTATTCCACGTACGTATCACGCAACTTCTTCCAAGGCCTTTTCCGGCAAACGGAAAAATGTGTTTTCAGAACTTGTTAGAAAGGCCCAAGTTGAGAATCGTTTACTAGAAATAAACTAAATGGTGATTGTATTTAGAAATAAAGAAAACATTCTTTAAATCGTTTGTCTACATTTAGGAGTAATTTATTGAAAGGAGTGCAAATCAGAATTTGAATTGAGAAAATAAGATAACGAAGGTTTCAGATATCACTACACGAACGCTGCAAGTACAGTTCTATGGATTTGATAGGAAAGTCCATTCTTTTCGGTTACAGGAGTGTTCCTTGGAGTGTTTGATGTTTACTTAAGTCTGCTCTGACAAATTAACACCCGATATCTATCTGGCTTGCTTCATTATATCAGTAAAGCTTCTTCACTATCTGGCTTGCCTCATTATCAGTAAATATCAGTCTCTACCTTGCTTGCTTCTTTATCAGTAAAGATAATCCTCCATCCCGTTGACTCATTATCAGTAAAGATAAGTCTCCGGCTCACTTGCCACCTTATTAGTCAAGAAAAGACTCTCTCGCTTGCCTCGTTATCAGTGCGGATGAGCCTCCGTCTCGCTTGCTTCATTATCATTAAAGATAAGCCTGTCTCATTTGCCTCCTTATCAGTAAAGATAAGCCTATGTCTCGCTTGCCTCGCTCCATGCATCAGTCAAGATAAGCCCGTTTCGCTTGCCTCATTAACAGTAAAGAGAAGCCCCAGTCTTGCTTGTCTCATTATCAGTAAAGATAACCTTAAAACAGAGTTTATTTTAGGTGATTTTGTCAGCATTTCTAGCCCAAGGTTTATGTTGAGGCTCACATCTTGGAAAATCGAAGGATAGAAAAAGAAGCTAGAGGCGAAAGAAGAAATCGACAAATTTCACAGTCATGGCTACTATGTACAAACAGCAGATTGGGTGACCTCCTTCTGATTCCAGAGATTTGAGATGCCATTCAACATTGAATATTGTTCCAAAACATTTTGTGTAGATGTGTGGCGCCGTTTTGTCTTAGATTACTCTTATTTCCAGATCCTTACTAAACCGAATCCCCTTTACTTTCTTTGCTACCAGTATCTTTTTGCGAAGCACTTTTCTTCTCATACGTCTAGCCCTTTCCTGTTTCTCTTGTAGAAAACGCAACTTTTCTTCTGCAAATGAATGAAATATATATTAAGAAATTCTTTTATTTCATTGATACATTTATTTCTCATAGAGAGAGAGAGAGAGAGAGAGAGAGAGAGAGAGAGGTAGCGGTTACCTTTCCACTTTTCGTATTCTTCTGGTAGCATTTTGACCGTTGGTTTTTTTATGGGTAGTAGCAGAGCTTGAGCTGGTTTAAAATAAATATTGAAAGCCATTCCACCTTTTGTCTTGACATGATTAGATCCTACAGTGTCTAGGAATTCCTTTTCGTGTTCAGTTGCTGAAGACATGAGGCTGGGGAATGGTTTGATATATATGACATCATCCATTAGTTCTTTCTTCATCTCGTTTTTTATTTTGTCGTATGCATCTGCTTCATCATCCCAAATAATCCCTACTTTGTTTTTGCGCTTCCCAATGCAGCTTTGGATAAGACCCATTTTCTTTGTTGAAGATGTTGATGGAAACAGCGAAATTACTGTGACGGTGTGGCTATTATGACGTCAGGTATTTATGACGTCATTCCGCCAAATGTTTACATTTACTTGAAAAACTGTGTGGGTACATGAACACCAGCGGTATTCTCGCGAGATTATACGTACTTGAGTGAAACATCACAAATAAACAATATATTTCCGGAATAATTATAATTAATAATAAACCGTATCAAACTACGAAAAATTACTCATAATGCAGTTATTTCTATTAAATATAAAATACCTTACATATTTGATTACATAACACCAATTATTTTTTAGGTATAACTGGAATGAAATTACACGTATTTGGATAGGCTATATTCTTTTTCTTTAATCTTTAATTTTTTTACGGTAGATCTTAAATTTTTTTTTTCTCTCATTACAATATGTAAGGAAATTTTCAGAATTTTAACTGAACTTGTGTTGCACATAACAATCATAAAGAGTATAAAACGCATAGCATTGTGTTTTATTATTATTTTTTTTTCTAAAAAGGGGGGGGGGGAATATCCAAGATTCCTGACAATCAAAAGAAAAAATTTGGGACCAAAATAATAATAATAAAATAAACCCCAAAACAAATTGTTCTCCAAAAACAAATTGGGGTGGGGGTGGCTTCGTCCTTCAATTCATCAGTTCTACAATGTAGAAAAGGGGGGGGGGGTGTCAGCCAATATATCTTACTTTAGGATGTAATGCAACTAATGAATAATATAAAATTTACGGAAAATCAACTTTATTAAAATCAAGTGTCCCCTCTCTGGCTTAACATGCCTGAGTATAAGATATCACCTTACAAGGATATCGAATGGGAATGGGACAGTAATTACCCAGTAAAACAACTTTTTGGAGACTAACAACAACTTTGTCCACACTTCAGGTGCCTGTGCACTACACTACTCCTGGCACCACACAAGTACTATATAAGGCTATATAAGGCACACGAAAAACTGCATGGGAGATAATGACAGTGATGTCACTATGGAATTATGATGCCCATCTACACGTAAGGAGTGGGAGAAAGGACTATGCTACAGGTGTTCTACCTGGACATGGCATGGAGGTTATGAGAAGGGTATATCCTGATGCTATTTGTGCAACTGAGTGCGGTACCACATGACCTCTGCGTTTAATTACCGAGTACACAGATTCCTAAATGGCAGTTGATCTTTGCTTTTCACTTTTTCTATGCAAAGACCATCAATTGTTTTCATTACAACTTTAAAAGAAATGTAATAAAATGAGAAAGTCTAATAAAATGAAACACACACAAATCTATTGTAATCATGATGAAGTAAAGCTTGTTTATAAAGAATTCCTTGGAAGAAATAAAGTAAAAAATACTTCTAATCTTTTACCAAGATTCCTTATAGCAAGATTTTTTAAAGCTAAACAAGTTCATTATAATATGCAGTGAACAAATTAACAAACTCCATAGCATATGTAGAATGTACAAATGTACAGCCCTGAAATAGATAAAATATAACAATAATATGACATCACAAAGTACATTAATCATAATAATATTGCAAATGGTTTCACCCTGTTTAAAATTCTCACTGACACAGAAGTATTAAAAGAAAGATAAGAGAGAAAATGGTTTTGCCCAGTTTTAAAATCACCCACTAACAAGACCAACACAATAAGGGCAAAAATAAAACAGATATTTTTCTGTATGAAATGCATGCAATTCACTGAATGATATTCAAGGGCAACACATTCTGTTCTGAACACATTTTCTTCCATAGTCACAAGATATACATCATCATTAAAACTAATGTGCT
The DNA here is from genome assembly GCA_024699665.1 of Ostrea denselamellosa. Lineage (NCBI taxonomy): Eukaryota > Metazoa > Mollusca > Bivalvia > Ostreida > Ostreidae > Ostrea > Ostrea denselamellosa. The sequence continues at coordinate 357,798 of JAMZEH010000084.1, read as the reverse complement.
AATATGTGATTACCATTGGAAAAGATTTCCACACACATATCATAACCTATTAAATATACAGGGACTCTGTAGTTTACATATATTTCGTCTAAAAATACCTATTTTATGGATTCAAATTCATTAACACTGAACAAATTAATCAAATACTGGATACTAATAACTGTGCATAAAATGACACCAACTTTTCAATGAATATGAGAAAAATCCATCTTTAAGGTGGTTACTTACATGAATGTTTTCATATATATGTACTGGTTAAAGAAATAAAGTAGTGGATTGAAAATTTTAAATTGAAATAAATTGAGATATATACCTCGTTAAGTATAGATTTAATACACACTATTGTACATACATTTTTTTCTTTAGATTCAGTTGAGCTGTTAATAAGTATAAACAACAGTATAAGTACAAGTTTTTCATAGCAAATTATAAATCTGTTCAAATACATGATGGACTTAGTTCAGTTTTTCCATGCAGATTCCAGCACATCTATTCATATTACTGGTCACTCTACTTCCAATGATTTAGAATTACTAAGTACGTAATTCTCCGAACATCAGACGGCACATAAGGCCACAGCACTCTCTCTCCAAATCACTGTCTCTTGCTACTATCTTGACCTCATTCCAGCTTCTCCATCCTACACTTCTTTCTGCTTCTACTCTCCTTCTCCAGGCTGTTTTTAGTCTCTTTTATGCCCATTTCCCTTCTGGTGTCCACACTAATGCTATCTCTCAGATATGGTCACCTTCCCACTGCAGTACGTGTCCTATCCAGATCCATTGCTGTCTCTGAAACTCATTGCTTTTTGCAATCATGTCCACCCTGTCTGCTACTTTCCTGTGTGTCACCATCTTCTGACACCTTATTCCATGATCCTCCACAAGCATCTGAACTGGAATGCATTTAGTTTCTTTTCTATCTTTGTCACTTTCCAACATTTCTGAAAAAAATCAATGCAAATATACCATATAATGATACATTCATCTTAAACAGTATATATACTAATTTCAAAGGAATGTCATATAAAATAAATTTTATTCATTTGTTTAACACCCCATTATGAACTATTCACTCAATCTGAGAAATCAACATCTCATAAAATTTAGATCTATGCTTAGTGATCAGAACCATAGTAGTGAGGGTTTTTTAATGTGTCAATACTTGCTGCAACATGGAACCTCTGATTTTACAGGCATATGCGAAAGTCCCACAATTCTTACTTCTTAATGTCAAGTGTTGCAATGGAACAATCACTACTTATGTTTATGTCTTAAATTTGATGCAACCATGACACAACTGGGACTCAAATTCACATCTTATTGGTATGATTGCATCAATGTTAAAAATGACAATATATGAAAAATATTATAATTTGAAATACTAAGAATTCTAAAGTACTTGTATTATTGACACAGTCACATACCAATTTACATCAGGTAACTAGTATGTTTCATACAAACACTATTTGAACTACAGAATGAGTTTTTATTATCATACATACATATAACATGTATTTTCTGTGGTTGTCCATTTTTTGCGGATAGAATTAGTCCAATCGCAAAAATGTATAGGTGTAGTGTCCATTTTTTGCGGATAGAATTAGTCCAATCGCAAAAATGTATAGGTGTAGATGGGTATAATGCAACTGCAAAAATTGGAAATTCAGAACATAATTTACAACATTTTAGAGTTCTGAAAAAATTTTCACCTGCAGAAAATACCCAGTATGCAGTGTATTCTAGCAGATCAAGCATTCCGGATATCAAATATAGAGGCCCACAGGCCATATAGGTAACCTGAGTGTTAATTAAAAGTATCGCTACCCCCAAGGACTATGAAATCTATAATAATTTCCTGCTCTGCATATCTCAGCTACATTCAAATATTCAGCAGCAGAATAAAACAAAATGTGTTCTTTTAGATAACACTTATGTCCTCAAAAGTATTTATACTTTAAATTACATGTTATATATTAACACTATAATTATGACTAGTTTGAAATTCACAATTTTGGTACATCCCGAATATACATTTAGTTTTTATACAGTATCAGCAAAATTGAACCAAATATGAAAAGAACTGGAATGGTAGTTATCAAGAAATTAAAAATAGTCAAAATTTACTTGAACCAATAAATGATCATAAATTATCTCACTAATTATACACCCCAAAATATAGTAGCACTCTGTATTATAGAAAAATAATGAAGAAGAATTCTGTTCATACACTTCACTTGACCTTTCTGGTGCTGCCTCAATCTGCTACTGGACTGACATGATGTCAGTGCTCCAAACTACATTTACCATTACTTAAGATCAGGAACTCGTCATCTGTTTACTGAAATAAAATGATCCATGAAATATGTCATAAAATAACACAAATTCCATTACATGTATTACACCATGAATAATTTTAAGTGTGTGGCACTGTTTTCCATTCTGAATAACTGCAATCCTTTTCCCTGGCATTGAGGATGGGATCCTCATCCAAGTTGGCTGACCCACAGTACCCATACCAATATTAATGTTATGCAATATGAAATATCTAAAACTTTGATTTCTGTGTTCTGAATAGCTTTCCATACAAAGCAGGTATATTTCTTATTTTAGCATGAGTTCCCATCCTATATGAATATATGTAAATAATGTACTATCAATGATTATCAGTGAATGCGAATGTCAAGAATTATAAAATGTGTACACAAATTGTTCTCAGTTGGTGGCCATATATTTTGGTTGTTGGAGAGGAACCACCTGCAATGGTGGATATGATGCTACTGATCAAGTGATGAGATGGTCCTGCTGTGGCCACTTCTGCAGATGTCAGATTTGTTCATCCCTCATATCTGCAATTTACAAAAATTGATAAAGAAAATCATAGTTTTATGATATTACATTCACTTCATAATTCAATAAATTTTTCTTTTAAGATATTTCAGCATATATTTCTTTGTAATTGAAAAAAAAAAAGACTTTAGAAGTTCTTCAAGTCCTCTTCTTTTGCTTTTTGCAGTCTACCCCCCCCCCTTTTTTTTTCTTCCAGTGGAAGGAAATATGAGTTGCAAGATGTTATTTGCCTTCCCAGCTATATTTTCATTGACCTTCAGCTTTCTGGAAATGTTATTTGGAGGTTCAATACATTAGCTGCTGATTGGACAATGCCCTTCCTTGTTTTTCTTTGGTATTTTGAGTTGCACTCCATTGTTGTGAATTACACTGGTTTCAACCTGTCTGAATATTGAGCCTCTCCTCTGATTTTACATATGAGGAAAGTGTGGATATTGCTGGAGGATTCTTTTAATATTGTTTTTTACACATCAACATGCCTTGAAAATGAAGCAACTTTGTGTTACCATCTGGGTAGATCTAAAGAACTTTTCTCTGTCACAGATTCATAATAACCTATTCCTCTCTGTTACCACAAAATACTGATGATTTGCTGAGGTTTCTCACATTTCTATAAATAGAAAACATGTATCATTGCCAACAATTTCCAGTATATTAATATCTAAAGTTCAAATAATTTTGAAACAAACTTACATTACCATTCCAAAGACATATTTCAGAGTTACAGAAGATGGGTTTTTTTTTCTGATGAAAATGAAGAGATAAACAAATTCACTGGAAAAGACAGCTACCATCTCCTACTATGTGATTTCTTTGTTCACTAAATCATGTAAAAATACCTATTTTGTTGTTCAGTTTCTAAGTTGACGTTAATATTTGTCTTTCAGTTGTTTTAAAAAATCATCAGCCTTCATGGAAGATCAAACCATTAAAATTGCATGTGATGCACATTATGTACTTAAAATTATATCTCCTTTTAAAAAAACAACTTCAAGTCAAATGCCATGGTTAAAAAAGTGATATGGTAGATCCTTGATAGTGGGTCCAAACTAGCTTATTTACCTTCTTCATGTTTAAGGAAACTTCCACCAAAACAACTTTATCAAGCTGGAATTTTACAAAATTTACTTATCAAATGTAGAGCTTGATGTAATCTTTAACATAATTAAAAAACACCCTAGACATTTATTTTTTACAATTATATTTAGTACCTTGATTTGTTAATTCAAGTTGCTCACACACACAATTTTGTATTCTTCAAGGGATTTATGCGATTGGTCACTGTTCTTCATTTATTTCATCCACCATAACATTACAAAAGATAGGAAGACAGTTTTTCTTTCAACGTCTCCGCTTCGTTTGTTTTTGCCTCCATTACGCATTAACTTTCCGGAAAAATACTATTTACAGAAAACGTCTCTTTCATTTCATCCACTTCCGCGCGAGAGTATCGGTTGTGTTCATCTGCCCGTGTAACGCATTCCTTGAAAATCAGTCTGCGATTCAGATTTATAACGAACATGAGAGGTTGATCTCGAACATTCAATCCCCCGTCAAACTTTCACTAGTTCTAATATATTGACATCAAATGTTCCTTCTCATATATCAAAAATATGCTAGAGTTCCTCATTGACAATATTTTCGTAGTCTTTGGTGATCAGGTCTTCCAACAGTCTGTTGGAATTCCCTTGGGCACGAATTGTGCTCCTTTGTTAGCTGACATATTTTTATATTCTTACGAAGCAGAGTTCATTCAAAAGCCTCTACACACAAAAAAAAATCTCTTGCTGTGGCCTTCAATTTGCCATTTAGATACATCGACGACGTTTTGTCTATAAACAATGATCATTTTCATTCATATGGCGATTCAATATATCCCAGTGAGCTTGAAATAATAGACACCACTTCTGCTTCATATTTAGATATTTTACTGAAAATTGATGCCGGCGGCAAACTAACAACTCAACTTTACGACAAACGGGATGATTTCAATTTCTCCATCGTCAACTTCCCTTATTTATGTGGCAATATTCCATCATCACCTGCATTTCGTGCTTATATCTCCCGAATGATTCGACATGCAAGAGCTTGTTCTGCTAATATCAGTTTTTAAATCGAGGCGGGCTACTGACAAAGTTGATGTTACAGGGGTTTGTACACTCTCGTCTAAAATAAGAATTTCGCAAATTTTATGGTCGTTATAACGATCTAGTTTGCCAGTACAACTTACCATTAAGTCAAATGCTGTCTGATGTGTTTCATACCAATTGTTAGGCCGTTCTTGGCACACTGATTCTGACTACGGATTGCTCCATTTACCTTATCGGAATATAGGGCTCTCGGCGGGTGTGACCAGTCGACAGGGGATGCTTACTCCTCCTAGACACCTGAAACCACCTCTGGTATGACCAGGGGTCCGTGTTTGCCCATCTCTCTAATTTGTATTTCCTATAGGAATTACGAGATTGAATACTGTTAGTTATCTTAGCCTTTTCATATAGGTCTACTTGATATCAGTGAGATGAAATACTTATTTTAAAATAATGTATTATGGCCCTTGGTAATACAGTTTAATACGGGAATGAAGTTTGTAAACCTAAATTTTTGTTTTAAAACTTTGTTCACACATCCGATCGCGGACTCTACATTTCTCTTCTTGATTCCAATCAATGTTCCCATTACAATGGGACACATCGTTATTTGTTTGTATTGGCAAGGCGACATGTATACGAGTGGTGTGGTCCTTGTGGTATCGTTATTTAATAAATCCCACAAAACTTCAACCACTTGCGCTATAATGTGGACTTCCTAAATACTGTCGATAGTATCCATAAAAATGCTAAAATAATCCTTAAAATATTAGAATAGATTAACATGAGAGTTATTTCTATTTATTTCTTTGGTACATTTTAAAGAACCAACTTTCATTGACCAATTCTAAACCCTTTATCTATTGATTTTCATGACAAATATAATGCAATTTTTTGTTCATTGTAAAAAATATCTTTTTTCTGTCACAGGATTCAATTGATCAGCTAATTTGTTGTATCCAGGGCTCTTGATATGTCTGATCAAAACGTGTCTTAGGGCAATGTGTATGAAAATTCGCCTTAATTTTTCTATATGGTCCCCAATTAAGCACAGCTGTATATGTAGCTCTTTCAGGTGAAATGTGTTGAAACAAAAATAATATTACGAGATCAGTGTTTCAATTCATTTATGAATTTGTAATATGCGTTTTTTTCTGTTTCTGGCAAATGTTCTCGGTGGATCTGTTTTTTGGCAGCAAGGGTTATCCCTCTTCGCATTGCGGCATCTTTCATAAACGACTCGGCGATTTCTTTAAATTCCTGAAAGAAATATTTACATTGACCTGGTTTAAGAACTACTAGCTTGTAAGGCTCAGTATTTGTCTGCTAGGTATATTATATCTTATCTTTCGGTATATAAATTTAATTACACACTACATTATAACTGATCTGTGATCAATGAAGAGGGCTTATATAGGCATTGCGCCTGTTGCCCAATCTTATTTATGTATCTGTATATACATATATGAATTAAATACTGTTGAAATCAAATAATAAATTATCAATATCCATAATTTTTTATGTACCTCTGGTGACGAAAACAGGAAACCTGTAACGCCATGTTGGATCAGTGCTTCGTTACCACCATTGCGCCTGGCAATTACTGGGGTACCCAAATCCATAGCCTTTTGTGATAATAGAATGAAAACGGTATTTACTTCATGCTATCATAGATCTAGTATGAAAGTCTTTTAAGTTATACACAGATATATATCAGTATAATGAAAATATCACCACGTCGCTTGAATGTATTCAGCTACTATAGCTTCGTCCTTAATCAAGAATATACATGTATTACAATATCAAATCCTGTATACACTTGATAAAGAATGAAACTAGTTGAGGGTCTGTCAGTCGGCGATGCGAAATTTTCAGAATGCATTTACAATATATATGTCCTAGATGAACACCGCTGATTAACTATCTTTAATAACTATATACGACGTCTTTCAAAAATTGTCAAATAACGATAACTTAATTCAGAATCCGACTTTATTTTTATGTGTACAGTGTATTGTACTATATGTCTTGAAACATCGTGATCTAGAGTACTTCAGTGACAAAGTAACTCGTTCAGCGAACTTTAGAAAACTGCTTATGTAAGTTTGACTCCAGTTGAGGCATTATTTCATTTTTATTACACTTTTCATCCTCAGTTGTTGTCGTATAGTCTCAAAATGAATGACATGATTACATGTATTAATGATTCAACCTTGAAATATCACAGAATATTACAAAGAATGTTAATTTAAATCGGAGGGATAGCTTATCCAACAAAATATTTTGTGATAATACAGAGAACCAACCTCTAAAACGACTGCGGCCATCCCCTCACTTTCCGACGTATTGACCACTGAACTGCTGTCCCTCATACACGCATGCGTATTTTCGATACTCATCTCACCCAAATATATAACACCTTTCGCTCTGTAACAGAAGAAATCAAGCTTAAGAGTGATTTCTTAGTTCTGAATCGAAATAAAACGAATCGCTTGTCAACACTTATTAGGTTTTCATCTGAGATTTATTAAGAAGACTTTATATTCTTCTGAATGACTGAATATTTAATGCTTTTAAATGTATTCGGCAGTCTTCATACCCTTCTATTGCGTCGTTAAATACAGCAAAGTAACCCTCGTCATACTGTAAAATAAGTTTAGGTATTATTACTCCAATATTATTGAAGGAGTTAAAAATAATTATTAAAAAACCCACCAGTTTAAGTATACCAATTACATAGGTACAATGTAACGTCTAGATTGTGAAATAGTCTTTAATATGTCCCTAAATACACCAAACGATTCAAGTCTACATCTACACTTTTTTGTCACAGACCATTGAAAACTATCAAATCATATGGAAGAATTTGTAAGAATGTACGAAGAACTTGTGAAAATGTTAAGAATTTCTTAAGAAATGTGAATAGAATAGAGAGAAAAGTATACATGTCTATGATTGTAAGTAATATTAACCTTTGATAAGATACACTGTATCTCGGAATTGATTAATCAAATTAAGTTTTAGATTTTGTGACTAGATTATGTCAATGTCATTTGGCATCTTATCAGAATGCTACATTTCATCTAAGATAACACACGATGCAGGGAAATATATATTTTGCACGATTTGTTCAAACTCATTTTTTACAATACAATAAATATGTTGACAATAAGAAGAACTGCACATTTTGAACCCCCCCATCCACCCCAAACCACAACAACAAAACAGAAAACAAAAACATACACCTCAACAGATAAATTGATTGATTGTTTATTGTTTTCCGCCACACTCAACAATTTTTCAGTTATCTGGTGGCGTCCAGTTTTTGTTGGTGGAGGAGAGAACCCAGATACAATGTACCCGGGAAGAGACTACCGACCTTCCGAAAGTAAACTGGCAAACTTTCTCACATATATCAGCGCGAGCGAGAATCGAACCCGCGCCGACTAGAGGAGAGGCCTTGTGATTTTGAACGTAATGCTCTTACCACTCGGCTACGGAGGATACAAATAAAATTACTGACATAGTATTTACAATTTAAAGACAATTACTGTACAAGAATGCTTTATATTACATCCAAATTTAATGAACAAAATTGGCTAAAAATCATGATTAAGCGTTACTGTTGCTTCTGGAGGAACGGTAGTACCCAGCAGTACTGACTACCACTCGAATGATGATTAATTGATATCAGTGAATTAAATTCAAATAACACCGTTTCATATTTACCTCTAATTTACAATTTTTTGAACTCGCTTCGTAACCCGGAGGTCGTGAGTTCGAGCCCGCTCGTGCCATGGCTGTCACACCTAAGATGTAAACATAGGTAGTGATTGCTCCTTCGCCAAATGCTCGGTATTTTGAAGCTAGAATCACGGGTCTTTCGGATTTGACCTTAAAAACGGAGGTCCCGTGTCGCGGCGGGCGTTGGTACGTTAAAGAATCCTCACTGCTAAAAGCCGTAAGTGCTAAGCATAGGTCTAAATTTGTGGTTCTTCACCTATTACTTGTGACGTCTCAATATGAGTGAAAAATTGTCGACGGGGCGTAAAACAAGCAAACAGACAGCATCGTTTGAAAATTACCTTGGGTCCTATGATCACGTACAAAATATCTGTCCTCTCTTCATGCCATTCTTTAAAGAGATAAATGTTACTTACATGTGATGTACCCTACCGCAATAAGGTTTCCTTGTACGGTAAGGACACCCTATACAAATTATTTTTATTATTTTTTACTGAATAAATTGCTTGGAAACATATTTTATTTTCAAAACAATAGGACATATTGTTCACCTAAACACCTTTAAAACTATAATTTGGTGTTTGTCACACCATGAAATGAATCACGATCGCACTCTAAAATTTCAAGGAAATATAAAAGAAAAGGTTTTACCATTTCAATTAAAAGCAGACGGTATGCGTGTTCTATGCAGATACCTGTCATGGTGCTGACGAGATACAGGGGATCTTTCACGGGACGTATGCTTCCCACGAAGAGGAAAATTGAAGCCCCAGCTATCACGGAGGATGACACATGCCCATGTTTCACTAAAACGTCTCTCAAACGCAAAGCTGACGGTCTTGTTTGTATACCTAGGAAACGATTATAAATCAACATTGGATACGACATTGCATTTAATCCAACATGTCTTGCATCAATCAAGATAATCAGTTTATATTAACAAATTGTAGATTATCAAACAACTTCACCATCCCACGTCATGTTTCCTTTCAAGTGCCAGAAATCTAATTAAACTTACTTTTTGTTCTGAAATTGTTCTAAAGGGGAACCCAATTTAAGACGTGAAATATTGCGTGTTCTACATGTTGCATTCGCTATCGTTCCAATTTCCAAAGCAAGCGGAGAAAAGCTGCAGCTATTTCTATGTAAGAATTCCACTGTTACAGAAAATTAGATCAAACGGCAGTTCTTCTGTGTTGATTGCTAAAGACAGCAAATTACCTTGCTTTATAATGGATACCCTCGACTTGACTAAATCTGGCTGAAGAAAAGAAGCAGTTGTTATAAAATATTCAACGTCTAGAGACATAACAACACCTTCGGTTACAAAAAAACCCAATATTCCATGATATTTACCCATATCTGAAGTGCTTTATCCATCATTTCTTGACTAAACGCAACAATATTTCTGAAATGATAATCATGTTGGCAATTGAAATAAATACTAGTTCTATGTACAGATCATTAAGATCGGGGGTCAAATTGTTCTTGGTTTGACTCTTGTTTGTCCTCAATTTCTGCTTTAACCATGATTATATTTTTTGAAATACACATAACTTCATACTCGGTAAACAGAAGGTCAAGGTCAAAGCTATTTGATTAAGATTGCTAGCCAACACTGCCAAAGCATTAAGATTTAAACATTTTCTAATAACTTTTTGAGAATTTATGTGCTGCACTAATGGAGGTTAATAAACAAATACTAACCTAGCTCCCTCCACCGCTCGCGACATTTTGCATAATTTGTCGTCATCTGTATGGAACTGATTTATGTCCGTTCCACCAAATATCAAAATGTACGGAATGGGTACTGCAAAATATCAAAAATCATAATCAATTCAAATCTGTACAACATGATTAGGAAAGAATTCAAGAGCAAAATTCTCTCTCTCTTTCTCCCTCTCTCTTTCTCTTATATATATATATATATATATATATATATATATATATATATATATATATATATAAATATATATATATATATATATATATATATATATATATATATATATAAAATCTTTTATCGAGAGAAACTTGTAACTTTCCTTGAAAATTATAAAGCGTTTCCACGAGCAACTAAATAATTATACAATATAACAGCTAAAAGTACTATGATATCTTAAAAACTATACTAACACTAAAAGCGGACTAAAATACATTGTACATATATGCTGAAGATGAAAGCATGCAGCACATTATATCTAAGGCTTAATGTACTGACAACACTTTACTTCATCAATCAAACTGGAAAACGTTGATTCTCTTTTCTTTATTCAATACTGCTTAATAATCAAAGTTTATCATTTTTATATATTTACTTGTTTTAATATTGATGATAGCATTAACTTATACGAATACTCACTACAGTATTGTATACACTGTAACCTGCAAGTGAAAATCGCGATAAAAAAAAATTGTAATTAAAGATGCTGGTGTTAATTTTGATCCAAATCATCAGGGATGTTTTCAAATAATTAGATCCCGACATGCATTTGCTCTGCAGAAAATCAACTGTGAGTTAAAAATAGCCTTTAACGTGTACCTTTTGGCCTTGGGCTTTCTGTAGATTGAATATATGGCGTAGTAAACTATTTACGTTTTATATGCACTCCTGAATTTGAAAATGGTAGGGACTGCCAATAAATATTTAGAAAATAAATATATTTATGCTTGAAATAACAAGCAATCTGGCCTTCATAGACTATAAATACTGATATTCTACTATTAGATAAGTCAAAAGACATTATTTTCGATAGTTTTGCCTCTAATTAAGCAGCGTTTCAAAAACTATAAAAGAATATTTGCTTTTCATAAATTCATAAAGACCAAGTGTAGAATGCTAAACTTATGGCTTAGTTGAATGTATCAATAGAATTTTCATAATCCACTGCATACGTGGATGAGGGGAGGGATCCATAACTGGCACCCTCCAACAGACAGAAAGCGAGAGAGATATTGAGGGATTGCACATAATTATATATTCTCATTATTGTCATTAACTTCCAAACTGTAACTACCTCAGGTAAAATGGGAAAGTCTATTCCATTTTTTTTACTATAGAGTTCCAGTGCTAAGAAATGTAATACCTCATTAAAATACATATGTAGATAAATAAATGAATAGGCTGTCATTGCACACTCAATAGGCCAAATGGCGTCAGTATTGGTTTCTTGGGAGAAGGGATGTCGGTTCACGACTCCTTATCAAGGGGATGCACTGAACCGGCTGGAGACCTAAGCGAACCCCAGGCCCATCACATTCTAGGTGTGCCCCTACCTTCAAATTCTACGCCTGTGCATTACGAACCATGTCTAATCAGAAATTTGTGAGAATGGTGTCTTATCAGTGCTAGAAATCAATCCAAATGTAAAAGTAGCACATTCAATCAAACTGCATTTCGTGATTATGCTGATGCAAGCATTCACTCAATTTTATCGCAATAGAATCACTGGCACTCGTACCCTGTTTTATTGTGAATTTACCTTTATCAGATAGATATTTCCCAGCTTTGTATGCGTGTAGTGCAATAATAAAATCTATATTATTCTCCCTCAACTTTCTAAGAAATTGCTCCTCCTCATCGAAATCTGCCGGATCCCATTCATTACAGATAATAAACTCAGATTCTAAATGTGATCTGTAATTGAAAAAATGATATTAATAAACCAGGCAAAGAAAAAGCAAGTGTAATGTTGAAATTGAAGCGATAATCATTGATCTGTAGTTAGAGCTTTCATCAGATCTCACAGTGTTCTATCATAACACGATCGTCACTTCCAAAATGAAGTAACTGTATTTTCTCACGTGTTTTTGTTTTTGTTTTTTGTTTTTTGTTTTTTTTTTATGTGTGGCAATTTTTTGTGTGCCGATATTCCGTATTGCATTACTAGCAGAATCATGTAGTACTTAACTCTGGCGTAATCTATGTCATCGAGAATGGAAATTATTGCCCTCTGCTTAAAATATCTGGTATGAAACACGTCAGTTAAACTCAGGGCGAATAATGATACTTGATACTCTCCGCAGATATCATTTTATCTAAACAGTCACAGAAACAAAGATATAGAAGTATATACAAAAAGGTCACGGATATACATTTAAAACAAAAACATTTTTTAAAATAACTGCAAGATACATTGTGTGTTAATAATACCATTTACTTTTAAGATTTGGAATAATATATTTCTTTTGGATATGTACATGACAAGCCCATTGTAATGGTTTATAGGGTACAGTGTACATGCATTTATTTTGAAATTCAGACCCCCCCTCCCTCTTTTAAAAAAACATATGAGCCCGAATCAATAAAACAATTTAGGCCATGAACACAAAGTCCGTCTGACAAATTTTTAAGATGCTAGTATAATATTTTGTTAAACCAAACAATATTTTAAAGATATATAGCAAAAGCTTGAATTTGCTTTACCTGATTCGTTTAATTGTGGAGTGATTCCCACTAGCCTGTCGGAGTGGGGACAACAACAACACTGTGGTTGGCATTTCAGGTAACCATTGTAACCTACATACACATAATAGACACTCAGCAAGTCACCAAGTTCGTCCTAATTTTAAGCTCTTCTCTACAAATAGCAGTGCCTTGGCCTAGTTTAATTAAAGAGCACCTGTGTGAAAAGTTAATGCTTGACAATCTTTTGGATATGAATGTATCATTCATTCAATGCACTCTTATGTCCACAAATGTTTTAAAAATAGCTTGCCCTGTAGATATTTTGCTTTATCGTTACAATCTACAGAGATTAAAATCCGATAAGTTGCTAGTAGGATGTTTACATGTGGAAATAAAATCCAAATCTGAAATGTTTAATTCCGGTAAGTACCTGCATGTGATATAAGTATTACTCGGAAGATATATCGATATGTTCTAGGACGGTGGCGGATTTTGGGAGGTGTTGCAAACTTTGGTTTGAAAATTGCATTAAAAAGGTTATTCTGTGCATGACCAAATGGATATCACATGGGCATGGTCATTTCGTCATCCCAAGGACAAGAATTGTCATTCATAACTATTACACTGTTATTTTATTTTCTAAGACAAAACTGCTAAATTCAGGCATTCAGCTTATATACACAGACAATCATCTATATCGTCTTTAATTTTCCAAAGATTTGTAATAAACAAGAGAGAAATACACGTGTTTTAGAATTTTAGAAAATGAGCGGTTTGTGAAAAGTTTATGTCAGTATTTCATTTTTGTTTAATACACTTGTTGGAAAAACTTTACAGAATCACCGATATAAGATTCAAATAGTCTCCTTTGATTATTCAACATGAATTTTTCACTCAGCAAAGAGCTGCAATATCATTAACTCACAATTTTATTCCATGATTTATCCTTGACCTTAATTGTTCGCCATCTTTTTTGGTTTTGTATTCAGCTAAGTCAATATCATGTAACACTGATCAGCATTATGTAACACTATTTATAGGTAGGGGTAATAATGTGTTCATATCCAGTCATAATGTGTAAAGTTTGCTAATTTCCCCTTAATGGTTTGTCACCTTATTTTTCGTCACTTGTTCTATTTGATAAATGATAATTTCGTTTTTATTCAAATTATTTGGTTGTAAATCATTCAAAGCAAAAACAAGTTTCAGTGAGTGAGTTATTTCACTGAAGAAAAATACTTGATTTTTCTGTCCCTATGGACACATTTTTTACATCACGCCATCAAAAACTTTTGTGAAATACGAAGACACGCGTGTGTATGTGTGTGGGGGAGGGGGGGGGGTCCTATGAGGCCTGAAGGCTTTCCCAATTGCTTTGATCAAGTAACATCCCACTTTATAATAGCCCAGTGAAGTTTTTAAATGATGACAGTATTTATTACTTATGCATGCAATTGAGACGAACAGGTAATTTAAATTATGGTTTCAATAACCCATAGTACGCCATACTGATGCGGTTGGCCCAAAATGGGCTCCAAAGTAACAATTAAATTCAATCATCAATTGTAATATAGTAATAAATAATGATTAACGTAATTAACAAGTGCACTTATCAATAACAGTAAGTTTTTATGGTTTTTTTTAACTACTTAATTGTAATGCTTATTTGGGAAAAACAAAAACTTTAACTGCTTTGCGACGGAATCGAGGCTCAAATCAAATGTAACCGTGACTGCAAAAAAGGGGTCCAGATAAGTAAAAATCGAAAATTGTTATATTAATTTTATTTTACCTCTTTGTAACCAGAATACTTTGAAAAACAAATACAGAAATTAAATCATTTAAATATCTCTAAAAATAAAGACGATACAGTCTTATATCTACAACGCATCCATTAAGAGTCGTAACGTCATCAGGCGTTCTGATGCATTTACAGATAGTAGTCAATACTGACACAATCTTTTTATCTAAGTTTTAAACAGTTATCGATTCTTGCTTAGAACTGATAAAATCAAATTAAACTGCATTTCTGAGTTTTTATGACAATGGAATTCACAAGCTGACTACAGTTTAAGGAGGCTGGTTTTTAACAAATGAACCATAAAATCAGTTTCAACTGTCAAATGTTTCTTAATTTACTAGCATCTCATTTGACATCTTGCCACATTAAAATTCACTTGTAATCAGTTAATTATTGATTTCATTCCACATTATTTATGTTTACTATTCAGTTGTAAAAAGAGAATTTTGGGAGGATTTCAGTTCATAATTTTTGAGCAGCTTATGGTAGATGTAACTGAAAATGTAAAGAATTGTTATGATAACGAAGCTGAAGTCAATATCTGGCTTGGCCGAACTGGTACTGTTCGAAGAATTTCGGGATAGTGAACTCCACGTGCTGGAACTACACGTGTCTGATTTGGACAAGTCTTTGGATTTGCTACTGCAGACACTACGTTGCTACCTTTATTTTTCTGTGACAATAAATTCCCAATGTACATTTCCAATGAGGCCTCTTATTATTGCCCTGTTATGAGAATATAATTGTTCATTTGATGTTTTATTTGTATTGAATTTCAGGAAAGTATATGTATTTTTGTGGGAAAAAATCTCATACTAAAATGTTCATATTTTTATTCTTATGTCATACACACTAATCTCGGTTGAGATTCGGCTCAGCTGGATATTTGAACTGACGCCTTCACCGAATCTTAAAGCAGTGCTTCATAATTTATGCCTGGAAATTCACATTCAGCTTCGGCCGGTTCTAGCATAGGTGACATTGCCGTTCGCTTCAAATAAGTGATTTGAATGTTAACTAACTCTCTTTTCACTATTAATGCTGCATTGCTTACCATGTACAGTGTAGATATGAAAATCCCAAAATAAAAACAAACACTACAGTTTCCGTTCAAATGAAGACTCCCAGGACGTACGTGTAATTGTTTATCTCTCGATATTGAAGAGTTCCTATAGTCTGTTTTCTTTTTTATTATTAATTAGTGATAGTTAACTGCCTACATCTACTGTATATCACTAATAAAGAAAACCACATGGAAAAACAGTATTTAACACACATACTCGTTATTAGATGAGGATGATTCCTTTTGATTTATAGGTCAAGGATGAAGTGAATTTGCATTTGACTCTGAGATGGAAAAATTATTTTCAGACCACATGTAATTGTCACACGTGTTCTTAAACGTACGTGCATACAGCAGACTATAACAGCTTTCTTGCAGCTGTTATTATATGATAATAACAGTAATAAAATATGAAAAGTAAGCAAACAGACGTGATCCTCCATATTCTTCGTGAAGCGAGACAGTTGACATGTTCAATTTTTCTTATCACAAGATTCATGACACTAAGTCCACTAACAGTTTGTAAGTATTAATGTTACCCTATTTGACAAAACATAGACTCCGCTTTTGCGGTTTCATCCGAAGGACCGCCTCATTTAGTCGCCTCTTACGACTAGCAACGGGTACTGATTAGCTATTCTAACCCTGATCCCCACGGGATATCTTTAAATGAACTTTACAAATCATTGCTAACACTGCATTGTCACTAACTACAGGCAAAATATGTTTGATCATTAATAACTTTAACCAGTGTGAGTGAAGCATAGTAGGAACATAACCCCACAAAGACCATAGCATACTCAGTCCTTGATGTTGTTCATTAATGTTTTGAGTGTTGAAATGTGACGTTAAAGTAAATGCATCAGAGTAATTTTTCTGACGTCTTGAAAGACGGTAACTGTATTGAAACGTTTTAGTCAAATAATATACTTTAAAAGATGATCCTTCATTAGAACCTGGCAAAATCTATAACCATATTATAACAACCCCTGGTCATTTCACTGACTGAAATAAAGCATTCCAATTTAAATAAATATTGACGAATTTTCCAGATTTTCTGTCTATTTTTATATAAAAATAGATACAGTCTGGGGTTATTGTGCGATTTGTCTAACTTGGCAGGGCGGAACAACCTTCGAGATTTTTATATTGATAACATTGCTCGGTTTTCGGTTATGACAGTCTGTTGAAAATCACAAGATTTCTCCCCTCACTGGATACCTTGTATGATCAACAATTATAGCCAAAAGGGGCTACCCTAAAGAAATTTAATATTTAAAACACATTTTGGTAAAATGTTGCCAATTAGTAATTAATAGCTATAATAGTTTGAATTTAAATAAGGGGTATGCCTTGCATTTAATTATATATTTCCAAATTTGTTCAATTTCATTGCCTAATATTTTAATATATTTTGCTTTTGTGTGTTCAGTCGTCTTTTGTTTTTGTGCATAGGTCACGAGTATAATTTGTTGTTTCATCAAATTCTTGCTTTACTTATGTTTTGTCGACATACACTCTGTACTGTTATATTTTGAGACTTTGGAGACCTTGACAACCGAGGTAATGTGGTTTCCAAAAATAGATAATAAACAAAAGGCCCATGGACTACATCGCTCAACTGAGTCATCTTGGCCTATATCTAAAGATTCGCCCTATACATTTGCAAATAAAACTTTGATACATACTATGCCCTCCTACCCCCCCCCCCCCCCCCCCCCCCCGTGGGCCATGATTTTAACAAAATTGAATCTGCACTATGTCATAAAGATGTCATGTAAACTTGAACTTTTCTGGCTCAGTGGTTCTTGAGAAGATATTTAAAGATTTTTTTCTATATTTTTGCACTAAAAATTACGACCTCACAGATTGATTGAAATTGGCCCAGTGGTTCTGGAGAAGAAGAATTTTCAAATTTGTTAGTTAATTTTTACTATTTCGCTAATATCTCCCCTTGAAAAAAAAGTTGCTCTCCATTTAAACAACTTGAATCCCCTTCACACAAGGATGCTTTCTGCCAATGTGGTTCTAGAGAAGATGTCGAATATGTGAAAAGTTTACAGACAGACGGATAGACGGACGACAGGTGATCAGAAAAGCTCACTTGAGCTTTCAGCTCAGGTGAGCTACCCCCCCCCCCCCATCCCCCCCTCCTCCTTAAAATACATTTAGCCTGTGTCTGTCTAAATTCTTAAAATTAGATGTAGTTCCGGTCTAAACGGTGTGTTTAGCAACCTTTCCTCCCGGTAACATAACAATGGCCTTACAGAGGAAAGTCAAGGAAATAACGATCACTTAAAATGTGTCCCAACTGTGTGAAAATCTGTTAGTATTGTGAAAATACTTCAAATCGATGTTACCACATTCTGTAAAAAGCGTTGGATATTTACTTTCAATATTGATTGGAAGTACATTTGCTTTTAAATTCTATTTGCATTGGTGTAATGTATAAATGTCAATAATTTTTAATTATCTGATTGAACAATTTAAAACATCAAAACCGGCTGAAGAAACGATACATGGTCGACAATGCTTACAGCTAGATTGCAAGATCTAGTAGAAAATGATCATAGACGCAAGATTTCAGACGACCAAAAATAATAACGAATCATATTGATTTGTGAATTTCTAATTTTTGGGGGGGTCCGATTTCGGAAATATGAAACGAAGACACGTGATGGTGAATATACATTTCTATATTTTTCTAATTTGTTGAATCTCAACCACTCAGAAATCTCGGGATTATTCGGTCATAAAACTAAACAATAGACTCATGGACTACATCACTCACCTGAGTTACCTTGATCCTTCTGCTGTTTAGCTGTTGTGATTTTTAAAATATCATTTATTCAATCTTCAGTGCCATGAAAAATTTTGATCCCATATTGTCCACAGAGGTCAAAACATATCCAAATTTCAATTCATACAACATGGGGATACCGTAACACCAATGTGACTAACATGACATTGCTGTTCTGGGAAAGGGAAAGGCACAAAGACAAAGACCATAGTATGGAATGAAGGTCTTGCCATACGAAATCTATATACAAAATATGAAAGTCTTTAAATAAATAATTCATGAGATATTGAATACAATTTCTTAATGTAGATCAAGCTCCATGCTCAAGATCATGAGGTTAAAATCTTTGGTGCTATAAAAAAAGTTTGTCACAAGGAATGCACATATTAAATATGAGAGCCATATCACTCATCATTCAAAAGTTATGAGCAAGGTTAAAAGTTTGGGGCAGAAAGGATAAAAACAATACCCCCCCCCCCCGACACAGGGGCATAAAAACTTAATCCATAAAACCAGGGATCATTTGTATTTCGATACGATTTAGTATGGTCCTGCTACTCTTGAAAAGTTTTTATCAATTTCCTGTATAAAACTTTCATCTCCTATAGTGCCCCTACCCCTTGGGACTCCTAGTGTGAACAAATTTGAATTTGAACTACCAGTAGATGATGGTATATCAATTTGACTAATCATGGTTATGTTGTTGAACTGTTTTCCTTCATGTATGAATTCTTATGTAAAACTTTAATCTACTATTGTAACCCCCCTACCCCCTACCCCCCCCCCCCCCCGAAAATGATGATTTGAGCAAACTTGAATCTGCACTACCTGGAGATGCTTGCATAAAATATGATTAATCATTGTCTTGTTGTTCCTGAGAAGAAGATTTTTAAAGATTCATCCTATACATCACCACGGGAAAATTTGATCCCCGACTGTGCTCCACCCTACCCCCTGGAGACATAATTTGAACAAACTTTAGTGCTACTTTATGTCAGGAAGTTAACATGTGAATTTCAACTCTTTTGGCCCAGTGGTTTTCTGGAATATTTTTAAATTCCTCCACATTATTTTTGCCTTTTCTTCATTATCTCCCCTTTAGAGGGAGCATGGCAATTCATATGAATTGAAGCCCCTTTACCCAGGGATGATTAGTGCCAAGTTTGAAACTGGTCCAGTGATTCTTGAGAGGATGTCACAAAACTTTCACTATTTCTTAATTATACGATGTGGAACTTTATTTGAATAAATTCGAATCCTCTTATTCTGGTATGCTTGTGTGGTAAATTTGGTTAAAAAATATCCCTGTGGTACTGGAAAAGAAATTGAAAATGTTAAAAAGTTTATGGACGGACGCCGGACAAAATGTGATAAGAACAGTTCACTTGTGCTTTCAGCTCAGTTGAGCTAAATATAACATTTGTTCCACGGAAATTCATTTAAAGTAGTTATATTTTAGCTTAATTGAAACTGATTTATATTTTACAAACATGTTAGAATCACCTTATCGCAGAATTTTTAAATGTTTTCTTAAAATGGTCTGCCTCCTGGTGGCCCGTAGTCGCTCTGAACACACTTGTTCGTCTGCCCTTTGTGTAATGAGATCGAACGAGATGACGACTTGCTAGATCTTCCAGACAAAACCTATTAGTATCCAGTTGTTGCAGAAGGCTCAAATTGACTGTGAACAAATTTAAAAGAAAATATACGACTTGTCCTGAGGTGAACTATGTTCAGTTCCATTTGGAAGATCGAGAATATACATGAAAACAGTCTACGTCTTGATGCACCATACTCAATAAGATTTTAATCGTGCACCTGAATGGATGAATAAACTGCAATGGATAATCAAGTGTTTTGTATGCCGCAACATGTCGCTATCCTTTATTTGGTATAATAATTTGTCATTCAAATGAATTTACGATTTCCTCAACATACTAAGCATTAAAAACGGTAAAAAGCAGTACAGTATACAGGTATTGTGGGAAAATAAAATTAATGTTAATCACCAATCTACCCTACTCAACCAAAACTCGTACTTAAAAGTCTGACTGGGAATAGGCGGTAGACATGAACAGTGCCTTGATAACCTAGAAACGATGCTCAACTTCCTGAAGTTGTTTATTTCGATAATAATCAATACAACATAAAATCAACGAACCAGAGGATGCACTTTAAAAGTTGAACAGTCAGTGTGACATTCACATCAAGTAACTGAAAAGATAAGCGGATGACAAACGAGACAACGATATGTGCACAAAACATTTTATAATCCATTCTCCTAAAACACATGCAAGGGGAAAAACTCCAGACAACATCAGATATTAGAAGTAATACGTTTTACAGTGTGGCCGTTAAGCCGAGCGAAGACCCTTAACACCTTGCAACACCACTTTAGTCATTTAATCCGCCTGTTCATATTAATTTACCCAAAAGTTTGTATGAAAATTCAGCATTTTGGCCATTCATTAAAATATTGATCCATAACCTCTATTTCTTTTTAAGTTCCACCTTAAATTTTAAGGCAAGACTTTGTGATTTAAATGCAATTTTAAAAATGATAATACTCCTACAATGTTCTCCAGAACTCTTAAATTTCGTATGATGAATTTTTCAGTATATTAAGTGCAAAAAGGTCATTATTTATTTCCAATTTACTATCATTAACCATTTTATTGCAGCCCAGAGAACCGGGCTATTTTTTATAGATGAGTATGTGAGATTGTGATGGGGAATTCATTGGGAAAAGTGAAAAATTAAAATTGAGTATTCAAGTCATTTCTAGAAATATGAAGTCGGTGGTTTGTGGTCAAAATATGATTGCATTTTATATATGTATATCATCATAAGGGTAATAATATGAAGTATTTAAGAAACTGATAAGGAGATACAGTATATGTATTCATACAATGACAGGTCCCTCTTTCAAAGATTTTTGTTTCAATTTTCGAAATACGAAAGAGTATAGATGTCAGAATAATTTATCGCTTTATCATACAATTTGTTGCTTTTGAATTAAGAAGCTGTTTTACTTAAAGTATTAATCCATTAAATATCACACTTTTGACACGAAGTATGATAGCCATTTGCCGTATTTTGATTTTGATGTAATTTTCGTTTTGTTTAAAACGTAACGAAATATTTTTACTCGGAATCCCATTACCCGTGCAATTGCCGAAGGCATTTGGCGACAATTCAGCCCCAACCTCTTATACCATCAAGACTATTTTGCAAGCATAAGAGGGTTATATGAATTAAATGTAATAAATACTATGTAAAGCAAACCAGGAACCTCCACGTTTTTATATCGAAGTATATTTTTCCCAGCAGTCAGTCCTTCACTGTAGTTCATTCAGGTAGATTATGGTTATTGTTCGCATTTTAGATTATATTTAGGCCTATGCTCGGCGCTTATGGCCTTTGAGCAGGGAGGGATCTTTAACGTGCCACACCTGCTGTGACACGCGGCCTCGGTTTTTGCGGTCTCATCCGAAGGACTACCCCATTTAGTCGCCTTTTACGACAAGCTAGGGGTGCTGAGGATCTATTCTAACAACCCGGATCCCCACGGGGTATTGTATTTGTATTTTTGATAAGTATATTATAAGTTTCTTATTTATATTTTGCTTTGCATTAGTCATCTGTAAGTCATTTTAAAGAGAATAATATCAATATTGATATATTTACATTTCCAATGTTTTCGCTTTTGATATCTTTACAAACTGTAATGATAGCCATTTCCTCATGAATACAAACAATGCTCGTATGAATCTTGATAAATATAATACATCTATAAAATAGTTATACATGTGTAACACAGAGCACAATCTTTTCAAATGTACATGACATGCTTGCAAGGTTAACTTTTAAGACATTCGCAAAACATCAAACAGAACTGAAATGAAATTCCAAAAGCTGAAGATATTAAATAAGGTATATTTTTAAACTTGCTCATTTGAAAGAATGAGAAGCAAAGGAAGAAAATAGTAGACAAAATTGAATATTCTGTCCTGCCTTTGAGAAATGATCGTATTACACTAAAACTCATAATTTTGGTAACAGAATGCTTGTGGACGCAGGACTTCAACCCCCTGCCCTCCCTCCTTTACCGGGTTCGAGCCCCGCTCGTGCCAAACTTAAGACTTAACACAGGTAGTGATTGCTCTTTCGCCAAACGCTCAGCATTTAGAAGTGAAAATCACAGGTTTTTTGGATATGACCATATAAAACGGAGATCCAGGGTCGCGGCAGGCGTTAGCACGTTAAAGAACCCTCACTGCTACGACCCTGAGCGCTAGGCATAGGTCTAAATTTGTGGTACTTTACCTATAGCTACTGAAGTCTCAATATGTACAAAAATTTCTCGACTGGACATAAAGCAACCACAACCCCTTTCCTTATATTTTCAAATGTTCAATGTCTGGGTATTTAGCACACACACACACACACACACACACACACACACACACACACACACACACACACACTATTAACTTAAAAGCTAGTGTTCTAGCTCACTTGTACTGAATGAGCTTTCAGCTCAGGAGAGCTTTTCTAATCACATTTATCCGGCGTCTGTACTTTTCACATTTCATCTTCTGCAACCGGTCGCGGTAGCTCAGTGCTAGAGCGTTCGCTTCGTAACCAAGAGGTTGTCAAACATAAGACGTGATTGCTCCTTCGCCAGAGGCTCGGCATTTAGAAGTGAGAATCACAGGTCTTTCGGATGTGAACTTAAAACCCGGAGGTCCCATGTCGCGGCAGACGTTGGCACGTCAAAGAACTCTCACTCCTACGGCTCTGAGCGCTAAAAATATACTGGACAAAAAAAGTTAAGGATCATGATTTCAGAATTATTTTATTCATAACAAAACCAAATAAATTATGTTAAATATATGCTTAAAATGTTCAACGACAATCGAACAATACATTTTAAACCTGTTTTTACAAATTCATCAATACGTTAAGCAGTCAGAGCAGCCATTGTCAGGTAACCCCCCAAAACAGTTTGAAAATCGGTATGAGCAACAATAACAAATTTCATTATAAATGATTAAATCTTTATAAAGGCAATATCAATAGGGTGTATGTCCACACTGAGCCTGTATAACGGCATGACAACGCCTCTGCATACTTCTGATGAGCCTGCGGAACGCAATTTGTGGCAACCTTGCCCATTCCTGCTGTAAAGCTAACGTAAGCTCCTGGCGGTTTGTCGGAAGTACAGGGCGTCTGGAAACAGCTTGCTGCAATATGTCCCAGGCATGTTCTATTGGATTTAAATCCCGAGAACAACTCGGCCAATCCATACGTTCAATTGTCTCTGTAGCAAGGCAGTCTGTCACTATACGTGCTCTGTGGGGACGAGCATTATCATTCATTAACACAAAGTCGTTGCCTATAGCTCCCGCATAAAGTCTCACAATTGGATGCAGTATCTCGTCCCTGTAAATTGCACCGGTAAGATTGACATTAATCACGTGCAAGTCAGTACATCCACCAATACTGATTCCGGCCCAAATCATCACAGAGCCAGCTCCAAAACGATCATGCTCTGCTACACAGCAATCAGCGTACCGCTCTCCACGCATGCGCCATACACGCTTACGACCGCCATGAAAGTCCACGCAGAACCGTGACTCGTCTGTGAAAAGAACAGGCGTCCAATGACGCAGTTGCCAGTTTATGTGATTTTGAGCCCAATTGAGTCGTGCTACACGATGTCTTCTCCTCAAAATGGAATGAACAGCAGGTCGATGAGCCCGAAGGTTAGCAGCATGAAGTCTCTGTCTGAGAGTTTGTGGTGTTATGCGCACCCCACTTGCTGCATGAAAGTCAGTATTGAGTTGGACAGCTTTCTGAAACCTGTGTCTACGAGCCATAAGTGACATATAGCGATCCTGGCGAGCGGTTGTGGACCTTGGACAACCTGATCTCGGTCTCTCAGAAACATTACCTGTCTGCCTAAAACGATTCCACAACCTTGAAATCACACTTGGGACACATTAAAATGTCTAGAGACAGTTCTCTGAACTTGGCCAGCTTGAAGCATACCTACTGCCTGACCAGCTTCCAGAGCAGTTAAATGGCGCCTCATGGCTTTTAATGTCAATAATTGTTCACCTAAGAGTCGATTAGAGCAATACATACCCACAATAAAATGAAAATCACAATTTGTCAATATCAATATACACGTTATCACACTTTGATTTTGACCCCTTGCTTGTGTTTGGGCGAAAAAATCGTGCACGTATGACGTCAATATGAAACCAGGTAAATCTATTGTGTTAAGGACACATTGGAGAAACTATACATGTTAAAATTTGTCAAAATAATTATTTGGTTAATAAAAATTTTTGAGGTCCAAATTATGATCCTTAACTTTTTTTGTCCAGTATAGGTTTAAATCCTACAACTGGTGATGAATGAAAAAAATCTCTACTGGACGTAAAACAAACAAACAGCAATCATCTTCTCCATGTAGAAACACTGGGCCAATTTCAACCACACTTGGCCTTGTAAATTATTCTTGGGTTCGTTCAAATAAAGGGCATGCCCCCTTCAAAAAAAAAGGGGGGGGGGGGGTAATCAAGAAAAACTAGGGTGGGACCCTCTAAAATTTTTCCCAGAAAAGTGAAAAGTTAAACAAAAGCTTTATGACATAGTGAAGAGTCAAGTTCGTTCAATGATGAGTCCATAATTGGGAATAAAAATTTTCATGCAGATATATTGGAAAAATCTTTTAAGCTCTTCTCAAGAACAATAGGACCATGGTTAGTCATATTAATATGCAAGCATCCCTGGGTAATCTAGATTCAAGTTCGCTCAAATTGTGGCCTCTGGAAGTTGGGTGGAAACACAATAGGGAATTAATGTTTTGAATAGGGATACAAATTAAATTATATCAAAATGCAAACGGACCAAAATTGTATGGATTCATGTTTGTTTTTGTTTTTTTAAAATTCAAATTACATTTATTATTACAGGCCGTGCAAGAGCACGGTCTGTTCTGATACGGGTTTTCAAACTGTAATGGACGTCTCTATTTGAGTGAGAGGGGCCTCCGTGGCCGAGTGGTTAGAGCATTGCACTCAAAATCACAAGGCCTTTCACTAGTCGGCGCGGGTTCGATTTTATATGTGAGAAAGTTTGCCAGTTTACTTTCGGAAGGTTGGTGGTCTCTTCCCAGGTACATTGTATCTGAGTTCTCTTCCACCTACAAAAACTGGACGCCACCAGATAATTGGAAAATTTGTTGAGTGTGGCGGAAAACGACAATCAATCAATCAAACAAACTCTATATGAGTGAAAAATTTTCGAGTGGGACATTAAACAATATACAACCAAGCAACCAACCAAACTGCAAATGCGTTTCTGCGGAATTAGTGTTTTTCTTCTGCGGGACTATTTAAAACAAAAAAAACATTTCCAAAATCAATGTAATGAGATTGAAGTTGTCATGAATATTAGCCTGACTTCACTATTTGTCCCGAAGGGATTTATATAATGCATATTGTCAAAAAAAAAATTCTTCTGGTACCTCAAATCTGACACTTGCGTCAAGTTGATTTCTTGTTTACCCTTTGGTTATGGTGATCAAATGTAACATCATGCATATATACATAAAAGAAAATCTCCAAATGTTAGTCATATTGGTATTGATGCATTCCCATATTGTGTGAATTCAAGTACGGTTATGTCATGGCCCTTCAGGGCTAGGTTGGAGCCACAGTATGGGGTTAAATATTTTCATGAAAATAGATACGAAAAAAAACCTTTGGTATAATGATTGATTTGTGTTATTTATGTTGCACTGACACCAACAGACAAATAAAGTTTATGTGAATAAATTATTCGTAAATTTTAAGTGCAGAAAGGTCACGTTCAACACACTGTACCTCATTAACAAGCACTATGACCTCGGGTTTTCTTTTTAATTTCATAATTTACCTTCAATGTAGAAATCAATAATATACTTCCCAAATATATGTACATTAACTATATCTAAGCAACAAATTAATTCCCATAGAAAAAAAGAAGGCGTTCTGAGTTTTAATAAGTTGTGCCCAATCCTTTTATTATAACATCCGGACAATAAAGCATATGCTCAAATCATAGAAGAATTTCCCCAAATTTACATATTACACATCCATTACAATGATTAGAGCAGTTACTAGCTTACTGTAAAACACAATTAAATCATCCAAATAATTTATAACGTTACAACAAACAATAATTCTTTTAAGATGAAAACATAGTACATTTTCAAATAACTATATTGAATAATAACTTCTTTTACAAATAAATCTTCCCAATATCAATACTAAACACAACTCGTGACTTACGTCGCTTCCAAATAGAGAGTTTGATTCTTCAAAAAGGAGAATTGTACATTGTATATTTCACACGATCAAAACATACAAAATACACAAAAGCACAAAATATGTACTTAGCACGCGCTTGACACAGTTCTATACTGAAATTTTTATTACGTCGAATCTCGTCCTCAAATAACAAAGTGTTAGAATAAAAAAGAAAACTGTAAACATTTTAATTCAAAACTCATTAACACACACCGTATGGACAATGGTAATCTTTTCATATCTCCCGCCTTAAAAACATCAATAATTTTGACAAAATACCCTCATGGGATAAATCCAGGGTTGATGTCTTCATGGTGTGAAACTATTTAAGGAGGTAGGAATGTGGTTCGATCGCCGATCAATATGGCCAGATAGCTCAGACTAGAGAATCGGAGGGGGGGGGGGGGGGGGGGGGGGGGAGTCGAATCCTGATCTGTTGTATTTTCTCCCTTTCTATTACATAATCAAAGGTAAACAACACCGTATTGACTGGAAAATGACACATCAAAGCGGAATTAGACACTTTATCTGTAGAATAATATACAAGTAGATGATTGACAGTAAATAACAATCAGACAATACGATCAATTTCTTATTCATATGAAAACTATTCATTTTGCAGTTATATACAACAACATAAAAAATAAATAAATTAGTAATAATTAAAAAATATGATAACATGCATGTAAACAAGAGGATTCCTTCAGTATTTTTATGTCCCCATCTACAACTACTTGCTGTGAGACTGAGCATATTGTTTTACTCACATTAGTTTGTCGGCCCTCCATAAAATACATGATTTGTTCGGCTACTTCTACAGTAAATACTTTTATACTATGTAAGGTATTAGTACACATACTAAGAGAGTGTAATATGTTGACGGTGCTGCCGTTAGAGCGAGTGCAGCTACATATAAGTAACAGGGTTTTAATTAATTCAAACAATTAATATTCATTCACTAAATGGGCAGCAGGTACAACATATTTAGCCGTAACCCATGGTTGTATGTCAAAACATGAACAAAGTCTGCTAGTATTAGGTTCTTATGCCATCTCCATTTTATTGCTAGGTTAGTGTAATACGTGTATCATATTGATCATTTTCTGTTGCCTTCACTGTGCTTAACCTTTCATGACATATTCTGAACTGTATACTCTGTCTCTATCTTCATATCTGTCATAAACATTGTGATATCAATGCCCACACTTGTCGCGAACCTTTCTAAAACACATTTCGTAGGGAAACACTAGACTAGCATGAAACTGAGATAATCTACGTAATCTTAGTTCTAGGAGATCTGCCTTTATGAGATCTGCCTTTATGAGATCCCGCCATCTATTGGAATGTACAACTTTAGCTCTTACTTTTTTCAAGCTATCTCGTCATTAGAGCTCGCATGCGAGCGTTGGCTCGCTATAATTCATGTTGTCAGAAATTTGATTATCTTAAGATTTTCCACAACTGAAAGGCTGTTTCATTTTGTATTATTTCTCCCTGGTAGCCATTCGTAGTGAGAAAGATAGATACTTCTTGATGTTAACAGGTGAGGATGAAGTAATTAAAACAAACAAAACCCATTGTCGGATACGCTCGACTGATTTACGTTTTATTCTTCTCTTCATTACCAGTGGGTCCATCTATACAATATTCATTATATATCAATATATCAATATTCTCATATTTCCAATCAAATCAAATCGTTATAAGGAAGGATCTCTTCTGTTTTTAAAGGTAGATTTACTTCAACTTCAGCATCACAGCAATATTGTTTAACGAAAGTGCGCAAAAAGGAACTTACTGATTGGACAAAATTGCCTTTGGTCTGCCCAGAGCGACGTTGCCTCATTTATTATTTACAAAAAGAAGAGAATTGTTACGAATGGACCACGAGAGAGAGAGAGAGAGAGAGAGAGAGAGAGAGAGAGAGAGAGAGAGAGAGAGAGAGAGAGAGAGAGAGAGACGAGGACGAAGAGTGTCCGACTATGAATAAAGCCGTGTAGAATACATATAGGCCTACATGCAATGTTGTCTGGGAGTACGGCATACTGATCATTTTATTCCAATATTAACGTTATTTACCCTTAAACTTTAATAATATGAGATTTCCCTCCCTTGTTTTTTTTTTTTTTTTTCAGTTACATTGTAATAAGGCGAGAAATACAAGGTCATTAAACAGTATGACTTATCAGCATTCGGGAAACTAACAACTCAACTTTATGACAAACGGGATGATTTCAATTTCTCCATCGTCAATCTCCCTTATCTTTGCGGCGTTATTGCATCATCAACTGCATACGGTGCTTTTATCTCCCAACAGATTTGATACACAAGAGTTTGTTCTGCATACGATCAATTTTTAAATCGAGGCAGGCTACTGACAAAAAGTTGATATTACAGGGGTTTGTCCATTCTCCTCTAAAGTAAGCATTTCTCAAATTTTATGGTCGTTACGAAGATCTAGTTTGGAAGTACAACTTTCCATTAGGTCTAATGCTGTCTGAGATGTTTCATACCAATTGTTAGGTCGTTCTTGACACACTGATTCTGACCATGGATTGCTCCGTTTACCTGATCGGGATGTAGGGCTCACGGCGAGTGTGACCGGTCGACAGGGGATGCTTACTCCTCCTAAGCACTTGATCCCACCTCTGGTATGTCCAGGGGTCCGTATCTGCCCATCTCTATGATTTGTATTTTCTATAGGAATTACGAAATTGATAACTGTTAGTTATCTTAACCTTTTAATTCCACATTCTAAGCCTGCTTAAGTTATCATCGAGTGTTTCGAAAGCTCCGATGTAAAGAAAAATATTTACAGACTGATTGTGTTATACTTAGTATTTCATCTCAATATTTCATTATTCGGCATTTGAATCCTAAATGGGGCGGTCCTTCGGATGACACCGCAAAAACCGAGGCCCCGTGTCATAGCAGGTTAAAGTCCGCAACCGCTGAGCATGGCCTAAATTTTGCAGCCCTTCTCTGGCAATAGTAACGTCTCTAAAATGTGAGTGAAAAATTCTCGACAGGGACGTTAAACAATATACAACCAACCAAACTCGACGCCGATTTAACATTAATTTTCAACTTTGAACAACGTTCAAAAGTGGGTCAATTTTGTAGATAAGTGGTGAAATTTCAACGCTGAATTGATAAAGGAAGGGGTCGCAAGGGACCTTGAAAATTTTAAACATCTTGACCAAATTCCTCTTAAGTGGTAATAGTTGTAACGTATGGACATATCAACGATGGTTTTCATGTACCTATAGTGCTACGTAAAACCCCCTATCAAAACTCCATGATAACTGTTACATGTATATCAGATGACTCGCATAATTGTCATGAATGGAGCAAAAGATGCAAATTTTATTTACAATAATAGGTATGGTTTTATATTGTATATAAGTTATTCTCATCTCAACTTATTCCAAATGAGATAATAGAACAACAAAACTCCGGAGAACTGTTTTCAACTTCAAAATATTCATTACAAAAATAACCCCTACCCAGTGTAATAATACCCATTGATTATTGTTTTTATTAATGTTGAGAATTATGTTAGTACAAGTAGTAATATTTCTTTAAAGTACCATTAATGGTTTTCCGGGTAAAATTAATATGACGCTATGGTCACCATTATTATAGTTTAACCCCCTTTGTAAACCCACCTCAATACACACATGTATGTACATGAATTACTAGATGTGTTTTATCATATATACTCGCCTATAAGTCGGTTCATCCGTAAATCCTTTGTATTTTTAAAGGTTATTTTGGAGAGATTGCTAATGACTCGCCTTTAAGTCAGAACAACTTTTTACCAGAATCGGCTGACAATTTCAATTCAATGTTCAATGTTTTTACCGCTGTTTCAAATAATATTTCGTTCATTTCTCAACAAATCAATTTGACATCAATATTCGAATGTATTTACCTGTGTTCAAAAATACTTTGGGATATGACATCGATACTTTTTATTCTCAACAAACCAAAAAATATTTCGTCCATTGTTTTTTTTTTTTTGGGGGGGGGGGGGGGGGGGTAAGAGTTACATCCCTTGTGATAGTTAGATAAATAGATAAATAGAATACCGATCTCGGTTGTTTTTTCAACCTAAGTAAATTGCTAAATATATATCTTTTACAATTTCTATACCACTATGGAAAATAACAATATTCATAGGTACTATTACATAGCACATCAGTATATATAAGTCAACATAATTCATGACTCATTGATTGTCAGTTTGAAGTCCCAGGCGATTGCAGTGTTGGGACAGGAGAGGAAATGTATTTATTATAGTTACAGTTACACGTGTGTCTATCAAACACGTGTGATCTGTTTATATTCTTACCAGAAACCAAATTTCATTGGTTTCTATCTAAGTTTTTGTTACCGGTTATACAGATATATAAATTAGAGGCGCACGGCTTCTCGTGATTTGGCAAGTAAGGAATAAGCCCCATTCGAAGGCTCTCTTCCCGTGCGTTTTGACATGGCACCCACCCACCCACAAGCATTTATGAATTGTTTTACTATAGATATTATATTTTCTCATCGTAGAGAACAGATGTATTTTTTCAAACAAGATGTTTATGCATGTACATGTAGACGTCAATAATTTGCACTCTTGAGAGCGCTTCCGTACCTACACACTGTGTTGTTTATAGTATAAATTATTTATGTTCGGTTGAGTGTAACGAATTAGAACACAATTCCTCATCCCTATCAGGTCTATCGAGGTGCTCAATGTTCAAGCCATATCCATTTTTGTAGGTTGCAAGGGTACCCTTGATCTATTTTCGGTAGCTATGAATGTTCTATTTTCGGCAATTATCATGATTAATTTTTCATCCTTTGACGTAAACAATTATAGCCTCTTAATTACCTGTAGCCCTTACCGGACACTAGGTTTACTTAGTTGCACATGCCCCGAGAAACATCGGATACGATTAATTTCATGAACAATGGAGTTTTATTAGAATGAAGAATTATATTCTAAATTATCTTTTATGAAAATATTCTAGACAGTACATAGGAATACTTCAGTATGAAATCTGGTTCGCATTTCAAATTTACCTATAAACGATATATTTACAAAGAATTACTGAATAATTTAAAAAAATAAATGATATACACTCGATATGAAATAAATCACCAAAATGTGTAACTACTTGTACTTTATGCATAATCTTGAAATACGTACATAATAATGTCTTGACATTTGACAATGATAATCATTATAATCGTCGGAGTTGTTTAAAAATACCAATATTTTTAGGACTCGTCTATAAGTTGGATAAGAGATTTAACTCCCAAAAACCAGACTTATAGGATAAAATCTACGATGTACACTTAATTGACGTATTAATAGCAAATCAGTTTTATATGTAATGACATCACAACTGCTTTTAACTTAAAATCACTCAGCCCTAAACGCCAAAACCACTCAGCATTTCCTTTCCTTTGAATACATATGAAATTATTTTTATGTCATGCATATTATAAAAGATTTCTGTACATGAGAGAACCTACAACAGGGTTGACATTATTATTTAAGACAAAGACATTTTACAAGACGCATTCAAAGTAGCTTCAGAAGCAAATTCTGCATGACCATGACATTAACTTTCAAGTCGGACCATAATGTACCAGACAGGGAAGTGTAAAATGATACCAGGAACTGTTTTCTACTCATATTGATAATTTGGCTGTGGTTTTTGCTTATCTTAAATTTTGAGGTGGTAAAGCGTTTGACTCTTGAGTTCGAGCTCCTTTCGTACCATTGCCGCTTCAACCCTAAGACATAAACCTTGGTAATGATTCATTTAGAAGAGGGGATTACAGGTCTTTGAGTGTGGCCTTAAAGACGGAGGCCCCCTGTTGCAGCAGGCGTTGGCATGTTAAAGAATCCTTATTCCTGCGGCTCTGAGAGCTAAGTATAGATCAGAATTCCTAGAACTGATGACGTCTCAATATGAGTGAATTGACATTTTCTACGGGACTTAAAATAAACAAACAATAACTTTTTTAAAAATCGTGCTGAAGGAAAGGTCATGGGTTAAAAAAAAATCTACAACATATATGCAGGTGTAAAAATCCTTGCAGAGTAATTTCTGAATCTGAAACATTTTTTATTTCTCAATACAAATATTTCATCAGCTTTCTGTGCACGTATGGTCATTTTAAACTCCGAATCCCCAACGTGGCACCATTTATAGAACCCATAAAAAATCTATTAAGCCTTACTCTTTTTTTTTTTTACACACATGAACGCTTTTACAATTTCATAATTTAGAAACAAGGACTACATTCTGAACTATGATGAGAACGAACTGTTTATGATTCAGTTTAAGCCAAAATTTACAACTGAAAGCACAAAGCTGGTTTTCGAAAATGTGAAAACTCACAGGGAAAAAAAACAACAACGAAGAATTGTCAACAATTTTCGATAAAATGATTGGTTTTTTCAGTTGAGTGTAGAAAAGTTAGTCGATAAACGATTTTCTTTTTTTAGGAAAGCCCTTCACTCAGACGAGATATTAAAAAAGAATTACAACACTATATTTCTACACTTGATACAAATTAGATTAAAATGTTTGCACTTTGTTTATTACTAACTTTTATAATGATGAGAGAAAGATCTCGTAAAAACAATGTGTATTGTTTGTATAACTGCTGTATCGCCGTATTCTGTATTAAGGCGTTCGTGGTTAACCAATGTAAATGACGTCACCCATATTTGAAACATATGCACTCCAACCTTTTTACGTCACAAACACACCGTTTAGCTCTTTAGAGGGATACCGCATATTTATCAGACGTCACTACGTCAGGAGGTATCAAATAAGACAATGGTAAAAATACTGATGAGACTCTTTGAATTAAATTTATGACCATGATTATTTGTTATTTTTGTCTATGACATTTTGTTGCATGGATATCCTCTACTACTTAATGACTTCACTACGATATTTATTTCGCTACAATGAGCGACTTCACGATTTCTCTGCCGTAAATGGGGGTTTCGTATTCAAATGTGATAAGGGTCTTCTTAAACAAAAGTTACATTAAATCTTGCAGCACTGAGATAATACACTACACCAAGTAAGTATATCGCTGAGAAGTTAGACAATCCACACACGTGCATTCACGGAACTAATCCCCATCCTCCAACTCCGTCGAGATTGGGTGACCAACAGGAATCTCGTTCGATAATTTGCACTGCAGGTAATGTCGCATTTGTCAGAAAAGTTGATTTTAAAAATTACTTTAATACATGCATGTCCCATAAATCTTCATTCCATGAACTTATGAACATAATAACCCCTAAAGCAACGAACAGTCCTCAATGACTAATTAACATTAAGGTGACCATACTGCGTATACAAACTTCATTTTGGAGAGTGAATTTAACTCCACAACCTCTCATAAATCACTCCCTCGTAACAAGTACAAAAGATACTGGTAGGTCCATATATTATTTACAGTATACTAATCAATATTCTCTTTCCTGGAACCGTTATGATACATTGTGTAACAATAGTATACCCTTAGGAATGCCGAACTGTAACTGTTTTTATTCCGAAAAAGTTTATGCATTCTACTGTTATATGTTATTTGTCAATGGAAGTGGACGACGTTGAATATATTTCAACTCTACCATGATTCCAAGTATATAACTTCCGGTCCAAGGGGTTATAATCCAACATATAGTTTGAAACATATTCATTTTTAATCGTGTTGGAGAAAGTTATATCCGTACTTTTCAGTTGTTTATTACTCCCAGTATGAGTGTTGTAAATATACTTAATATATGTTGGCGAATTAGAGTAAGACTCCGTTGCGTATAGAAGACCACAGATCATGAAAGTGTTTCCCACTGAGCGCTTCGGGATCAAAGTTGTCCAGGTTTCTGCTATCGTGAAATTGTCTTCGTCTATCTTACTGATAATTACATTTCCACTGGAAGCTGGAGATGCATAGATTACCCACAATCCATATTCATCTGTCGCAAAGTCGATGTCGCTAAATCGGTCCGATTGGTAGGGATAAGCGTTGTGCGCACCTGCGCCAGGAAGTTCTAATTCCCCTAACCAACGAGATTCCATGAGATTATATCTCACAATCTTATTTGTCATCATTTTTTGACAATAAAAATAATTCTTGTACACAGTGTGTCCTGTTCCTTCACAAAAGAATGGAAGTTTGCGTTTTTCCTGGGTAATATCCAATTCAAAATCATCCAACGTTTTGTAAGCCACCAGTGCATTAACGTCACTGTAGTCATACGTTACCCAGTAAAGACCTGCTGGAACCGGATCTTTCATGATAGTACCTACAGCAATGCCTACCTTGACAACTTTATCCTTGGATGGGTAAATCGACGTCAAAATCCGAGGACAATAATCTGCAATATTTCACAATTTAACGTTTATACTTTTACGTTTATAAATTTGACACAAAATTTGATAAATTTCTTACTTGTATATGCATTTAAATGTATAAGTACGACTATTTTTTTTTCAATTACTTAAACATACGAGTAGGGATTAAAGCTTGGTTTTTATTTTAATAGCAACACATTCATTTTCAACAACTATATTAATTATCAGACGTGGGTCGTATTACGGAACTCCGAGTAGGTTTGCTTCATGTAAACCTACTTCAATTTTAACAAATGAAATTTGAACTGTTTGCAAAAATAAAGCAAATGGTATCAGTAAGTTTAGAGTTAAATAAATTTTACTTTATATATTATATACAATATCTATCCATCAAATTGTTTGGATTAAGAAAATAATTCTTTAACCAGATATCTAATCAATATTCCGGGATGAATAAGCACTGTAAGGTCATGAGGACTAGAAAGTGTATCTACATTTGCTCAATTTCTAATTAATACCACTGCCAAGCGTCCAGATGACCCAAAAGATCAGCGAAGTTTCATCATTCATATCATTCCCAGATAGGTGATGTTCATTCATGTTATCAAAATGTAAAATAAAAAAAAAACAAACAAAAAAAACCCCATTAAACCGATGTCGTAGGTTTAGATACAAGTATATGCCAATATATTACGTGTACAAACACTGCACCAACCTCTTTGTTTGTTGACAATGGTCATATTGCAGCGAACAAGAGCTGTGTTGAGCAGAACCAGTTGTTCTTGCAGCTCCTCGCCCATCGCCATTACACTCCGAACAGATTTCTGGGTAGCAGAAACTAATGATGTCATCGACATTACGAGCTGCTTCATTTCATTGTTCTGGGTGAGCATGGCCATTTGGAGATATTTATAATGGTTCAAAATAGCTGCAACAATGGATTGATGAGCAAGTATCGAGCCTGGGGGATACCTTTGCAAAATTTCCACATCGTTTTTGAGTTTTACATCTCCTTCCTCTAGATCATGGGATGTTACGTTAAGGGCGACCAATCTCTTCCCAAGACTCTTCTTGGTTTTCCTTAAAATCCGATTGGCACCTTTTAGCTTATTTATGGCTTTTGTGTTGAAGTCTCCAGAACGTGTCGTTTTATTATTATGGGCGTTATGATTCGCTTCAAACCAATATTTCATAGCTTCATCGTTTCCAGTCAGTAATTTTGTATTCCCTTTGCCACGAATGGTCACGGTCACATTCTTTGAGCATGTTACTCTGATAGAATTCCTCTCCATATCAAACAGATACGTGCAATTGTCATTAGTCACTGGTATTGAACAGAATACACAAGATATAAACACCGAAACCAGAAAAATATACAAGGTCATTGTCAGTTGCATTGTACTGATACAACCGAGATGGTGAAATAAAGAAGACTTTTTTCTGCCCGTTAACAAATAGCATCAATCGAAAACGCAACAAACTAAGAGCTTCTTGAGGGGCTATTTCCTTTCAGCCGAGTAAATATTCAATTATTATCCCTCATCTACTGTACACATTCAACTCAATTTGAAATCCATGTCCTTATTTAATTGTTTAATTTTGCGAAGCGAGAAAATGCGGGACCATGGGATTTCCTTCGTCACCTTCTGCGTTCAAACGATGGTCAATACACACAACACAAACTCGAAATCTCCGGGGAAAACACTACTAGCTCCGGAAGAAAAGAAAAAGCGAGGAATAATTTAGACGGAAGTTTCTTCACAAAAATAATTGCTTGTAATGAATTAAGATAGAATTAGCGCCCAGAACCCTCATGTGGAAACCAGCAAGTGAGGTTTATTATCAGGTCAATGCAACGACTGCAAATCACATCACGCAAAGTGGTTATTTCCATTTGATCTTAAGCATATATATGATATCAATAATTCATTATGTCTGCAATCATTGGGGTTTACACCATTTTCATCCACCTTGCATAGAAGCATTTCAAATTTTATTCATGAAAATAAAAATCAAACCCACAGAAAGTCAACGTACCTTTTCGAGCGACTATAAATTCCCATTTTGATGATGGGAACTATTAAAAAAAAATTTGCAATACAATGAATATAAAGATAGATTTACTCGACAGAAAAGCACTCGTGAAAATGTAAACACGTTATAGGATAAAAAGCATTAGTTTAAAATGGATTTTAAATGGATTCTAACATAACCTGATGTCGAGAACAAAGGTATGTTCAATAAAACTTTGAAAACGTCATTTGGATAAAATGAATATAAATTTTTGTCAAATGAAAAAAAAATTTATAATACTTGGTATATTTTTAATAATTTTACAACTTACCCCGGGTTGTGTGTGTGTGTGTGTGTGTGTGTGTGTGTGTGTGTGTGTGTGTGGTTTTCTTTTTCTTAAATGCATCTGAGTGTAATCATTCAGAAAAATCTCCTTGATTTTTTTTTTAATCTTTGCACTACTACAACAACAAATCTGATTTTAGATACTTAAATTTTGAAATACAGAATTTAATACAATACTTCTTGTACATGTCAGATGCACTAAAATTCAGAAACTCAAATCTGTACGGATATTGACCAAAAAAGCGAGAAAATAGAATTTTAGTCCCCTCGCAGGATCCAGATTTGCTGTGGTGAAGTTTTTGTTTGTTCGGCTTTGTGTACGATTTTGTCGGTCACTATTGGGATTTGCAATTCCTTGTGTTCTATTTCAATGATTCGTGCATGTATACTGTCTAATACAACGCCAATTTTGTATTGTTGGCCACAATTCAAACAACGCAAATAAAAGAAGTGTTTGTATAAAGTTGTGATAAGGGAGAAATACAAAATTAATCCTAGCCAATTTAGAATTTCAAAAATAGAAATAAGGGTTTTAAATCGATAAGAATATCAGTCTAGTAAGACTCAGAGCTTTCATAATATGGGCTTCGTAAGCCTTATTTGATTTCATATACGAAAAGTATCATCACACTCGGACAATAATTCAATGATCAGTGTTTGCTGGTTCGTTTTACGTCCCCTTGAGAGTTTTTCACTTACAATGAGATGTCACCAGCTGTATACAGCGGATATGCTAACCGCTGAGCACACCGCGACCGGTAGAACAGTCAACATACCTATACATCACTTTGCAAGACATTGTTGACAACCATTTCCTAACATTCGTAATGTGGTGATGATGGGT
Source organism: Ostrea denselamellosa (assembly GCA_024699665.1). Classification (NCBI taxonomy): domain Eukaryota; kingdom Metazoa; phylum Mollusca; class Bivalvia; order Ostreida; family Ostreidae; genus Ostrea; species Ostrea denselamellosa. Next base: position 319,091 of record JAMZEH010000084.1, on the reverse strand, counting down.
AAAATGTATGCATCAAGCGTTATTACACACATGCACCCCCCCCCCCTTTTAAAAAAAATCATGGAGAAGCAGATGTAATGTATTATAATCCTATAATGAACGAATTTTAGTTGATGGAAACTGAATATCATAAAGCTGGTTTTCGAGTTTATATTAACTGACCAGTGACTTTTATTCAAGTTGTTAAATAAACAAATGCGTTGTATGAAGTTTACATGTTTTCCTGTTTATAGTATATCCAACCGTATTAGAAAGCAGAAACATCTAATGTACTACTATATCCAACTGTACCAGAAGCAGAAATATTACAGTAATTGTATAATTATATCCAATTGTAATAGAATTGTATAACTAAGGAGGTACGTAATGTGTTGGATTCTCCACGTTTCCAATACTGCATTCTTCATAGAATTGTGCTTATCACATATTTAAAAAAAACATTTCAAAAATAGTTCTCTCCTAGTTGTGTGATCCCGTGGGGGTCCGGGTTAGAATAGGTCCTCAGTACCCCTTGCTTGTTTTCGGTGGCGACTAAAACGGGCGGTCCTTCGAATAAGACCGTAAAAACCGAGGTAACAGCAGGTGTGGCACGAAAAAAATCCCTCCTTGCTCAAAGACTGTATGTGCGAAGCAAGGGTCAAAATTTTGTGGCCATTCACCGGCAATGGTGACGTCTACAGGAGTGAAAAATTCTCAAGCGAGACGTTAAACAATATACAACCAAAAAACCAACCTAGTTGTGTGCTTTTTGCAGTATTTATTCTGGAACATTGGAACATTTACATGTCGGTCTACAGGAATTATGGGAAAACGTGATTGCATAATGAATAAACTTTTAAATATTGCTATATACATCAACAAAATTGATGATGTTTTGAAAGCTGCTGTAAAATCATTTATTTTCGTGGTTGATTTTTCTCGTTCTCATGGTATTGACATACCCATGAATTTCAGTCCTCCGCAAATTATAGAAACTGAACGTCAATGTAATTACCTGGAATATAACGTCAATATAATTACCTGGAATATATCAACTTTTCCCAAAGTCCCTCAGCGAATGTTTATTTTTCTCAAACCAGAAAACTTTGACGTTATGAAAATAAAAGATTTTGCAGTACTTCTAACACAAGTATTATGTTACATGTATTATCAATTATTATATTATCCAATAATTGCGTACTTTGCGACTGGCCTAGGGAAAATGAAGCGTTGTATTGACATCCACGAACCTTTGAGGTGAATATAATATTTGATTTCTCCAACGTCGGGCCAGAAATAAATTGGGAATTTCAGAATTAATATGATTGATTATTATTTTTGGTCACGTAATGAAAACTCGCGTCTCGACTCACTTTCAATTATCTTGCACTATGATTGTAAAGGAAAGTGACTTTCATCACGAACTGGAGTAACAATTCTTGAATTATAGTATTGTAATATCAAACCAAATCTAAAGATGACCGATCATTTTGAATGCTCTAGTAGCCGGTTTTGGTGTTTATCATACCATAAACAAACAAGAGACCCATAGGCCTTATCTTTCACCTGAGTATTAGTTAAAAGTATCACTAGTCCAAAGGGCTATAAAATCTACAAAGATTCTCTGTTCTGAATATCTAAAGAAAATTCTAATATTCAGCAAAATTCACAATTTTGTACATCCTTTACTGCCTTTCCTTGATATGCAGTTAGTTCTTATACTGTATCTTAACTAAAGACGTCTTTCAAATGAAAAAAACAATAATCACAATAATAATTTTGGCCCCACCCTGGACCTAAACCCTTACCCCCCAAGATCATAAAATATACAATTTTCGTGAGGGACTACCCACTCCTTCTCAATATCCGTTTAGTTTCAATTTCGTATCAATAGCATAAAAGAAGATATTATTTAAATGCTTTACACATATACATTATATACACCAGGTTTGGCCCCGCTCTGGAGTCAGAACATCTACTCCGGGGTTCATGACATCTATAATTTTGACCAGCTCTACATTAAAATACATTAGTTTTTCTTACACATGAAGAGTTGTAGAGAAGAATATTTTCGAAAACTTCGTCAATTTTTGACAGTTTTTGCCCCACCCTTATGCCCCTGGGGGTGCAGGAGTCTGAAATTTACAATATATGTCCCCCATGTCCTAAAGATGTAGCATACAAAATTTGAAAAGAATAAGAATGGTAGTTGTCATGAAGTTAAATATGTTCAGTTGTTCACATATTACATGCATATCACTGCCGATTTTGGTCCCACCCTGATACCAATTCCCCTACCCCTGGGATCATCAAATTTTATATTGGGTAAAGAGCTACCTGGTCCTTCTAAATGTCCATTTAGTTTCAATTTAGCATCAAACAAAAAAATAAAGAAGACGGTATTCAAGTGATTTACACATAAACACTATATGCCAAGTTTGACCCCGCCCTGGAGTCAAAACCTCTGCTCCGAGGATCATGAAATTTACAATTTTGATAAATGTCTTCCTGCTCTATATTACCATGCATTCAGTTGTTCTTACACATGTGCGGTTGTAGAGATGAATTTTGGAAAACCGTCAATTTTTGACAGGTTTTGCCCCGCCCCTAAGGCCCAAGGGATGCAAGAGTCCCTGAAATTAAAAATTTATGTTCCCCATTCCCAAAGATGTTTCATATCAAATATGAAAGGCATTGGAATGGTAGTTATCAAGAAGTTAAAAATGTTCGAGTGTCACAGAGAGAGAGAGAGAGAGAGAGAGAGAGAGAGAGAGAGAGAGAGAGAGAGAGAGTGTGTGTGTGTGTGTGTGTGTGCAGAACTTATAAAAGCAGATACTGATATGGGAGTCTATAAAATACACAAGATCATTAACCATTAACAAAGTATAGAGAGAAAAAGTGCTTCACAGGACTGGAACAAATGGTTGATAGTTAGGCCTCAAAAAAAGGAGATTTAGTGTAGTAAATGGAGAGGAATAACATTATCAGACGAATTAGATAAACAGATGACAGAAGATCAGACAGGTTTCAGAAAAAGAAGGGGCACAACGAAGCAGGTATACATACTCAAAAATATAGAAAAAGCAGTAGAGTGGAAATCAAATCTATATCGTTCGTTGAATGTGAAAAAGCATTCCATAGTTTCAATCGTGAAAGGTGAATGGAATCCCAGAAAAAAAATAACCATGATCAAGGTGATCTAAATCAATAAGTGTGCAATCAGGATGGTTGGTTGTATGATCAAAATCCCGCTCCAGAATTTTTCACTCAAGCCCTGAAAAATTTAGGCCTATGCTCGGCGCTTACGGCCTTTGAGCAGGGAGGGATTTTTATCCTGCCATAACTGTTGTGACACGGGGTCTAGGTTTTTATGGTCTCATCCGAAAGACCGCCCCATTTAGTCACCTCTTACGACAAGCAAGGGGTACTGAACTATTCTAACCGGATCCCCACGGGATTGATGAAAATCATCAACACAAGTTTATAACGAACATGGAAAAGATCAACAGCATCAAAGAAATGAGGCAATGGAATGTTTGTTTGTTTGTTTGTTTGTTGTTTTCCGCCACACTCAACAATTTTTCAGTTTTCTGGTGGCGTCCAGTTTTTATTGGTGGAGGAGAGAACCCAGATACAATGTACCCAGGATGAGACTACCGACCTTCCGAAAGTAAACTGGTAAACTTCCTCACATATATCTGCAAGAGCGAGATTCGAATCCACGCAGACTAGAGGTGAGAGGCCTTGTGATTTTGAGCGCGATGCTCTAACCACTCGGCCACGGAGGTCCCCGGCGATGGAATGGATAGGGCATGTACTAAGAATGAGAAATGATATAGCCATGTCAAAGCAGCCTTACACTGGACGTCTAAAGGGCGATGGAAGCTAGGAAGACCGAAGGAAAGAGAAATGAAACAACCTGGGGATTCAGGTCGTGGAATGAAGCTGCCAGGAAAACCAAAGAGAGAACAGAATGGAGAGGAATTATCCATAGCTTAAAATCTGCACATGGAGAGACGGAACAGACGATGACGATGCGGCTCATTATTTTTATCGAAAACATTGCCCGATAAGTTGGCATCATAGATTATGGCTATGGTTTGTCAGTTGTCACTTTCGGCTTGACGCGATACCTTGAACAGTTGTCAACAGAAAGTTTTCATATTTTGTACAAAAGTAGTTGAGCATTAAAGGAAGATACCTATGGATCTTTCCCAATAATTTCTTAGGACAAAGTTATAACAAACTTTCCCCACTAAGTTCACTGCATTAACAGCTTTCATAATTTGTTCAATAGTAGATAATCCTGCAGTTAAAAATAGAAATGCAGATTTGCAAATAATCAATACTCTCCGTTATTTCAAATATTTGTGACATCCGTATCATTAGCACTAGTACAAGTAATGCATGAATCAAGTTCTCGGCGGGGCCCTTCCACACTGAGTTAGTTTTCATATTGGTGTAATTGTTCAACTAGTCTTGATTGGCAATCATATTACATGGATAACAAATATACTGGCCTCTTATGGCATTTTATTTTATCAATTTCAATATTATACGCGTATACAACTATCAAATTCACACTCATCACACTCACAGAACGGCTTAGTGATGCTACGCCATAACAATTTAGCGTATGCAATATTCAATCCCTTTTGACAGTCTGGGTCTATTTTTCGCTATTCTTAGGCCTGTCTTGCTTTCGATCCATCATTGCGAGTCTTCCGTTATTGGGAGTCTACCTTATGAGGCAAAATCTCCATCATATGAGATTAAGTCAATCTTCTGGTTTCTCTGAAGATCGAGAACATAATTTACTTCTCTTAAGATTATTACAAGAAACAAACACCGGTCGATCAGTACAAGGGTGATTTATTATGTCTTGGGGTCAATTTTTGATCTCGCACGCGGCCAATTCATACGAACAACCTAGCTTTTAAGTGTTTTTTCAGTCAATTTCATTATACGAAAATTCAATTTCGACACAAAGAACAGAGAAAAGAAAGTTGATTTCATTCATTTCAAACTCTGTTATCAGAATGTCATCCGGATGAAATGCGTTCTAGAAGCACTTTCGTGCTAGCCAGCAAGTCAAACCAGGTTGGCATTAAAAGAGACACCGACAGAATGTGTACGATGTCTCTTGATTTATAATGGGCGTGCCGTATTTGGGAAGGTAAATAAGAAAAGAAATAAATTAAGCGAACTTCATTCAAACTAGTACTACTGTAAAATAAAATAATAGTTAATAAAATTGCCGTGTACCAAGTTTGTGAATTCAAACAACAACGACAAAGATGATAAAAACACAACCACCACCAGCAGACAGCAACAAGAATTTATGCTTACATACACCCCGGTTCTACGTATACTATAGTGTCAGTCTATCACAAACATTACATTATTCCCAATTCACACACAAACACCTACCTAAAACAACATACATGGCTTTATATATATATATATATATATACACCAGAGTGGGCGGTTATTGAAACACTTTTCATAAAATAAGTCAAAAGCAACTGTAATCCCCCCATTCATTGTAAACCAATTTACAATTTAAACTTTAGCACTGACCTTGACTTTACGACTTATGACGTCATTTTTAATTGCTCTATGGATTGATTGATTATATATTGTTTAACGCCCACCTCGAAAATATTTCACTCATATGGAGACGTCACCATTGTCGGTGAAGGGCTGTAAAATTTAGACCTATGCTCGGCGCTCATGGCCTTTGAGCAGGGAGGGATCTTTATCGTGCCACACCTGCTGACACAGGGACTCGGTTTTTGCGGTCCCATTTAGTCGCCTCTTACGACAGCAAGGGTACTGAGGATCTATTCTAACAACCCGGATCCCCACTGGGCAATTGCTCTATGGAGAATATAATAGATTATATCTAACATTTAGCGTATAGAAGCAGTGGCCGATCCAGGATTTCCGAAAAAATAGGGGACACATGTGTAAGTCAAGTATTAGTCAAAATACTGAAGCCATTATGGTACCAAATCTGGAGTTTTATTTACATTATTTTGTAAATTTGTGGTGAAAGGGGGAATGGGCTCTATAGTCGTCACTGAGAAGTTTATATCGACCAGAAACAGACTTGTCAAAATTTGCTTTCCTTGCCCATTGACAATCAATAGCAATATTTTTCTTCTGTTATATACCTGTGTAAAGAGTCTCACGTTTATATTCTTGTGTAACTAAACTGTTAACTGAATAACATTAATACATTTACATTTCACCTTCCGATATTTTTAGAAAATTTAATTGCCATTGTCACCTGGAGGACTGAGTTGTTCAATATATACCATCAGAGTTTGCGAGATTGTAATGTGGAATAAATCATAAATGAGAATTCAACCCCATCTGTGTTACGGGATCAGAATATATATGGAGATACGTGGATCCCTATAATGACAGGTCCCCCTTTTTAAAGACTTTTTTTTCTCTCGAAATACGAGTGTATATATGACGCGATAATTTGTCACTTTAACATATCATTTGTTACTGCAGAACTGACAAACTGTTTTATTTCAAGTATCAATCCATAATATTACCTTTTTGACACGAAGTGCTGTAGCTATTTGCCGCATTTTAATTTTTGTTTTGTTTGAAGCATAATCTTAATATTTTTACTCGGAACCCCTTTTCTAGGTGCACTTTCCGAAGTCATTTGGCGGCAAAATATCACAAAGAAAAACAAGGACACTTATTGACATAAACTTCATTATGCGCGTATGAATCTTGATAAATATAATACGTCTAATATAACGGGTAGGAAACCCGGAAAAATGAAAATAGAATGTAAATATATGGTTCATTGATTGAATGAATGTTATTTTCCGCCACACTCAACAATTTTTCAGTTATCTGGTGGCGTCCAGTTTTTTTATTGGTGGAAGAGAGAACCCAGATACAATGTACCCGGGAAAAGACCATTGACCTTCCGAAAGTAAACTGGCAAACTTTCTCACATAAATCGGCGCGAGCGAGAATCGAACCCGCGCAGACTAGAGGTGAGAGGCCTCATGATTTTGAGCGTGATGCTCTAACCACTCGGACATGTAAATATAAGAAATAAATTTCATTTTTGGAAATACATGATAGAATGGGCTACAGCGCTTTGCACTAGCATGCGCTAACGTACTTCATGAAGTATCAGTACGCCCACATGAAGCGTCACAATTCATACCTTCATGTATTTTCAAAAATGTATTCAAACGCAATTCTATTATTTGATTTGATCACTTATTGAAGGGAGTGTCATTTATTGCTGATAAAATGTTCGGTGTTCACTTTGTTCTACACAACAGAACACAAGTACCATAATATTAGTTTTTATAATGCGATATCAAACTTTTGTTATGTGTGGGCCTTAGTATTTCATTTTAGGAATTTATGTGTGTGGTGATATTAATAGACCAAAAGTTCTGATAGAGAATTATTCCATCGTTTAGTTCACCCGAACTACTTGTTCTAGCTCAGTTTACTTCACTCAAGGCTTCTTGAATCATTTTTTTTTCTATTAATACAACATATTTATTAACCTGTTACACATGAATTCTTCAACATATAAGCCCACCGACCGAATAAAACACAAATGGCCTTCCTCAACAAAATGCTTTCTTCTTAATCGTTACTTTTCGGGAGAATCGACATTGAAGCATGACAATGACGTCTTGCTGACATGACATTTATCCATTTCCATTATCGAACCCATCAGTAGATGATCTCTAAATTTTCACTGTGGCGAGCGTCGGGACTGCAGAGATCACGCAAGTTTTGATACGGTAAGCTCGATTACTACAAAACATGGGTCTTCAACGAACTTAACAGTAATCAAATAAAAATTAGTCAAAATAAAACGTTAGATCCGCGCACATACTAATTCAAAGGATCAGACTGACATAACAGTAACGTTACGACTGTTTAGAACCAGATAAGGTACTATGACGAAGATGTGCTGCTTATTGCTAATGCAAAAATTGTGAATGATCTCTCTCTCTCTCTCTCTCTCTCTCTCTCTCTCTCTCTCTCATAATAATAATAATAATAATATCACAAAGCCGACTAGTTTCTTCAATTCGTCAGGACTTCAGGAGTATACTGAATATCATATCAATATTCAGTATACTCCCGAAAAATTGAAGAAACTAGTCGAGTATATACTGAATCGGCTTTGAGATATTCTTATTATACTACTATTTGTGTAGATTTTCTACACCTATTTCTGGATATTATATATATATATATATATATATATATATATATGGGTAGTTTTAGTGTTATGTTTTTTGTACATCTTCCAGCCATCTTATGTAGAGGTGTTTTTGTTTTTGTTTTTTGGGGGTTTTTTTTGGGGGGGGGGGGTTGTTTATCCTGAGGAAGGGAAAGATAGTACGAAAAATTGGAAAGTCTACGTGTTCGTACCGTTTATCATTTTAGGTCTTTTTATAACTGATAATGCTTTCATTTGATTTTGTATTCACGTTGTAGAAGGTATTGAGTTTTGTTGAAACTTTGTGATTATATAAATGTACATGGACCTGTGCTACTATGTTGATTGGTACGTGTAATTGCACATCACTACAATGAGTAGCAACCGTATTTTTACAGACAAAAGTCCATCAAATTATATTTTCCTTAACGAGAACTGTTCTATCGGGACTAATATCTCCGCAGGGCACTTTGGATGGTAGGAAATAGTGAATTTGTGCTCATTGAAGAATAAACACATCATTTTGATATGAAGAAGAACTCTGCTGTCTTGAAAGCAATAAATGTAAATGCAATATTATATTCTGCAGTAGAGTGTTAATCAGAATACAAAATTCCTGAATATTATTTCATGGATAATTATTCAACATACATGAGCCAGTGAATGACAAAACTTTTATTAACAAAATCATATCCACAGACAGATGGACAGACAGACTAACTGTTATTAATTATACCCTCTCCTAAACTTATGCAGCAGTCTCTGTGAGAGAACAGATCATTACAAACTCTAAAAGAAAATGGCTAAATCAAGAAAGTTGAGAAACACCTGTGTAATGAAAATATCTTATAACTTCCTTGAATATTATAGAATCTAGATAAAATTACAGATGTACAACTTCATTACATACATACATGTAATATATAAACTAAGTCTTAATCAAATCTGTTGATTGGTTTTTAAGACATACTCTTGGAATTAACAATACCCCTAAAAAAGTATGATAATTTCCTTAAATGTTAAAAATTCTCATCCAAAATAGAAGATGCACAACTTCATTATTAATAAGATATACATGAAGTTTTAGATAAATCTGTAGATATCCTCTTGACGAATTATGTATACGGACAAACAGAAGGACAAGTTGATTCCAGCATACCCCCCCCCAAAAAAAACCCCAAAAAAACCAAACTTCGTTTGCAAAGAGTATAAATAGCGTTTTGACTGAAAGCGAAAGCAAAAACATGACGCTTCAACAAGGATGTTTACAACAACTTGGGATGCTGTTCTCAACATTTGCAGCATAAATTAAGTGGCATTATGTACAATTTTATTTACCTGTGTTCATTTCAAGTCTTACCTTCGTTCGAAACAAATATTCTAGCAAGCATTCTTATTTTTCAGCTACGCGTGCTTTTCTTTCCTCCATATTTCAATACGTCGGCTTGAAGTTTCGCATGTGCCGCTTCGTTTGTTAGAAAATCGCTGATTGGCTGTCGTTGTCAATAAAAACAGTGAGGCGCCGTGAAGCAGACTACATATTTCCGAGTTACCGTTCACTAGGATATTTCAATTATGACCTAGAAGGTGTTCTCGAGCAATCTTTTCCTACTGAAGGTGAATATTTAGTTGAACTTGTATACCTTTTCCAGCGCCAACAGTTTTATTTGATTATCTACTTTATTGCTATTGTTCACTTCTTCGCTTACAGATCGGAGCTCCTTCGTTCCCAAACTGGTGCACCTTCCATAACTTACACCTCAGTTGTCTATTTATGATTATTTTACATTGGTTAATTCTTATTTGTCCGTGTCCAGGACAAGTAATTTTACAGAATCTTATATACTCAGTTCTCCCTCAGCAGATTTCACCCGAAAGTTTAGACATATCGTATATTGCCATTTTAACAGAATTAAGTTATATTTGTATACATCTATCTTTCATTGTTTTGTCAGCTGATAAAAGGTACAGAACCCACTTAATAAATCAGAAACGATACAGGTGTTAAGCAATATTTCTTACAGACACTAAGAGAAAGACAGAGATTGAGAGCATAGGCCAAAATTTCGCAGCCCTTCACTGGCAATGGTGACGTCTTCATCTAAGTGAAATATTCTCCAGCTGGACGTTAAACAATATGCAATCAATCAATCGACGAACATAAATTTGTTGATAATGTTCTCATTGCTCATATTATTAGCAATGCTATTTTGGGAATGGATTTCTTATCCACCCACAAATGTGATGTACTTTTAAGCCAAAGTTGTTTAGATGTAAAAGGCAACAAAATCCCTTACTTTGGGTATTCATGTGAGGTACCCACTTGTTTTAAAACAGCTATCTATGAAAACACTATTATACCTCCTGGAACCGAAGTACGAGGGTGAGTCAATAACCTAACTTATTTCCAGTTGACCGAGACGGTCACAATTTTCATGCCTTGTTTCAATACATGTTTATACCTGGGTACAAATTGCACGCGTACCGAGTCATTCTTTAACAAGATATTGAATGTCAAACATGGCTAGTGATTCAAAAGTATGTTTTTCATCTAAAGTTGAGTACCGTGCTGTAATTCGATATTTGTATTTAAAAGATATAAAAGGCAAGGAAATACATGGCGAGTTAACCGATGTTTATGGGTCTTCTGCATCATCTTATGCTCAGGTTAAATTCTGGGTAACGGATTTCAAACTCGGTAGAATGTCTTTGGAAGATGAAGCCAGGTCTGGACGCCCACTGGATGCCACCGACGAAGAAATGTGTAACAAAGTTCGGGATCCGGTATACTCTGATAGGCGAATTTAGGTGGAAGAAATAGCGCAGGCATTAGGGATTTCACATGGTAGCGTTTCAACAATTTGATATGATCGTTTAGATATGCGGAAGCTAACAACCCGTTGGGTTCCCAAATCCCTTAGCGATGAGCAAATGGCATCCAGAGCATAAGTATGCAGCGCCTTGTTTAAGCGTATTAGGTCAAAAGATTATTTTCTTCTGCGTCTGGTGACTGTAGATGAGACTTGGATTCATTATTATGAGCCAGAGAATAAAGCTCAGAGTCGTCAGTTGGTAGAGCCTGGGTCCCCGAGGCCAAAGAAATTCAAGACGCAACCATCTGTTGGCAAGGTGATGGTCAGGGTATCTTGGGAGGCAAAAGGTGTTATTAGGTTGGACTTTTTACCCATGAGAAGTGCAATAACTGGAGTGTACTATGCAAACTTGCTCGACCAACTGAGAACCGCCATCCGTGAAAAACGCCGAGGTAAACTCTCTAAAGGTGTTTTGCTGCAACAGGACAACGCGAGAGTCCACACTTGCAAAGTTGCAATGGATGCTGTAGAACGAAACGGGTATGGATTAATATCACATCCTGCCTATTCACCTGACCTTGCTCCTAGCGACCTCTTCCTTTTTCCAAAATTGAAAAAGGATTTCCGTGGACGTCATTTCCGGTCTGACGAAGACGTCGTGACGGCAGTTCAGGAGTGGGTCAATGGAAAGGACCCTGACTTTTTCAGTTCTGGAATTTGAACACCGTTGGTCTAAGTACATCACACTAGAGGGCACTTACATCGAGAAAGAAGAGAGGAAATACGTTACGCTGGTTACTTATTGACTCGCCCTCGTAGTGGTATTTATTACTAAATGTAGTAGTGTATTAGAACCTACTCAACATTTTGTTGGAAAACAAAGTCTTCTACTGCCTAGTAGATCCTGGAAAATTTATAGCTGCCATGTTCCATTAGGAAATATTTTTGATGATTCCTTTTCAGATCTCATGTGCTCCATTTCAAAATGTTCTGTAAAATTTGTAAAACCTGAGATGTATTGATCACTAGAGGTTCGTTTGCTTGTGATCTCATCGGACGTAGCTTCTGTACCTAGACTTTTGAATCTTCTACGCTATTGAGTGTGACCTCTGTGGATGAATTTATGTCGATGATATTGGAGGAGGGGGGTCGTTTGGTGGTAACCAACTTCTTTACAGACATTTTATTTCCCCAGACCATTCTGTATTGTACGAAAAGGTGGGTGGGTCAGAATTATGGGGTAACTTTACCATCATACTAACAGTCCGGCCTTAGGTACCCTTTTTTGTAGATAACGATATCACACTAAGAGATTTTAAAATCAGCTCATATATTAGCCTATTTTCCCAAAATGATCACTTTGTACTCGATACAGATGGCAGCAACTATGGCATGGGAGCAGTTTCATCGCAGATACGGAAGCGAAAAAGTTGTGCTATTTTAGCAAATCATTTGGTGGTCCGAAGAGAAAACAAATGTGTAACCAGAAAAGAACTTTATATTGTAATGTTTATAAAACATTTTCATCATTACCTTTATGGTTGGAAGCTCACAGTTCGAACTGACCATATGAGTGAAAAATTATCGAGCGGGACATTATACAATATACAACCAACCAACCGAACTGACCATGGAGTATTACCCTGGCTACCGGATTTTAAAAATCCTGACGGACAAATGGCAAGATGGTTGAAAGTATTGTCATCTTACTGCAACCAAGTGGTAAATAATAATATTCACACCGGTCCTGTGAGTTTACTTTCTTTATTTTGGTGATGTAATAAATTACTATTATAGTTATTGACCCTGATATGCAATGAGAGTTATGAATACAAGATTAGTAACCCTGCATGAGAATTTTACAAACAAGGTCCTTGTCAAAATATTAAAAGATAGCTTACAATACATGAAAATTACAAATGATTATAGTTTCCTAGATCAATAATCATTCCCTAAGCTTAGTATAAATAAGCTTATCATCAATCCGAGTTTCTGATAAATACAAACGGAGTAAATTATAAATAACAGATAACTCATACAAACCTACTAAAGTATGTGATTTAACAGAAGGCAAACTAACTATACGAGGGACACTTTTTAAGTTCGTAGAGTAAGCCTACAACTTTTTAACGCGATAATGAAGTTGCACGATTTTTTTTTACACAGAACTTGCGTAATCATTCCTCTCTCGAAAGGTATCGCGGTATGCGGCGCACGAGGTCCACGTGCGCGCTGCGCTGGGTATTTTCAACACGTGGTTTTATACACTATAGTAAAATATAGCGTTCAATATGGATGGAAAAATCTCTGAACAGAAGGTATATTGTAAGATTTGAGCACACCTAGGGTTTCCGTCAACGGAAATTCATGGTGATTTGCAAAAGGGTTATGGGTATGGTGCTTTAAAATATGCTACAGTTTGCAAGTAGGTACGTCGTTTTAATGATGGTCGGGAGTCAATTGAAAATGACCCTCGAGTGGGTAGGCCGGTTTCCGTTTTGACGGAAAAGAACGTTGCTACTGTGAAAACGTGGAAGAAGACGCACGTTATACCGTGCAAGAGATAGAAGAATTAAGTGGCATTCATTCGTCAAGTGTTTTGAAGATCTTACGTGAACGAGTTGGGCTACGTAAGATCTGCGCGCTCTGGGTGCCCCATTTGCATACTGACAAGCAGAAACAAAGTCGGGTTAGACTTGCATTGCAAGTTACAAAAAATATGATAAATGTGGCCCACGTCGTTTGGAAGAGATAGGTACAGGTGATGAAATCTGGATCTTTCATTTTCAACCCGATTCTAAGACTGAAAATAAGGTTTGGGTTTCAAATGAGGGCGACAGACCTGTCATTGCGCGCCGTTGCAAAACATCAAATCGCATGTTGTATGCGATATTCTTTGATTCGAAAGGTCCAGTCCTTCAAATTCCAGTCCCGAAAGGTAGTTCTGTCACTGGAAAGTTTTACAGAGAAAGTGTTCTTACTCATCTTGTTGATTTCCATCAGAAACGCAGACCGCGCACCGGTGTCCGCGGCATTAAATTACTCCATGATAACGCAACGGCCCATAAATCCGCTACGGTACATGAATATCTGAAAGAATCTGGGCTCGATGTCTTAGATCATTCTCCATACAGCCCTGACCTGTCCCCCTGTGACTTTTGGTTGTTCCCAAGACTAACGGAAATGCTGACAGGGCACCGTTTTGAATCCCGTTGTTGTATAGGCAGTGCGGTCTACCAGTGTCTGCAACATATACCTAAAGAGGAGTAACGTACGGCGTTCCGGAAATGGGTAGATCGGTGTAAAATGTGTGTTGAGGCAGACGGGGCATATTTCTAAGGTCTTAAATAAATAAAAGTTTGATATTTCAAGAGGTTTTAAAAAGACCGCCCTTCTCTACAAACTTAAAAACTGTCTCTCGTAGTTTGACATTTTAGAATTTAAATGATGAGTTTATAATAAAACCTGACTACTTTTATCAGTTGACCTTACCTTCCACGAGGTGCGAAGATCATTGGATAAAAATATCCGTTTCCTACTTTGTGAGTTCTAAATGTAATTAAAAATAACAGGTTTTAATATTGAGATATAATTTACTACATCACCGGACATTTACTCTAAAGAATTTATACACTTTAAAAACTTTATAGCTGTAATGTATTCATTCTCTCCTCTAAAAACTTAAAAACACATTAATTTAAATCTTATTGAATTATATATTAATTCTCCACTATTTGGGTTTTTTGTTTTTGGTTCTTTCAGCTCTTCCAAGTTTGTTCTTATTTCGAATTTCCAACATTTTTGACTTGAACATCACTGAAGAGACATTATTGTCGAAATGCGCATTTGGTGCATCAAAATGTGTACCGTATATGTTTGATATTAAGTTATATATCAGTTATTTACAGCATTCGTGCAAAATTATATTGCTTATTCACTCACTCATATCCATCATTAAAACATTCACTCAGACAAGATAGATACGATAGTAGTGAAAATAAAGAAATAGTGCATCCTAAGCTGAACGCTAACCTGCTAAATAAATCCTGATCCAGAAAACTAAGAAAACCACCGAGTGAAACTTAATTAAAAAACATTTAGACTGCTTGGTAACAAAACAAGAATATTCCTCAATAGAATTTTTCCCTCCTAAAAATCATGTGACTAGACTAGAATGACCAATCTATAAGTAGCAACATAATTACAGTAAAGAAGAAAAACCTGTCTTGCATAGTAAGCAGTAAAAATTTAATAAGCAATGAAAATAACAAGACAAACACAGTAAGTAAATAAAATTGAAGTGAAGCAATTTATTTTTTCCAATAAATGAAATTCTTGAAATAAAATATTTAAAGCATGTAAAATTACACTCTATTACATACTCCCCCTTGTTGAAAAATGACGTCTCAGCATTTACATTTTAAACTGCTTAACAATTTACCTATTTGATAAAATTTCAAGAATGGTTCTGCCTGCTTCATCCTGCAAATTGGTAAGTAAAGAAGGGTTTGATTCTAACGAAGCAATACAAGAACCTTTTTGTCTTTTTCCCAATCTTCTTTACAAGTAAAAGGTACAAGTGTTGCAGCCTTATTCAGGAGGAAGTCGCCAGTTTGATAGCGGACAGGTAATTTCCGCTGTCTGGTGGATCTCCTAGGAGGAACTTTTTCGGTCTGTTCTGCTTCTGTCTGAGACGGTGCTTCGTCTGGAATTTCTTCCTGAGTAATATCTTTATCACTAGCGCTAGTGTTCTGAAATGAAACATAATTAGTCTCCCGAGCAATCATAGAATCATCAACAGTCACTGGACTGCTGTCTTCTTGCTCTACCTGACTAACTATGAATCCCAATGAAGAATCATCTTCTGAGTCGCTCTCCTCAAATTCTTCTTGATGAGTATCCTGAGGTTCCTCACTAACTTTTGGTGGTACAACTCTTGATTTCCTTGGAGCTGGAGCTGGTGTTGGTGGTTCATCATAAAGAAAACCCACTGGAAATAAAAGGTTGCGGTACGAGTACGGTCTTCACCATTTTCCCTTCTGACAGTAAAAACGGGAATATCAGCATTTGGCTGCACCAGGTTCCTGCTCCCATTTATCAACCAACTTGTGCTTACCCTCAAAAGCAACGATTTTAACCAGTACTCTGTTACCCACTTTCACTGTTCTACCTCTCACCTTGGTGTTGTAGGAGGCTCTTTGTTTGGTCCTTGCTTTCTCGGATGCTTCTGCTGCCAGCTCGTATGTTTTTTTGGATTTTACTCCGCAAGTCAGCTACATACCAAGTTGTAGGTTCCTTCACATTCTCTCTCAGACCAAATATTATGTCCACGGGCAATCTTGGATTCCTACCAAACATCAGTAGGTATGGAGATTGTCCAGTGCTCTCGTGGCGAGTACAATTATAGGCATGTACTATTGGATTGACATATGCCTTCCAATTAGCCTTCTTGGTAGATAGAAGAGAACCAAGCATATCAAGCAGGCTCCGGTTAAACCTCTCACACATGCCATTACCCATCGCGTTCTACATTTACTCGTCCCTACAATGGAACATAATTCTTTAATCACCTTACTCTCAAAATTTGCACCTTGGTCAGAATGGATTCTGGCAGGTACCCCATAATGAACAATAAAGTGATTAAAGAATGCTTCCGCAGTTGTCTTTGCTCATTGGTTCCTGGTTGAGATAACCAATGCATACCTAATGAAGTGCTCTGTGATCACCAATTTGTTCTGATAACCTCTCTTGGATGCTTCCAGAGTTAGGTAATCCATACAAACTAATTCCAATGGTGCACTGGTCACGATGTTTACTAGAGGAGCCTCTTGATTGGTTGGTGTCTTCCTCCTGGTACATCTTCCACACTCGGTGATTCACGTCTCAACATCACTGTGCATTCCAGGCCAGTAGAACCTATCTTTGATGAGCGAAAGGGTTCTGTCCTTACCAGGGTGTCCCATGTCATTATGCAGAGCTTCAATTACAGTGGTTGCATGAGCAATGGGTAAAACCAATTGTTGTTTAACTCCTTCATCCGTTGTTGTTACTCTATGCAAAACTCCATCTTTTAACCTCAAATTATGAAATTGCCGCAACAGGGGGTTAGATCCTATTTCTTTCCTTGAAGGTTTCACATTGGATAGTACATAGTCTATCATTGTCTTGATATCGGGATCCAGATCCTGTGCTTTACACCAATCAATGATGTTTCCTGTACTGGTCCCTCGTGGATCTTCAGCATCCAATACTATTGACAGTGATAGAAACAGAGATTCCACATACGCTGATACAGTAGAGTGACAAATGGCTGGTACAGTTTCAGTGTTGATAGTTGGCAAACGGCTAAGAGAATCAGCATCTGCATTATTCTTTCTAGCCATATACTTTATGTCAAAGTTGAAGGAAGCAAGAGCTGCTAACCACTGATGTCCAGTCACATCTAGTTTAGTTGTTGTCAACACATACGTAACTGGGTTGTTATCGGTTAGGACTGTAAACTGTTGGCCATAGAAATAGTCTTTAAACTTGTCACAAATCGCCCATATCAGTGCCAAGAATTCTCTTTTATGTGGAGGATAATTTTTCTCCGATTTGTTGAGTCCCCGACTGGCATAACTAAAGACTCGCTTATGTCCATTCTGTTCCTGATATAGGACTGCTCCTAGGGAATCACCTGATGCATCTGTATGTAACTCATAAGGCAAGGTATTGTCACCATATCCTAATATTGGTGATGAAACTAGTGAGTGTTGAGTGTTTCAAAAGCGATATCTTGTTCAAATCCCCATTGCCAATCTTTCTTTTGTTTCTTTCCTTTTGATTTATTTGACTGAGGTGATGACATTAAGTTGGTAAATGGTCTGCTTACTCTACTAAAGTTTCCGATGAATCGTCTGTAGTAACCGACAAAACCAACAAATCTGCGGACATTTTTGGATTTGGCGAGTTCACTACTTTCTCGGTCTTGTCTGGATCTATCTCAATACCATTTTCCAAAACAATATGGCCAATGAACTTAACTTTCCTCTTGAAAAACTGGCACTTGGATGAGCATGTTTAAGTTATGTCCCCTGTATTTTGCTTAGCACAAGTTGTATGTTATGGAGATGTTCCTCAAACGTCTTGCCAAATATGATGACATTGTCTATAAATATGCAGCATACTTTCAAGTTAAGGTCAACTAGGATGTTTTCCATCAATTTCTGATATGTCGCTGGTGAATTTGTAAGTCCAAAAAGCATACGGTTGTACTCATAAAAGTCTAATGGTCCAACGGAAAATGCTGTACCTTCCTTACGACCCTCTAGAATCTCCACTTGATGGTAGACATATTTCATGTCTATGATGGAAAAGAATTTATTTCCTGATATGCAATCTAGAAGACCTTCAACTCCTGGAAGTGCATAACTGTCTTTCTTAGTCAATTGATTCAGCTGCCTGTAATCAACACATAGCCGCAGGTTTCTGTTCTTCTTCCTCACCAGTACAACATTGGATGCATATGGAGAATGTGATGATCTTATAATTCCAATGTTCAGTAGCTGTCTCAGATGTGACCTCACGTCATCGTAGCTGTCTCAGATGTGACCTCACTTCATCGTACATGGATGCTGGAATTTTTCTATATCTCTGTTTGAATGGCATATCATCCGGCAAGACTATTCCATGCTACACTTTTTCAGTATGGCCTACATCCTGATCTCCTTTACTAAAGATGTCCGAGAACTGCAACAATAGATGCTTGCCCTTTCCAAGCTGGTCACTTTCTGTGTTGTTAGTTTCCTCAAATGGGTTGAACCTCTCAGATGCTTCAGGCATTATGGGCTGTTTCTGTATCGTGACTGGTTGGATTTCACATATAATACCTCTTGATGGGATGGATTGTTATAGTCCTTGTTTTGGTATAGCAAGCTTCACCGAAATTATTCCATTGTTCCTGTAATGATATGGTCTTAGAGTTGGCTCAACATCAAAATCTCTATAGTCTGTTGATAATACAGTTAATTGAAGTAGAGAAGCTGTACTTTGGTATGGTAATTCCTTGTCGTAGAAACCTACAACTTCAGTCACTGAATTCGGTGGTAAAGTTACTCTACAAGAAGTCTTCAGTACTGCCAGTCTGTTATCATTCTTCGTAAGATCTTTCTCTCAAAGTGTCAAATATCTCAATGTCATGAACCAGAGTGTGGTAAGGGAAGCTGTCTCTAAATATCTAGCACCATGTTCTTCATTCAGTGTTCAATCATGGACTGCAATACATGTGTACCTAACAGTACTGGAATATGTTGACTGAATTGAGTATCAGGTACTATCAGCATTATGTCTCTGGTTACCATACTACTGTTTCCAGGCGTTTTGATATCTGCCTCTATATATCCCTCATATGGTAACTTCGAACCTCCTGCACACTCTATATCCAAAATCTGATTCAAATATCTCATCTCGATAAAGTTTGACAGTTCTTTTGTGTACAATGATTTGCTAATAGTTGATACTATTGATCCTGTGTCTAACAGAGCTGTAATTCTCTTTTCTTCTAAGATAATTTCTGTCTCTATTCGTTTTCCAAACATTCCTGGAGGAATAGATGTGCGTACTTCATTGTTTTTTTTATAATGGAACCATTAATTTTTCTTCTTAAGCCTAGTACTGCTTTAAAAAGTATTTTTTATACTAAAAAACAGAACAAGAGCAACCTGTACAATTACATAGAGAATTGTGGATCAATTAGCCCAAAAGGTAGATAAAATATGCTCGGAATTAATCTCAAAATTTCTTCTGAGATAATGAAACGACGTTATGACAAAACAAGTATTTCGCATTAATATTAAGCAGATGACCTAGTCTGGCTGTATACCCCAACCTGTGATAAAGGAAAATGCCCAAAGTTAGAAAAACTTTCGGTTGACCCATTCATTGAAACCTATAAAATAAGTGATACCCTATTCTGGATCCAAACGTCGAAACCTTATTAGTTACTCACCACGATAGATTAAAACCTTCCCTAGGAGAAAATGTCTCCACTTATTTGAATAAATATTTACATCCAAATGAATGCCTCTTCCTGTCCCCCTTATGCTTAGGACCTAGATGTATGATACACTAGCTCATATGGTCATATTTCAATATAAAATATCCATATAAAGTTGATAAATCAAGGTACTGAATATTAAGTATATACATAAAAAAATATCTCATCGACCCTCCAGACTATCTGTCTGTACCAATAGCAACTGACGGACGTTTTAGTTCGAGAAAAGATTTCAATGTGAAAGACATACTGGAGCAGCACAGTGGATATGACCACAAATGCAGTGAATGTAAAATGACATTCAACATGGCAGACAACCACAAATCAAAGTGCACCGCAGCCCCATTCAATTTAATTAACCGGGAAACTGATTTCTCTGACGTGGTTGAAAACGATTATCATGAGTTCGTGTGAAACTTGTTATCAACAGGGACTAATAACACTGTGGCAAAGAACAGGAGGTCCATAGAGAATAAACCTAAATGCCACCTAAAGCGAAAACCGACTCACTCCCATCTTCTTGCTCCTCTTCAAGTGCACAACCCAAATTTGTCTGCCCTCTACAGAGCCAGCATCTCCAGATCCTTTTCGAAAATTCAGCAAGGAAAATCCAGAAAACTATCAAAACAGCTTCTTCGATCTATCAAACTTCAATGACTCCTTCCATGCCTAAACCAACTACCCAATCCACAGTCATTAAATCACTCATACACTGTCTTCCCATCCACAGATCATGTCGCCGCCACCGATCTGTACATGGCAGAAATACTGCACAGGATAACCAAGATGAAAGCGATTGTATTGTACATGCGCTAACTCTTGTAACTCGTCTAGATCAGGGGACCAAGTCCGTCAGACTATGAGACAACGGAGAGTACGTATGCTACAACGTGTCTAAGAAAATTTATCCATAGGTTCATTCTCAAAATTATTCTGGATCAGTCAAAGTCAAGCAAATTGATGTGAGTTTGTAACAATGTCCAACTAATTGGTTGCTTTGAACGAATGGTTTCCCGATTCCTAAGACGAATTCGAGAATGCAAGTGACATTTCCATCCATAGTTTACTGAAATTGACCTGATTCAGAGACCACTTCCACATAGGAATATTCTGTTAATGTCCAAACAGCATCCAGATACACACCTACGTAAATCAAAGAATAAACATACATCTTGAGGTCATTGTCCAAGCCCAAAAACAGAAAGTTTATTTAAATATTGGAGGAATCAAGTTTGAGACCAGCATTCCAACTCTTCAGACTGATCCAAGCTCCCTGCTGGCCAGGATGATCCTCTGTGCTTCATCATCTTTGAAACCATACTTAAAACATAATAATCCGTTGACAACATTTATACCTACTTTCTGGACAGAGACCCAAAACTGTTTATTTTCATCTTAAATTACATGTATGTCCGACATGCGCTTCAATGCAAAGGGAGGCACAATTCTTTTGTTTAACTGAGTATAAAAATCTGCTGCAAGAGAAAATTCTAGAAATTCGTAAAAGTAGGTTAATTACTAAGTCAAAGACACCTGACAGTGTGATGAGTGTATATAACGAGTGTTAACTGTACATGTTGGTATGTTTTGAATTAACTTTGTGTTCCACAAAGTATAGAATGCAGAAAATGTTGGAATTTTACAGTAAACCTTCATGTCAAATGAATATATACATATTTATATACCGTGATATTGTTATTTGTTATTGTTACGTTTTTAATGCATTTAATCATTTCATAACTTCACAGGCCATTGTTCCATCTCTGTCTAGTTTGTCATGTAGTTCTACATTGGAGGACAAATGTTCTGAAAGAATAACGTTAGGAATATACATGGACCTATACCTTTATGTTACACTGATTGCAAAGTGTAGCAAAATAAAAAGAAAAAGAAAGAAAGAAAGCTGGCTAGAATGACCTTAATTTTTTTACATTATAGTTCCTTGCACTAAGTTAACATCATTATCAGGAATCTAGGTCCTTAAATTAATGCTAAACTTATCACTGGAATTATTAAGCTTTCAAATGTATATAATAAAAATAAACTAGTGCGCAAACATCTTGCATTTAGCCAATTTCATTTCACTGCAATAACAAAAAAGAAGGATTTGCATTCACAGTCAACACAAAATGGTATAATTCTGAACAGAATTCTTGAAAACTGCAAGATTTAAAATGAAAAGTCAATTAGTCAATGGCCACCGACATTCCCCTCAATATTACTAGTATTTGTCATCCGAGAATACTGCAGCATTGACTTCGTTTCTGATCTCGTCCGCATACAGGGTTTCTTCGTCATTTCTTTCCCTGCACTGTAGAGATAGGCTAATGAAAACAGGAGTTTATATGTGAAGGTTGTTGCCATCCATCATGTGTGAACATTTTTGCACCTCTTTAATCACTAACATCTTAGAACATAAATTTAACATGCATTCCTTCCAGATTTCTCACCATCTAAAATTCTTTAACATGGATTTTCGTAATTGTTTTCTTTGGAGCTCACCCTTGTAAAATAGATTCTCAGTTTGATAAACCAACCTCTCAATCGCTAAAACCCAGTTCACTCCTCAGTGTAGTGTCGCTCTTCATTTTAATTCCAATCCAAATTTTGTGGCTATTTCATTCACGTATTCGTCTCCTTCAATGACAAAGCGGTTGTTGCTTGGTATTGTATATTGTTTGACGTCCCACTGACGATCAGTATTTTGTCAACCCGCTTTAATTGTGAATTCTTTAGTTAAGATATCTTAATTGCTATAGTAAACAACATTATATCTATAAAATACTTTGATTGCATTGATTACATTACTACTAGTTGTGTGAATCCGAAAAATAGTCTTGAATACACAAAACAATCCGCACCCTTTTTGTATGTTATGAATGAATAGATTTGAGGTTATACACGAAATAAATTGAACCCGAAACAAACAGTTGGTTCCATTTTGTTTGATTGACGTCCCGGTTTAGGAATATGGAGACGTCAACATTCTCCGGTGAAAGGCTGCAAAATTTAGGTCTATGCTCGGCGCTTACATTTGGACAGGGAGGGATCTTGTTTCACACTTGTTGTGACACGGGACCTAAGTTTTAGCGGTCTCATTAGCGGAAATTTAATAAACAGCCTTTTTCAAGTAACATACAGTACAATCAGTTTTATATTTCAATCTTTACATTTTCAATATAAAACTTCTCTTTGACTGTAATTTTGGGGCAAAATCTTACTTTTTAGCTCACTTGAGCTGAAAGTTCAAATGAGTTATTCTGATCACCCGTCATCCGTCTGTCTGTAACTTTCAAATTTTTGACTTCTTTTCCGGAACCACTTGGCCAATCTCAACCAAACTTGGTAAAAAGTATCCTTAAGATGGGAATTTAAATTTGTTCAAAAGAAGGACGACGGCTTTCTCAAAGGGGAGATAACAGCGAAAGTGGAAAAAAAATACACTGGAAAATTTTAAGAATTAATCTCCAGAACTACAGGGCCAATTTTATGCAAACTTGTTACAAATCATCCTTGTGTGAAGGGAATTCAAGATTGTTCAAATGGAGGGCCATGCCCCTTCAAAGATAATCACAAAAATACAAAAGTAGGGTGGGGTCATTTAAAAGTATTCTCCAGAACCATTGGGCCTGTAAAGCTCAAATATACCTGGAAGCTTTCTGACGTAATGCAGATTTGAATTTGTTCAAATCATGACCTCTGGGGTTAGGGTGGGGCCACAATAGGGGATCAAAGATTGATTGATTGATTGATTATATACTGTTTAACGTCCCCATTGAGAATTTTTCACTCATATGGAGACGTCACCATTGCCGGTGATGGGATGCAAAATTTAGACCTATGCTCGGCACTCAGAGCCATTGAGCAGGGAGGGATCTTTATCGTGCCACACCTGCTATGACACGGGACCTCTTTTTTTGCGGTACGATAAGCAAGGGGTACTGAGGATCTATCCTAACCCGGATCCCCACGAGGCTCAAAGATTGATGTGCGAAAATATAAGAACAAATCTTTAAAAGTCTTCTCCAGAGCTACAGGGCCAATTTCATTCAAATTTGGATTCAAATTCGTTCAAATAAATGGTCATACTCCCATCGCAAAAATTCAAAACAGGGTTGGATAATTTAAAAATCTTCTCAAGAACCACTTGGTCAGAGAGATTCCAATTTACATGGAAGCTTCCTGGAATAGTGCAGATTCAAGTTTTGTTTTAAAATCATGGCTCCCAGGGGTAGGGTGGGGCCACAATAGGAGATCAAAGTTTGATATGCGAAAATATAGGGAAAATCTTTAAAAATCTTCTTCTTAAGAACCACTAAGCCAGAAAATCCAAATTTACATTACAGCTTTCTGACATAGTGCTGATAGGTTGAGACCACATTAGGGGATCAAAGTTTTACATGAAAGGCTAAGATAACGACCAGTACTCAATCTCGCAATTCCTACCAAAATTACAAATCAGAGAGATGGGCAAAAACGGATCCCTGGACACACCAGAGGTGAGATCAGAGATTCCCTGTCGACCGGTCACACCCGCCGTGAGCCCTGTATCTTAACCAGGTAAATGGAGTAATCCGCAGTCAGAATCAGTATACCAAGAACGGCCTAACAATGCGAATATATAGGGAAAATCTTTAATATGGGCCAAGGTGATTGAGGTGAGCGATGTAGCCCGTGGGTCTCTTGTCCTTTAAAAATAAAGTTTTGAAAATTTGAAATTAAAGAAACACACCTTTTTTATACATATAATGCATAAAATTATCAGGCTACCATTAACGAAAATCGAGGTTGGGATTTACTTTAAAGAGACACTACATTTCGCTCAAAAATCGTAAAATGACATTTTTCCCAGAGCTTTCTCCAATTTTGTGTCATAATTGAATGCATGAACGTTGCAAAAATAACACATTTCTAAAGTTGAAAATTCTCGTTCAAATGCAAAAATTAAGTTTTTGAAGGCCCTTTTTTTAACAACATTGAGACTTCGTCTTTCGATCTTCGGGCGCATGCGCACAGACAGTAAACAATTCAGTGAGAGGAAGCATACATTGGATAAACCCAGAATTTCGACAGACTATGCGAGAAAAGGGTTCAATTAGAACGAGATACAACTGATACACAAACTAGAATTTACGTGGGGATATTACTATGACCCTCTAGCTACGAGACACACATGCAGGGCTTTAAAAGTAAGTATCAAAACACATGGCGTGCTTTAAAATACATTATTTGGTTAATAGGGACAAGAAAGGTTTCCTGTTATATTACTGATTTATAATTACTTAATTGTAAGAAACAGAAAATAATCCCATATTCGACAAGCGAGTGTAGACCCCTTTAAAGGGTATTTAAATAAGTTTGTATAGAACACATGTGCTGTCATACTTAATACTTAGTGTTAGAATGAAGATACCATTGAATTCCGGATGATCTTTAAAGCGCAGATGAGAGCAAATTAATGCATTCCTAATGTTCAAAATTGTCAGTATTGTTATGATTTTTATTATTTTATCGATATGTGTTTTAATAAACACTCGATTAAAATGTGGAAAATGAGCTGTAGTACCTCTTTAAGAACTGTTCGAGAAAAGATATACAATTCTTTTAAAAGGCTTCTTTCAAAACTGACACAATGAAGCAGTTGGACAGACATATCAAGAAAACATAGGAGGAAAATAAGAAGCCTTGGAAGTGTTCCGAGACAAACGTATCAGGACCGCTTCGTCCAAACATGGCAAGACGCCGGGAATATAAAAACCAGAGGTAAGGTCGTCCAAACACACCAGGACACCGTGAATATAAAAACCAGAGGTAAGGTGGAAATTACCGGACAGATCGTTGATCAAACCGTTGAAAATATAAACTATACTGAAAGCACGGGCAATTTCATAATATGAATGAAATTTTTTCGACGGGTCGTACAATAACCAATCAACCAATTTTAGCTGGGCCCTGGCATTTAGAAAATCACGGACCTTTCGAGTATGACCTTAAAACGGAGATCTCACGTAACGGCAGGAGTTGTCACGTTAAAAAACCCTCCCCGTTACGGCCCTGAGCGCTGAGAATAGATCTAAATTTGTGGTACTTCATCTACAGCTGGTGACGTCTCAGTCTGGCAAAACTTTCTCGACTGGACGTAAAACAAATAAACAAACAACATCAATATATGGTAAGCACTTGAAAGTGATTACATTTATTTGATGTTGTTTTTGGTGGTTTCTTTTTTAATATTATTAGTTTTATTATTATCATTATCATTACTCAGAAACGACTCCCATAACCCGAAATTCAAGAAGAGAAAAACAAAATTATTTTCTTGATTAGTTTTATAGAGGATTTCAATTTAAAAAATGCTTGCTCGAATGATGAAAATATACAAAATAACTGGAACTTTAATTATCCGAATGTATTTGCATACCCCCTTTTTAATGACCGCAGTTCTCCTTTTTAAAATGACAGTATTTCTCTTTAATTTCAATTATAATTGATTATTTATCACTTCTCAATCAATGTCGTGTTCTTTACATATAAGAGTAAAATAAATTTTGAATAGAGAAAATTGAAAGGTCAAATGAAGTATTTGGAAACTGTTCCGACGGACCGCCGGCATTTGAGACTGCCGATCTTTTTATCACGTGTGTTTGTACAGGTATTAAAATCCACCTTTTTAATTCAAATATTAAGCTGTTTAATAACATTTTTATTGCCGTTGAGCGTTTTTTAGGCGTTCACTTCTTTGGCCTTCATAATTGAGTTATTTCCCTTTACGTGCACGGCGTGCCTTAAATACCACAATTATAATATCAAACTATAAATCTGAAATAATCAAATTTGAAATATCTCCTTCTTGATGTTTTAATCACACATTTTTATTCAATTACGTCAAGCTTGTTTCTGTTGCAATTACCTAGATTGACTAGACTATAGGTGATATTGGAATATTCCTATGGCTAGCTCATTATTTTTACAAAAACAAATCTACAGCAACACGACTAGGTGAGCTAGTTTGTGCCCTGTTTGAATTTCCTCGACATTCAAAACTACAATTAGTACACCCCCTCTACTTTGTCACAACCGGTCATCTCAAAACTATAATTAAGGGGCCTTCGTGGCCGAGTGTTTAGAGCATTGCGCTCAAAATCACAAGGCATCTCACCTCTAGTCGACGCGGGTTCGATTCTCGCTCGCGCCGATATATGTGAGAAAGTTTGCCAGTTTACTTTCGGAAGGTTGGTGGTCTCTTCCCAGGTGCATTGTATCTGGGATCTCTTCTCCACCTACAAAAGCTGGACGCCACCAGATCACTGAAAAATTGTTGAGTGTGGCGGAAAACAACAACAATCAATCAATCAAAGCTATAATTAGATATAAACGCAATCTTTCAGAATGATGGCGATAGAAATCCTCAATAAATAATCCTTATTTAGTACCTGCATCACCAAGGTAACAGCAGGTCTAGTGGCCGCTCCACTCCGTCCTTCCGTCATACTCATGAGTGTATATTTTGCGTAATCTGTAACTTAAAAAGTATCCAACCAATATTATTTAAACTTCGCACCGTGTATGTATACATACTGAAGATGTGCATCTCCTATTATGAGCAAATTTGACAAATTTTTATCGCAATTTTTACCATGTTAGACTTGGCCTGGTGCATACTATGTGTAATTTGTAACTCAAAAAAAGTATTCAACCAATATTACTTAAACTTTGCACAGTGTTTGTCATCGTCGCAAGACACGGTTGAAATGTACGCCCTTTCCCTGTTGACCCGTGCTCTCTACGTGAAAATTTTCTTGTTTCTCATAGATATGCATGACATAATTCGGCAAATCCCTGAACTCGACATTTAACAGTTAACAAATGAAAAAAAAAGATGTTGGGAATATTATTTCTTGTCAAAGATGGTTTCGTTGCATAAAGCACAAGCTTTCATGGCCGAAGCCATTATTAAGTTATAAAACGCGGCAGCGATAAACCAGCTCTTCAATTTTAGGCCAAGCGTGAATTCTAATGGTCAATGAATTACATCATTCTCGTCATGCATATTTATGAGAAACGAAAACATTTTCACGTAAAGAGGCACGGATGAAAAGGGAGAGGGGCGTACATTTCAGCAGTGGCTTGCAACGATGAGTGTTTGTATACATATTGATGATATTCACTTCCTATTATGAACAAATTTGACAAATTTTATTGCAATTTTTACTATGTTCGCCTTTGCAATTTATATTGTTGACGGTGCATATTTAGTGTACCTCGTAATTCAAAAAATTCCCATCAATATTGTTCAAACTTTGCAGTGTTTATATTCATATTAAAGATGTGCAACTCCTATTATGGTAAGAGTTGACAAATTTTACTGTGATTCTAAGCATGTTCAACTTAGCCAATATTTTGCAATATATGCTATCAAAATGTTTCACTTGGCATATTCAACTTTTAATGAAATGTGAAATCTAGCGTAGATATATTTCGTGTGCTTTTATCTGAGATGTCTGCATCTGAAGAGATATACTTTGTGATCTTTTATCTAAGATATCTACATCTGAAGATGATGCTGAACAGTGGGTGATGGTAATAAATAAATGTTGTTTTTCTTGTTCTTCATATATTCCTAATGTAAAATCTTTAACGCTACCGCATTCCCTGGCCCAGGGTGTTTGAACAAACTTAAATCTATACTATATGAGGATACTTGCATATCGATTTGACATATTTTCTGTAGTTCGTAAGGAACAGCTTCTTATAAAATTTTCTAAATCTATTTCTATGTAGATCTTTAAACCATTGTCGTGGATCTAAGAGTCACGATTTTAGCGAAATTATTAATATCAATGGAAACTTTCATACGTTATTAAAATATCACACCATAATATGTATGAAGCGAGGCAACTCATGCTGTCATAAACAAAAAAAGTTTGTCTACCATTCAAAAAGTTTACAAAATATTGTCATATATTGTAACGGTTTTAGTGGTTCGGTCACAGGACCATGAAATTACTAACGATAGCAGATTCAATTATTAAATTTCGAGTAAATTGTCAGGATATGGCAGATGGTCGTTCGCGATGGACTCCAAATAATTTACTTCCAAGTAATAAAGAGATGAATTTAAGTTTGCAATGTCTATTCAACGAAATAACAAATAGATTTAATATATTATGGCACTGAACACAATTCAAAAATATAGTGCAAGGCTGCAGTAGTCTTATAATCCCAGCAGAAAAATATACCTATCAATAATTACTACGACACGCAAAAATTACGCATAATAAATAATTTACTTCATCCCCCTTTCATTAAAATCTAATAAATAAAACCTACGTCTAATCTAGATAGCAAGAAAAAGTTGGAGTCCCTGTTGAGACGCGCGCTCTCCTTTTTATACCCTAGTCTAACGAATTCGTTCCAACATGAACGGATTCCGTTGGATATCCACCTAAATAACATGCGCAGTATTTATAAACATCAAGTGAAAGAATCCCGCGAAGGACCCGTGTTAGAATAGGTCCTTAATACCCCTTGCTTGTCGTAAGAGGCGATTAAATGCGGCGGTCCTTCACATCAGACCGCAAAAACCGAGGTGTTGTGTCACAGCCGGAGTGGCACGATAAAGATCCCTCCCTGTTCAAAGGCCCTGAGCGCCGAGCATAGGCCTAAATTTGGCAGCCCTTCACCGGCAATGATGACGTCTCCATATAAGTGAAAAATTCTCGAACGGGACGTTAAACTATATATAATCAATCGATCAAGTGAAAGAGAACGTAAATAATGCATGTAGACGGCATGAAAAATGAGATCTGCAGCCAAATACACTATTTTACAATGGTATGCATGAATAAAGCAAGGTAAATCATTTATAATGATACATGTGGAATATGGAAATTCAGTTTAAGCGAGCATATTTACGTTAAACTTAGAAGTAACTTCTATAACGGACACACGTTGGTTCCAACACACGTTCTGTCAAACTGCATAATGTACCTATCAGCGCATTATTACGAATATGCTGAACAAATAACTTTTAAAATATATAAATATCCCATATGTATAATTACAGTAACATTGAATAGGTTATAATCTACAGAGTTATCTTTAATTCAGATATATGTACATACAGTAAGCTAGCGTCAACAACAGTAAGAAAATACCGACAGGGGAGGTATAAAAATATAAAAACCGCACAGTATTCTTGGATTTAACCTACAGTAGCTGCTTCTGATGTTATCAAATTTTCTTAATGTTAGGTCTTAACCTTTCATTATGGAGAAGGCGTCTTAAGTTACAGAACTGTATGTCCTATCCCGATTCGTAATTCAAGTTCAATGAAATATGTTCAAACAAAATACTTATTTCATTGAATAAAATGTACATTCATATTGGGGATTCATTAGGTACACAAAATTACGCATATACACTGTATCACGTATATTAACGTACATACAATGCATAGGCCACATTTTCAATAAAATTCTGCAACAATGTTACACTGTTTTATACAGGTAAGTATAATTATATAAGTGTATTTTGCATTATTATTATTAACCCACCCACCTATACACACAAGTTGTTTTCACACACACACACACACACACACACACACACACACACATATATATATATATATATATATATATATATATATATATATATATATATATATAATCGAGATAGAGAACTCGCAGCGGGTGTGACCGCTTGACAGGGGATGCTTACTCCTCCTAGGCACTTGATCCCACCTTTTGTATATCCAGGGGTCTTTGTTTGTCCAACTGCTGTATTCCATAGTCTATTCATGAGATTGATCACTGATCACTGGTGAATAAAAGATCTTTATTGTAACATACATTTTTCAATTCACCACACGCTTTAATTTTATTTTTAATTCGGACGCTTTATTTAATATCTGTAAAAATATAGACATACATGATAACGGATTGTCAATAACCTAATTAGATGGTCGTACATTGTTTAACATCTTGATCGAGAATCTTTGTCTCATATGGAGACATAGCCATTGCCGGTAAAAGGCTGCGTGGGCCTACGCTAGGCGCTAACGGTTGTTGAGCAGGATCTTTGTGGTGCCACACCTGCTGTGACACGGGGCCTCGGTTTTGTGGCCTCATGCGAAGAACCGTCCCATTTATTCGCCTCTTACGACAAAAATGGAGTGCTGAGGACTTATTCTAACCCGGATCCCCATGAGATGAATTCTCGCTTGCGCCGATATATGTAAGAAAGTTTGCCAGTTTACTTTTGAAAGGTACATTGTATCTGGGTTCTCTGTTCCAAAAGCATGAAATGCATGGCACCTTAGTCAGGAGTCCTGGGGACGAAGTAAAGCTCTAACAGTCGTGTTTCTCTCGCCGATAGAATAACACAGCAAATAAAGGTTACAGTGTGTGGTAATTCCCATATCTGTCCATGTACCTGTTTATCTTCTGTTCTATCGGGGTTTTTATTTAGTCTGGACCACGAGTTTGTAAGGAACAAACAGATCAGTATAAGCTGAAACAAATATATCATAGCCCTAATTCAAGGTCATTTTGAGAACAAGTTCAATAACAAAATGAATTTACACTTGGTCAGTGCCATAATTTTGTAATGATGATAGATTAGATATCCATGACGCAAATGTTGTGTATGATCAGGGCTATTTTGTCAAAGTATTTAAGGCATAGCCATAACTTTCTAATGCAAAATATGGTAAAAGTTGCTGTTCGATACAAAACGCACCTACCTGTCGCGGTAGCTCAGTGGTAGAGCGTTCGTTTTGTAACCGGGAGGTCGTGAGTTCGAGCCACGCTCATGCCTGGCCGCATCAAATCTAAGATGTAAACATTGGCAGTGATGGTTCCTTCGCCAAACGCTCGGCATTTAGAAGTGAGAATCACGGATCTTTGGACATCACCTTAAAAACAGAGATCCCGTGTTGCGGCAGGCGTTGGCACTTTAAAGAACCTTACTGCTACGGTCCTGAGCGCTAAGCAGAGACTAAATTTGTGGTACTTCACTTACAACTGGTGACGTCTCAATATGAGTAAAAAATTCTCAACGGGACGTAAAATAATCAATCAATCATATCTATTAAACAACCATATGCATGTGTATAAAATGTTGATTTAGAGCACTCGTATTAATGGAGGCTTCCTTAACGTCACTGAGAATTGTGTAATTTCAAGGTATTGCCTAATCTGGTCCCCTTCACACAATTCTATACATTCAGTAATGTAGAAAGTGTTGTAGAAAGTGTCGGAAGAGTACCAGTTGAAAGAAGTCGAAAATAGGCCAATCAGTCTGACTCTTCCAAACCTGTATTTATAGACACATCAGTTTCCAAGTTAGTCAGTGCTAAACAAAAGAGATGAAAAATTGACGGAGCAGTATTTAGGCTTTAGAAAGGAGACCCAAGTACCACACTATGACAATAATTGAGAGAGCTGAATAAGTCGCCTCACTGTCTTTTATTTTAAGTGGTATAGTTAAGGTGCTTTTTGGTCACTTTGATGCTGAATAAATCCTTAAGTGTAAGTTAAGCCAGTTGTTTAACCATCGCATCTCTGATCTTCGGTAATAAGGGTCACCGCTGTTAGAGTGAGCTGGAAACTCCAGTTGATTAGACCTTGGAGTGAAGCCAGTAACCCAGACCAGGGGTTGTGACAGTAGGACCAATTTCAGGGACACTGGCATAGGATCATGCGTAGGAACATTAACGAGAGAGCAAGTGTCAGGGACACTGGCAAAGGAACAAATATCAGGGATATTGGCAAAGGACCAGTTGTCAAGGGTATTGACAAGGGACCAAGTGTCAGGGACATTGGCAAAGGACCATGTGTCGGGGACAGTGGCAAAGGACCCAGTGTGCGGGATACTGGCAACGGATCGAGTGTCAGGGACAGTGGCACAAAGGACCAAGTATCAGGGATACTGGCAAAGGACCAAGTGGCAGGGATACTGGCAAAGGACCAAGTGGCAGGGATACTGACAAAGGACCAAGTGGCAGGGATACTGGCAAAGGACCAAGTGTCAGGTACAGTGACACAAAGGACAAAGTGTCCATGACACTTATATTGTTTAACGTCCCGCTCGAGAATCTTTCCCTCACAATGCGACAATCACCATTGCCAGTGAAGGGCTGCCAATGAGTAGGGAGCTATTGCTTGTTCTCTCTAACTTTTCAAGTTAATCAAAAAGTCTAGGTTCTTCAAGGCATACTACGTGGTCATCAGAAATATCTGTGTCAAATCTAAGCTAGCTTCTACTTTGGGTTGGTAAGTATTCACTCTAACAGTGGATACACTATTCGAGTCATTCACGATTATGGATAAAAAAGGGGGTACCGTGTCGCGGTACACTGTACGCGGTGCTGCGATCAAAAACCCTCAATTCAATGACCCTATATGAGTGAAAAATTGTCGAATGGAAAGTAAAAACAAAATACATACAAACGTTAAAATTTACCATTGTTTTTTACCAGAAAGTATGTTATAATCTTGAACGATAATAGATCAATGTTGCTGATAAAAAGAAGTCGGAAATATTTTATCTATGCCTTAATTTTGCATTGCAGAAACTTTTGGGGAAAAAAGTAATTGATCACAAATTAAAGTTATTCAGTTTGCAGGGTTTAAAAGATGCACCCACTTCACCATCAAATTGCAATACTTCTGAACCCTTAATTGACATCTTTCTTAATGATATCAGTTGCCGATTAAAAATATATATATATTAACAAATCACTTTTTATTTTCATTCATAACTTTTTTATTTAAAAATTTGGAAGGTCTATCTGAGTCTTCTAGGCATGTTTTGTTAGATGCTTACATTATACATCAAATCACAGCGAAATTTGGACTCTAAAATCTATTATATGCATACAAAACACCTTTTCTTATTATCTATTTCGGAAAACACGTACGCATTCGAAGTATCACTCTTTCGTTGGCGAAATAGTACTCCATAAATGCAGTAACGAGGCATTAAATAAAATTTTAGTTTAGCGATCCACCCTAAGTTGGTTGTTATCTACATCTAACAGTCTCTGTTCACTTTCCATTGATCCAATATGCGCTTAGCTGCAACAGGTCTGTCTAGAGTATTGACAAAAGCTTATTAATAGTGGGAAAAATTGGAAATGAAATCAAAATCATTACATAGACCAACAATGCAAAACCGTAATGAGGAGTCCTTTGAAAATCAGTCCCAAACTCACGTAAGACGTGTAAATACCCATTAAATCTGAAATTCGATTTCCGATGAATTCCGAGGGGAAAATGTCACCTTGAAGTCATATTTGGAAGTCATATTCCGAAGAGAAATCAACAATATAAACAATTATGAGTGAATAAGAGAGTAGAGTGAAGCTATAGGCTCGGGGTTACCAGTTGTTTCCACCAATTGGGAGAGTTGATCGCGAGAAAGAGATATCTCGAGTCAGATTAACAAGTTTGATAAAAGAAAGCATCACGGAAAATTCGGATCACGAAGTAATGGCTGACCCATCGTCTTCTCGGACAATAGTAATTGGTGTGGATGATAGTTGTTTCTCGGAATATGCCTTTAACTGTGAGTAGCATTTTTTCGGGAATGAATGTCATATCCACTCATGCAGTCTATGGGTGAGGTATGTCTTATATATAAATAGATTTTTTTAGTTCCGCAGTTGATCATTGTAATAAGACACTTCTTCTGATAAATCTTTAATTACAGGAAGGGTTTTATTTGGCAAACACTTTTTATCATAAGATATAGATCAGCAGATGGCTCGTGTTTTGGTTCTAGATACATGTAATAATTACCAATTAACATTTC
This sequence comes from Ostrea denselamellosa, assembly GCA_024699665.1. Lineage (NCBI taxonomy): Eukaryota > Metazoa > Mollusca > Bivalvia > Ostreida > Ostreidae > Ostrea > Ostrea denselamellosa. Next base: position 284,218 of record JAMZEH010000084.1, on the reverse strand, counting down.
CCCTTACATTCTGTCTTCCTAACGAGAGCTATGTAGGCATTTCCCGGCTAATATCGTGATTACACCTAGATTTAATGTGAATGATGCCAAAATACTTTTGAAGTTTACATTAGAAAAGGGGAGTGAACACGTTGATCAAAAAATTCATGCGGAATTTTTGTCAAACAAAATGTTAATGATAGCTGAATAACAGGCATCGTTACCCCAATGTTTACCCATTAAGGACTGCGTGAATACCTTGAATTTAATATTTCCTAATCAAAATTACTAGATTGTACGTATTCAATAATTATCCTCAAAATGTGTCTCCAACTAATTTACAACTTTGATTAATCGCTGAATAAAAACGCCAGTTTCTGCAATTCTGAAAACATATTGAATCTTGACGTTGGGGTTTCCAGTATATAATTTAATCTGCAATAAAGGAATTCAAAGAAAAAATTCCGATGATTATGAGACATCGCTTTTAACCATCTATTCATTGTAGAATGGTTAGAAAATACATGTACATGAGATCAGCCCCATATGCCCTATATTTTCCCACGGGGAGAGGGGGGGGGGGTTGGTTAGTACTCGTAGTACTCGAATAGAAATATCATATTCGTAATTGATTCAGCGTATATGTGACGTAATTAATTAAGGAAACAGTCCATGTTATCTCTATGACGGCTACATGTATACATTACACCTAAAATGATTGATAATAGGTTACATACGCCAACAGTGTCGAGAACCGTGAACACATACTAAAATTGACATTTAATTACGATATAATTTTCATTTTGAAAATACATGAGGGTATGAACTGCGACGCTTCACGCCAGCGTACTTCATAAAGCGCTAAAATATATTTTAATTTATATTCTGCTTCATTTCTATTGGAATTCCCTGCATTTCTAATAAATGACGTACTATATTTATCAAAATTCATACGCACATTGTTCATCATGAGGAATGGTTATCATTACAATTGGTAAAGATATCAAAGGCAAAAAGTTTTAAAATGTAAATATTCTCAGATGAGCACAAACCTAATAGAAGTCTCCCTTCTTCATACATGTATGATGAAGCTGAGCCCGAGATAATTTGAGTTTAAGGCCCCAAGGACTATCTGAACTAACATCATAAAGCATGTCTGTTTATTCGTTCGTACGCGTTAGAGCGCCGGCTTTATTCTAAATATTCAGAAATTATTTCCGAAGAAGGCAGTTTGTAGGTTCTGATAATTTTTTAGCATTTATAGCATTTATCATTTTTTTTTTTTTTTTGGCGTACATTGATATGTTAAATATGTTTTCTGTGATACATCAGACAAACACCTGTTCACTTATTATTCATTATAAAGTGCATTTTCAGAAATCAGAATGATGCATTTAAAAGTGGTAAAATGGGATTTCTTCCATGATGTATCATATCAAATAAATTAAGTATACGTATATCATGAACAGACCCTAACTGACATAAGGGGATTTAACCTATAGAGTCCGTAACTCCCAATGACAGCACCACAGGAGGTCAGGACTTCTCCTAGTATATGGAAGTTCTTACATAATACATGTAGTGTAATTTACAGTTACAACGGTAATTCATGGAAAACTTTTAAATCTAGTTGGGTTCAACATCTTTTGTAAATTATCATTATGTTAGGAGAATGGGTTATTTATAACGTGGGTTAATTGCAACGTAAAATTTAACATCTCTTTATCGGTTTCTGATAAATTTTCAAAATCGTATCATCTGCATTTTGTATAAAGTGTAATGACTGATAATGAATTACAGAGTTGTGTTATAGTTAATAAAAACCCCAACCCAATGACAGAATGTTTCCACAGGATGTTTAAATAATTACCTTCCTCACTGTATCTCATATTTGTTAAACGTTTTTACATTGAAAATCATTACAGTTATTCCAAGCACTCGCAGACTTGGATCATGTTTCCCCCGATATTCAATAAGTCTTACAAAGACATAATTGTACAAATACTTTCTGCTTCTGGTTGCCCGGAATGACCTTGAGAAAGGACAGATTCCAGTACATGTACTTCAAATCCTCACCGCATGAAAATGGGAATGTTGTGATAGTTCTAAACTACCACCCACTCCGATTGCTTCTCATATAGCTCAATATATACAAACCAGTTGTATTTTTGGTATATTTAACCCATGAACTTCTAGAACACGGAATCAATAGCATATGTTAAAAAAATATACTGAACAAATTTCTTTGGGTCCTGTTGATTCTTAAAATATTCTTAAACGAGGGCACGTGTTTGTCATTTGCTTAATTAGTGAAAGCGGAGAATATTGTTTTGTCGAATACGATGTATTGGAGAAACAAAATAATTGTATTGGAGAAACAAAATAATGACTAACGCGGCGTACTCGAAGTAAAATCTGTCCCCAAGAAGCAATTATTCAGGAAAATTGATGAGAAAGTCGGGAAAAGGAATGGCTCTTACTACGCTGTTTGAAATACTGTCTCTATGTGGAAAAAACCTGTGTAAACAAGAAAACTTGAAGCCTAAAGATTAAAGGATTTCGTGGGATGTTTCCGTGAGTAAAAGAATTAGGAAGAAACATGCCTAGATCATTTTCCGGTTAAAGAGCAAACTATGAAGACAGATATAATCCCTGATACACAATTTCAGACCTCGTTCTGTGTGGGAATAGACTGCTAGAGAGTCAACAAGTAAGGATGTAGAGTGCTAATAAAATAAAAATGTCGGCGTTTGATGCCTTACCAAGATAACACCTAAGTAACAGGCAACTTGAAAATCAAAGAACATCGATTATTTAGAGAGATCTCCTTCATTCAATCAAACTGCCCCAGTCCACTGAACTGAACATTCCATTATCTGTTTTGTCATAACACGTACAAGATAGTATTTTTTACACGATCATAAAACCCGTTTTATCTGACGTTCATTGGAGACAAACTCGGAATGTTTATTTTTTTTATATACTTCTAAACAGCAATGCTAGCTGAAATTTTGAAATAGGAAAATTTTATTGTAAAATTGTGATTTGCTATTTCAATGACAGAAAAAACTTTTGTTATTGATATTTGTGTTAGAAAATCTATCCAGAGGCTCCGAATGAAGCAAAATTACATTTCTGTCTTCCCGTACCAAAAATGATTTCAATATAATACTGTCTATTCAGTAAAACTTAAGTCTTTATTTTGATAAATTCTTTTATTTTTCCCTCAGTGCCCTCGTCCGAAAATAAATATTTCCTTGACTATTTAAAGAAAAACAAAACAGAAAAAGTAAATGGCTTGGTTGTGTTTATTACAAGATAAAATCGAACAAAACTGAAAAGACGTAAAACTCATAAATGCAACAGGAGTTGGGTAGGAGGGAAGGCTAAGGCACGGCAATAACGAAGCGACCTTGTTACTTGTAACGAACTTTGCAGTGTCCGAAAATTGGCCGGTAGTGGTTTATATATTAAGCGCGAAAGCGCTCGTGCGTAGGTTCAGAAACCCGCAAAATATATTAACGGAAAGTAACGAAAAAAGACGAATAGAAAAAAGTAAAGAAACAAATAGACTTAGTTATAATTCTACTAATGATTATGGTTAAAGTTACATACAGATCTGTCATAATAACACATTTCTACAGCTAAATAATACTTCCAGACTTAGTTATATTTCTTTAAGAATAACTGATATGTTGTCTAATATCATAACTCCTAGATCTACATAAACCCTATTCCATAACATAATGTGATTGTATTCTGCATTTTAATTTTCAGTTTATCTTAACCACGTGAGAAGGGCTGGTGATAACATAGTGTTAGTCCATGTTCCAGAATTCCATGGGGTGATCCAGGCACGTATGTTGCTATATAAATTACTATTCAATTCTAACATCTTTGCTTTGATTTTTTTAAAATTTTATTTAGTTATTTATTTGAGCATATACCTTCCTGAAACCATATCGAGAAACTCATTTACAATGTAATGAACGGTGAAATTTGATAAATGCCCAAGCTTTTCTGACCAAAATGTGTCCATCCTCTTTTTCCTTTCAATACTATTCACATTTTCGACTTCTTCAGAACTACCAGACAAAACAGAACTACTAGCACAAAACTCCCCCGGGTAAAGGAATTCCAAAATTGTTTAAATGATTTTTGTTTGTTTGTTTTGTTTGTTTGTTTGTTTATAGCCGCCTGAGCAATTTTTCAGCTATCCGGCGGCTGTCACCATTACCGGTGACAGGGCTGCAAATTTAGGCCTATGCTCGGCACTCAGGGCCTTTTATCGTGCCACACCTACTGCGACACGGGACCTCGGTTTATACGGTCTCATCCGAAAGACCGGCACCCACGTCCCACAGTGGGATTCGAACCCCCGACTCAAGGATCATCAGATCTTTGAGCCCGACGCTCTAACCACTGCGCCACGCGGGCGGCTTTGTTTAAATGAATGCGAAGAAATATTATTAATGAGCTCATTTTCCACATTTTAATCGAGTGTTTTTAAAACACATACAAATGTATAGATAAATTGATAAAAAATCATAACCATACTGACAATTCTGAACATTAGGAATGCATTAACGTGCTCTCAACTGCGTTTTAAAAATCACCCGGAATTCAATGGTTTCTTCATTCTGACTCGTACATTTTACATCACGTGATTCAGTATGATAACACGTTTTGTGTAAAAATCTATTTAAATACCCTTAAAGGGGTCCACACTCGCTTCTCGAGTATGGGATTATCTCCTGCTTCTTATAATTAAGTAATTATAAATCTTTATTGCAACAGAAAACCTACCGTGTCCCTATAACGAAATAATGTTTTATTTTAAAGCACGCCACGTGTTTTGATAAAAAAATAACACTTATTTTTAAAGCTTTTAAGTTTTTTGTGTGTCTCGTAGCTAGAGGGTCATAGTGACATCCCCTCGTAAATTCTAGTTTGCGTTTGAGTTGTATCTTGTTCTATTTTAACCCTTTTATCGCGTAATCTGTCAAAATTCTGAGTTTAGCCATTACACGCTTCCTATCACTGGATTACTTACTGTCTGTGCGCATGCGTCCGAAAACCGAAAGAGGAAGTATCAATGTTGTTAAAATCGGACTTTCAAAAACTATTAATTTTTCATTTGAACGAGAATTTTCAACCTTAGAAATGTGTTATATTAGCAAAGTTAAAACATTCAACTATGCAACAAAATTAGAGAAAGCTCTGGGAAAATTGTCATTTTACGATTTTTGAGCAAAATGAGCTGTAGTGTCTCTTTAAGAAATAGGGTGGTTTGTGTTTAAGAAATATTCTAAGACCCAATGAATCAGAAAAGACAAAATTTAGATCATTTATCCAATCCATAACACCTTGGGCCTGAGGAGGAGGGGGTGTTAAAGTTTTACATAGGAATATCTAAATGGGAATTCAAGCGCCATATGAGTACGATTTTGTTTTGCAAGCATACTTATGTAAGGTACAGTCAAGTTTGTTCAAACTGTGAAACAGGTTTATTAAAAAACTTTACATAGCCAGTACAAGACCACTGCAAAGGGAGACATGTATAGATCTACGTTGTATAATTCAATAATTGCTCAGCAGAGCGATGTGGCCAATGAGCCTCTTAAGTAACTATGTCATTTCCGCGCAAGGCATGTGATTTTCAACTTTGTTTCTTTGTAAAATTTCTACAAGAATATAAGAAATGAATTTTTAAAATGATAATAATTTTGAACAGCCTGTGCGAAAATATAACAAGAATATTTAAAAAAAAAAGAAAAAAAAAAGGGGGGGATCGACAAGGAATGTGTGACACGTGTGGCAATAAAGAAAGAAAAGTGTACAGGTATTAATTACATCGTGAACATTAAATTTCCACCAACTGTGCAGACCCCTAAGCTTATTACGTCTTTCACATGGATTGAAATTTTACGCTGTAATGCGATACTTACATATACAGACTGATTTAAAGATATGAATATTCATACTATGTACGGTATCTTTAACGCGCGGATATCAGCAAACTCGTGCAATAATAGGGTCAATATTATCATCAATTATATCACTGCATAAATCATTCGCTGTGTCTCATATTCACCCTTGGCAGTCTTAGTAAGAGACTTGCAGTTGCATGTACCAAAAAGTGCTCACTGTCAGATAATTCAATCACGCTCCTTTGCATGACGTGTTGTTTATGAATAATGATTGATTGATTGATAGGGGTTTACCGACATTTTAGATTTTACGGTGGCGAATATTAATAAATGTACAAGAAACATTATATTTGCTAAAAATATGTGAAACGGTTTAAATTGACGAGCCTTCCGACGCTCGGGAGAAAACCATTGAAGTCGTTATCAAAGGGAATTATAGAATTATCGGCACAGAATTATCGTTTTCCTGTTGTAAGCACAAGACCCTGATAGATCAGATTATATTACCTATTTTTCCGTCTTCTGGTCACAAAGTGAACGCATGCACTAACAAAGCAGGGCTTTTGAATCTCTTTTCACATAAGAATAATGATATTTCTCCACAATGATAGAAATCTTCTTAGGTCAATACCATAGGGCTTGAAATTAAAATTTTTCATTGAAAGAGTTTGGAAATGTCGCATAAATATATATATATATATATATATATATATATATGTGTGTGTGTGTGTGTGTGTGTGTGTGTGTGTGTGTGTGTGTGTGTGTGTGTGTGTGTGTGTTTATTTTGAATCACAACAATTTAATAGTTTTCGTATTCTTGCATACATGTATGACATCTATTTAAAAGGTTTGTAAAGATTAAAACCCAATCAGTGATCATATAAAATTATTTTAAACATTGAACATTCTGCGATATGCTTATCTTTAAAAGAATACAAAACCTTGCTAGTTTTGGCTACAAGATACTTATATCGGTATTTCGTTTTACATAAGAATTTGTTATATATTCAAAACAATAGCACTTCATGACACATGTTTCATTGAAAAAAGTAAATTATGTATATTTTTAGATAGACATATGTTGCATTCATTCAGAAGAACTCGTTATCGAGAAATAAGCTGTTATGCCTGTTTTTACAGCCGCTGTCTTGACAGATCCCGGAGTTGTACACGAACTTCTAAAAGAAGAGGAAATTCGAACTCGACAGCTGGTTCACAAATATTCGGAGAAGATGAAGCAGTTTGGTGTAAAGCATACTATTAATTACACCCTAATAAATATAACTGTGAAAATAAGAAATTGGTGTTAATTGCATTTTGTCAAGGATTCCGATGTGAATTTCAGTTACGAAGTCTAAATTGTGTATAAAAATAATACGTTGTCTTAAATTGCTATCTTAATGAAATATCTATCAAGATTATTTTCGAACTGGATCAAAAACATTGTTTGTAAGCGAACTAAAGTGATGTCTTCATTTGATGACAAATGTTTCTTAAGGAGTTACAACAGCAATTGGTTATGATTATATTGTAATCGCTTCAGTGTTTTGGGTTTCTTTTTCAGCTTGGAGGAAAAATGAAACAAATGACTGGAAAAGTTGGCGAATCTATCATTGAAGCGTCCAAAACAGAAAGAGCAGACTTAATTATTGTGGGGACAAGGGGCATGAGCAAGGTTCGACGAACATTTCTGGGGAGCGTCAGCGACTACTGTGTTCATCATGCACACATGCCTGTCCTTGTCTGTCGACATAAGGAGTTTGATGCCCAACACGACCGCGTGCACCACCACCACCATCATAATCGGTGATATAATAAACGAGCACATGGCAGTTAATTTCTTCAACAGCGATACATAGACGAATTAGAATTGTTCCATAAACATCATATACCCATTGCTAAAGTAATTAAAGTTATTTCGTATCATAAAGAGCAGTATATACGTAATTGTATTCATTTAAGAAATGAATTTCATTTTTGGAAATATATATAAGGGTATGAATTGCGACGCTTTACGCCAGTATATTTCATAAAGCGCGCTTCGTGAAAAGTATGCTGGCATGAAGGTTGCTGTTCATTTTCACAACAAACTTCCTTAACAATGAAACATTTTTTATACTTACAATTTACTTTCATTTCTGTTGGAATTCCCAGTTGTTAAAATAGTCGGACTATATTTATCAAGGTTCATACGCACATCATTTCAACTGGTAAAGATATCAAAAAGGAAAAACATTGGAAATGTAAGGATTAATCAATGTTTCCATGCAATTGTCAGTTGGAATGTCATGTGTGTTTGCAATACATTTTCTAGTTTAACATAGGTTGCAGACTTTTATCAGGTCACCAGATGACTTATTGTTATTTGTATTCATCCATCATAGACCTTCGAAAATTGTTTGGAGGTAGGGAAACGAAAATCTTGAATTATGAACACACTGCCCTCGTATGGCACTACATGTATGGTGAATCACAGAACCTTAGCAAACTTCTGAAAGTACAAAACATTTTAAAATCATTTTACTTCTGAATATCTGGCATAAAAACTAGATGCATACATCTCTGTCAAACTTATGATATATATATATATATATATATATATATATATATATATATATATCTGTGTGTGTGTGTGTGTGCTTCTAAATATTTAGCATATAGACTGTGTCTCATTATGATAAACTTGAAAACCTCTACCGATATTGTGAAAATTTTAACTGCTGAGTCGAGCCACAGGATAGCGCAAAATACCCCATTAGCAGAAATATTGCATCTTGCTTAAAGATGTTCTGTAAATCTAAATGTTTAATATATCTGGCTCACACACTGAGTACACAGTTAAAATTTCCGTTAACAAAGGGGATGAGTAGGCCTCACTGTGTTTGTTGAGTCTGACTGCCTGTCCGTGTTTCTAAGCTTTGCCGGGTATGAGCCGTTCCACTGTTAAAGAATATATTATTAAAAGTTTTAAATTGTTCGAAACAAAGAAATAGCCGTCTTTCGGGACTGGTTTTAAAAATATAGAACACAGAATACAATAACCACAAAGAATAAACTTTACTTTAAAGATATAATGGAAAACGTCTGTATAATAAAAATCAAAATATGGGTCATCAAGGTGAGTTTTTTTCTTTAAATTTATTATTATTATTATCATTATCATTATTATTATTATATTCATTTATATAGCGTAAAATTCCGTATAGTTTCTATGCGCTTTGCAGAGGTTGTCCTAATGAAGATAAAACACTTATAAAAAGAACAGTTAAGAATAAAATTGACAAATTATTAGTAAAATAGCGATAAGACACCAAAATGCTGTGTAAAAGTATGGCAGTCAGATGTCGAGACGACAAGAAATACATACGTAATCTATGATGTGATATTGAATTATGCTAAAATATATTCACGTTTGAACAGCAGTGTTTTGACTTTCTTGCGGAATGTTCTGTGTGATTCAAGATTCCGAAGTTCCAACGGTAGATTTTGAGAAATCTATGCATTATTATCGGACTGAGTTCAAAATATTAGTATTTATCAGGGTGAAAACAATAGGATGGGGGATTTGATGCGGCAGTACGGCAAGTTATCCCATAAAAAGGTGAGGAAAATATTCTGTGATGGTGATATGTATGTTTATGTAGTCCAAAGGTTCAAACCATATTTTGAATTACAATAAGATAATGTAAGAGGGTAATTGTGGTACGCCATCACTACAATCTATTTGTATCGAACCAAATTCCTTGAAGGTTTCAGATTTGTTAAAACAATGGTGTCTTTGTTTATATCCATTACAGAATTTTTTTCATTCATGTAGCTCAGTGGTTAGAGCGTTCGCCTCGTAACCGGGAGGTTGTGAGTTCGAGCGCCACTCGTGCCATGGCCGCGTCAAACCTAAGACGAAAAATAGGTAGTGATTACTCCTTCGCCAAACGCTCGGCATTTAGAAGTGAGAATCACGGGTCTTTCGGATATGACCTTACAAACGGAGGTCCCGAGTCACGGTAGGCGTTGGCACGTTAAAGAACCCTCACTGCTACGGCCCTGAGCGCTAAGCATAGGTCTAAATTTGTGGTACTTCACCTACAGCTGGTGACGTCTCAATATGAGTGAAAAATTCTCGACGGGACGTAAAACAAACAAACAAACAAATCATATAGCTAGTTTTCGTATGACGTCATTTTACCAAACGTTATTTCCCTTTGCCGCCAAGTTTGAGGTCCTGAGGATGACATTTCTTCTTTGTGTAACCAAACTTATACTTGTGAAACAAATAATGGTATAAAATAATTACTTTATGAAAATTGTCAATAAGTAGAAGTTTTAACTTATGTATATTTTTCTGGAAAACAATGATTTACACATCCCCCCCCCCCCCCCAATTGGTCAGCAACCCCGTGAGGATCCAGGTTAGAATAGTGCTCAGTACCCCCTTGCTTATCGTAAGACGCGATTAAACGTAAACAGATGAGACCGCAAAAACCGAGCTCCCGTGTCACCTCAGGTCCTATGTCACCTCAGGTGCGGCACGATAAAGATCCCTCCCTGTTCCCTGCAGCCCTTCACCGGCAATAGTAACGTCTCCGTACGAGTGAAAGATTCTCAAGAGGAACGTTAAACAATATCCAATTAATCAATTGGTCAGTATAAAGAGTTTAAATTGGTAACGTAATGAAGGGATTTGAGCAAGTCGACAAAGGGAAGTAACCATGTAACCTTCACCACAATATCGTCTATCGAAAACTATCTCTTGGGACGTCAACATCCCTGCAGATGAACAGATGAAGCAAAGAAAAAAAACCGGAAAAAAAAACAAAACAAACAAAACAGTATTTACATGGCACAGTGAGGTTTTTTTTTATCATGCCAACGCCTGTCGCGATACGTGACCTCAGTTTTGAAAGACCCACGAATCTTGTTTCTAAATGATTAGTGTTTGGTGAAGATGCAGTCAATGCCTATTTTTGATACATTTTTTATATGCAAAACGCATATTGCCATGTAACCACAAGTCTTGCGCAACCGGATGCTTCATCAAAGCGCTATCTGTTTACCAAAGCAACATCTCGGGTCTTTCCGACCTATGACGGAAGTGCTCGAGATGCTGCGATTGATGGCTAGTTTGAATTTTTGGGGTTACATTCATGAGTAAAACTTCTCAAATAAATCTTCAATTGGGAAGTAAGATAAAATAAAAATCCTATTAATATTAATCGGATTTTTTTTTTATCATACTTGCTTTTGACAACGATATAATCGCGCAGCAATGCATAATTTACAAACAAGATAGAAAGAATAATGATGAGCGGAAATGCTTAAGACCACGGTTCAGAGCATAATCATAATAGACTTGTCCGACTAAAATGCCGAGGCCCTGTTGTAGATTGGACATTATATAGATCTATAATGTGTATTAAGCCTGCAATGTAGTCAGTGCATGTATAAACCTAAAAGTATTAAATGTAAACCGTAGCAAACCGTATATTTTCTTATATTTGAGACGTCCATGAATACAGCACAAATTCTGCATCATTCGGGTGTTTGTTGCTACTTTTAATCATGTATGCAGAGGCGGAACATGCTTTTGTTATTCTGTTTTTCAACGTCCATGAAATTTTAAAAACATGTGAACAGATTTGAAATGTGTGTCCATTGTTATTACTGTATTGTTTGGAATGTCTGCTCTGGAAATGTTGAAATATAAAAGCTGCTTTGGTGGTGATGTCATTCAGCATATGATCATTTGGCGAAGATCACGGTCTCTAAAATCATAAGTTATAAATAACTTTGTAGTGGAGACATATCTTATATTTTACACAAACGTTACTTATGACAAGGCAATGTGAAAAATGTAATTTGTACAAAGTCAATGTAAAAATAAATTGTCCAGACTATCTTTTAAACAGAGATTTAAGATGTTTATACCTAGCGCAATGACAGTCTCCAACCATATGCCTGGGCCAAGTCATTTAGGGAAGATAAAGGCAATTCTTTTGTTGGGGTCACCGCCTCCAATTAGGAGACATTAGATTGTCATACTTGGCAATTAGTTTATGATCATATATATCATGGCCCTGAACTAATGTCATTTGGTCAAAGAGAGATAGAAATATAGCTTTAACTTACAAGCTTCGTGGCACGATAGTCGTCACCGAGCTAAACATTTGTCCTCTTCTTGAATATGGAAAACATGCATCTGGTGAAAGTGGAAGTTGCTTGTATAAAAACAAACAAAAACCCTGAATCTAAAAAGATTTGCTATTACCCCCCTCCTGCCGAATGTACAATCGAAAAGTAGAGGTCTGGGTGATGTGTTATTCTTGTTTGACGTATGTACATTTGACCTTTTGCAATCTATGGCTGTGTGAGGTGTGCTGACTCGAGAGGAACTGTAGTTCGGTTACAGACGAACGGACAGACAGTTCCAGTATAACCTTACAGGTCTGATATTGGGGGTATATCAAAGGAAAACTATCCACAGTCACAACTCGTCATGAAAATTCTGAAGGTTGTCAAATCATACAGATCATGTGCAATTCACAGTAGCGTAGCGGTTAGGACGTTCGCTTCGCAACAGGTAGGTCCTGGGTTTGATTCTCGATCACAGGGCCGCGTCAAAGTTTAAGGTAGGTCTTTACATCAAAATTTTATTTAATTGCTCGTTAAAATAATGAAGTATGATTTCAACATCGAAAGAGCGACACAAGCTCTCAATTATATGTGATTTTTGTTCTGAAAAATAAAAGGTGTTTTGTTTACAAATAAGAGATTTAAGAATCCAAATTTCATTGTGAATTGATGCATGATATGGATATGCAATAAAACATGCATAAGAAACTCAGTCATTTTAAGTTTTGATTAAAAATATTTATGAAAATTGAAAACGTTATTTATTAATATATTTTTTTAAATCTATGGATAACATCTTCAAAAAACATGTCAATTAGGAAAAAAGATACGTCAAAAAATATATTTTAAAAAGAAATTGAAATGAAATAACAAAAATTCATGAATATTGCTTTTTTTCGAATTTGCACCAAACCCATTGGAATCATAAAAAAGTAGCCATAGAGAATATTGTAACCAGAAAACTACATTCCCTTGATGTAAAATGATTTACAAATTTATAAAGGAAACTAATTCCTTAATGAAAAGTGCATAAAATTAGCAAGAATATGCTTATTTTAGTCATTTCTATCAATTGTGATCGGGATCGATACTTCTTTCTGTTTGGTTCAAATCTAAATATTGTAAAATTTCTTAATTTTGATAATTTCATTCCAATTTCTTTTTACAATACACTTGTATGATACTTCTTTTTGTTAACTGACTTGTTTCTTGAAGATTTTACCCGTAGAGTTAAAAAAAATATTAACAAATAACTTTTCAATTTTCATATATATATTTTATTTAAAAAATTAGAACGACTGCCCGAGTATTTTAAGGCATTCGTAAAGACAAATATGAATAAATTAACAATACATGTACAGATGTTAATTCTTTTTAATGAAATAAAAAAAAAATTGCAAAAGCAAAAATTTCCAAGATAGAAAAATTATAAAATAATAACATTATCACAGATGAAAAGTATAAAATATAGCATACTGAATTGAACTACAATTTAGAAAAATAGACGGATTGAAGTACAATCTAAAATTCACAAACGTAATATGGCATTACCATACGTAATCTAATTCATTTGCGGCGAGTTCATACTCATCGGTCTCTTCCCACTCTGTGCAAACAGTTCCCCAGAATCTGCAAGACAAAATAAATAATTTGAAAAATCAGACATTTCCTAAATACGCTCTACAATTTAAAATAGTGACAACGAACTGTCCATTGTTGAAACATCTACTCACGCGTATTTCGTGCACACTTTTTTCTTTCTTATGCAATCAGGGCTGAGAACATCGAAGTAGATAAATCCAATAATGGTTGCGTCCAATGAGTAGTGTTCAGCGTTTGACAAACAATCATAAAATGCTTTGTCACATTCACAAGATACCCTAAAAAACGAAAATTAAAAAAAAAAATGCTTTAATGTTCTTGATATTAAATTGAAACTAAATGGATATTTAAAAGGAGCAGGTAGCCCTTTACCAAAATTGTAAATTTTATGAACCCTGGAGTAGGAGGGTTTTGGTTCCAGATTGGGGCTAATAATATCAGTGATTTTTGTCTTTATCATTTGGAAAATTCTTTATTTTTTCTGATACTGTATAAAAACTCAATGCATATTTAAGAAAAGCAGAAAGAGTTATACCTAAATTGTGAATTTTGCAACCCCAGGGTTCTGATTCTAGGACAGGTCCAAATATTCATATAGTGTTAAGATATTATGTAAAGTCTTTTTATCAGTATGGGTACTTTTGGGGGCATTTGTGGTTTAAGAAGCCATCTTACTTGATACTGCTGTTGAATATTACAATTTGGCTTAGATATGCAGAACAGGGAAATCATTATAAATGGCATAGCCCTTAGGGCTAGTGATACTTTTTACCGATACCCGGGTGAACAACAAGGCCTGTGGGTCTCTTTGGATTTCGCTGAAAATTTGTACACTCTTATTACAACATAAATTGTGATAAATATCGAGGTGAGAGGAATGTAGTGTATTCTGTAATTTTTATTTATATGTTGAAAATTATGTCTTTCTGGTCTTCAGTTATACAATGTTTCAAATATATCCCTATATCGATGAGCCCCGAGGGAGTAAATCGGTCCTATTAGGACAGTTCTAGTTTATCATTGCTTGTCAACAATTTCTCCGGCTGCCACTCCCCCACTTTGGAAATAGATGCTAGGTTCCTGATATGAAACATTTGTCTGTGACGTTGCATGGACCTTCCTCTGGAAATAAACTTTACTATATGTACATAGCATTACTACAATATACATGTAGTACGAGGGTTCAGTGTTTGCAATTTATTTACGAAACCGTCAGCATTCGATTTCCCTTCATGTAGAAACGATAGGTCAACACAATGCCGGGTCACTTTAGTACTCAATGTGGCAGATCTCCTTTGGTTGAACATTGTCATTTTCTGACATTTGGGGGTCTGCAATTCTTTCTTTTAAGACGGAAAAAAGGTGCAAACTTTTTTTTTTTTGGTTTTTTTTTTTATTATTATTTTCATAATAAAAAGGTGCAAACTTGGGTCGCATTTCCTTTTAATAATTATCTGGATCCGTCTCAGATACTAAAAAACTGAATATATATATAGAGTGTGAGCATGTAATATATGCTGACCTGTAATCATTGCAGAGAAATGTTGCGTACCTGAAGACTCTGATTTCCTAAGTTCCTTTAACAGAAATCTGTCAAATATCGTGAACAGAGAATCGCACTAGCAGTAAAATATCAAAGAATGGGTTCGTTCTTTCGTCCATAAAACTCTTTAAAGAAATAGTTTTTCAAGTGGCGACCGTTGATAGAACGCTGAGCGATACAAACTGTGACAGACCTTTCAACGATCGTCTAACTATCGCCGTAATCTCTCAATGATCCCTCATAGACCTCCACAGTCTCCTCAAAAGTTTTTCAACGATTGCAAAGGCAAGCAGACTCCCAATGTTTGCTCAAAAAAAGTAAATAAATCGTCCAACAATCTTTTAATGATTCTCAAAGGTTTTCCAAAGTTTTTAAACGCCATTGTAATCTCTCCTGTTCGCACTCGATCTCTCAGCAATCTCCTTAGATATGTCAGTGACCTTGCTTAACCGCAAACAATAGCTAATACTTTTAGTGAGTATTTCATGGGGGAAATTGACACTATTCGAAATGATCTTTGCATAATCAGGGACAAAGAAAATATTGATGTGTTGAGGGCTGATGTCAAGTTTGAAGGTGGTCAACTTACTAGTTTTTCCCCAGCTTCTGTTGATGAAATCCGTAAGATCATCCAGAAGGCTAAATCAAAATCTTGCGAACTGGATCCAATTCCGACTTACCTCCTGAAAAGCTGTTTAGATAGTGTTGTTAATGTCATCACTGAAATTGTCAACAAATCATTCAGCGAAGAATGCGTTCCATCGTCATTCAAAGAGGCCATTGTAAGACCGCTTCTTAAAAAATCTGGATTGGATAAAGATGTGCTAAAAAATTACCGTCCAGTGTCAAACTTATCTTTCATATCAAAGATTCTTGAAAAGGTGGTAGCGACACGCCTTGAATGTCATCTGCAATCCAATTCACTTCTAGACAATTTGCAATCAGCATATCGCACTGGACATTCCACCGAAACAGCGCTTATTCGAGTTCATCATGACATTACATCAGCATTAGACAAAAACTCGTGTGCCGTTTTAGTCATGTTGGATCTTTCAGCAGCGTTCGACGTTATAGATCACAATATCCTCTTCCACCGTTTAGAATATTCCTATGGCATATGTGGGTCTGCTTTAGCGTGGATAAAATCATATTTGTCAAATCGTTCTCAACGGGTCGCAATAGGATCGATCTATTCAAATGGGATGCATCTCAAATACGGAGTGTCCCAAGGATCTGTGCTGGGCCCAAGACTTTATTGTCTTTTTTCGAAACCGATTGGTCAAATTTGTCGGCAACATGACATGGAATATCACTGCTATGCAGATGATACACAAGTATATCTTGTGTTTGAACCACTAGATGATTGGATAGACATAGCAAGTCGTCTAGAAGCATGTTTGGAAGATATCAGTGACTGGATGCGATCAAATCTTCTAAAGCTGAATCAAGATAAGACCGAACTGATTGTTTTTGCCCCTAAACACCGGGTGAACGACTTTTCAACTTGTCAACTTTCTTTCGATGGCACAGTGGTCAGTAATGTTTCATGTGTCAGAAACCTTGGTGTCATTTTCGATAGGACACTCACTATGGAGAAGCAAATTAGTACCACTGCTAAAGCGTACTTCTTCCACATTCGAAATATTGGACGTATACGTCCATATTTAACGAACGATGCCTGTAGAACGCTAATGAACTCACTGGTCACTTCCAGATTAGATTACGGAAATGCGATGTTATATGGACTGCCGACAAACATAACGAACAAATTACAACGTGTTCAGAACACTGCAGCTCGTGTTGTATCGAGAACTAAAAAACACG
Source organism: Ostrea denselamellosa (assembly GCA_024699665.1). Lineage (NCBI taxonomy): Eukaryota > Metazoa > Mollusca > Bivalvia > Ostreida > Ostreidae > Ostrea > Ostrea denselamellosa. The sequence goes on along the minus strand of JAMZEH010000084.1, from coordinate 267,211 downwards.
AGCATATCACCCCCACTCTTGTTAATCTCCATTGGTTACCTGTGTCCTTCCGGTGCCAGTATAAAATTCTTGTGTACGTCTTCAAATGTCTTCACGGCAGTGCACCAACGTATTTGCAAGACATCGTTCGTGCTTACCAACCAACACGTTCGCTGCGATCAGAGGACTGTACACTACTAGTGCAACCTCGAATCCGCACCAAAATATACGGCGAGAGACGCTTGGACAAATCTGCGGCCACTCTCTGGAACAACTTGCCCAGATATTTGAGAGATAAACAATCCATGTGGGCTTTTAAGAAATCTCTCAAAACACACCTTTTTAGACTTGCATACGGAAATATTTAACTCACTTTTACCATGCATGAATTACTTTTAAAACTCATTTCTATTATTGTTCTTTTAAGTTATGTGTATTTCTTTTTACATGTATGGGTCATATTAAAAAAAAAAAAACCCGAAAAAAAAAACACCAAAAAAAAAAAACCGTATGTATGTATGTGTACGTATGCAAGTGTATGTATATATGCGATGTGTGTGTGTGTGTGGTGTTTTAGTGTGCTATATTAGTCTTTTTTGTAGTTAGCGTAACTAAATATAATTTGTGTTTTAAAATACCCCATTTAGTCCTTTTCTTAATTTCTCTATGTTGTATGTATGTTTGGCGATATATTAATTGTGTATGTTGTAAAGCGCTTAGAGTAATATTTATAATGTTAGACAATGCGCTGTATAAATGCCTTGTAATAATAATAATAATAAAAACAATCGCTCAGCAAACTCCTAGAGGTCGCTACCAAAAGCAACATATTCGTCAACGTCTGAAATATCTTTCATTGTGCTTTCCCTGAGCGTCTAGATCGCCATGAGCTGTAACGATACCCCCCATTTTTCATCACACAACCAGAGTACAATAATCCCCCTTTACAGTTACACAGAAACGGACGTTTCAAGGTTGTCAGAAATCTATGAGAGACCAAGCAAGTTTATTAAGTAGGCAAAAGGTCTCCTAAAGACATCCATGTGTGGAAAGGGTCGTTAAGCATGCTCTCAGTAAACGTTGTAAAGTTCGAGGTATATTGGGAAAGGTACTCAGACAGGTGTGGCTAAAATGCGGAATGGAAAATGCAAATTTTCCATTTAGCTGAATTTAAGAATTAAATTGATTCATGAAGCTGAGATAACACCAAAAATCGGGCAAATACGCTTTATTTTGGTTAATATCAAAATAATAATTTGTTTATAAACGGTAAAACACTCTTCTTATCTCAGAATTCTGCACTATGAATTGATTCAGCAAAGTTAAATGATTGTATAAAAGTTTACAAAACGTTTTACAAGAATCTTGTAATCTCGGCATTGACTGAGGTATTAACGAGCATATGTGGTACATATCATACCATGTACAGAAGTAAATTCAAATTCAAGTTCAATTGTCTTATAGATATTTAATTTGATTAAAAGCAAGTTCGATGTAAAAGGCAATGTTTGGGGAAAATTGTTGAAAAAGTTTTATCTTTTTGAATGTTGTTTTCGAAGGAGGGGGGATTAAAAACGTCTTATTCATTCTATAGGTTCATAAGATCATTTCTTAAAAGGTGACAGCCAAACAAAAAGTAATGAAATCTGAAAGGTTGAATTATAATAAAAGAAGTCTTTTTCAGTATATTTATTTTCTGTATTTGTGAAACAACGTACTGTCACCATCTGGGGAGGGGGGGGGGGGGGGGGCAGAAAATGACAGACCTGGGAAACAGGAATCGTACACACAGACGCTTGCTGAATATTTCTTTTAAAATAAGTTACAACGATTTTAAAATAAATGTCCTGTGGGGATCCGGATTAGAATAGATCCTCTGCACCCCTTGCTTGTCGTATTAGGCGACTAAATGGAGCGGTCCTTCGCAAAAACTAGGTCCCGTGTCACAGCAGGTGTGGCACGATATAGATCCCTCCCCTGCTCGGAGGCCCTGATCACCGAGCATAGGCCTAAATTTTGCAGCCCTTCAATGGTGACGTCTCCATATGAATGGAGGGTTCTCGAGCGGGACGTTAAACAATATATAATCAATCAATTTAAAATAAATACATTAGTATGATTCTGAGGATGACTTTCCGTTCTCTCTGTAATTTCTTCTTCCCTTGTTAATTAAAAGCCTTTTAATTTTACAATATGCTGACCTCATAATATCGTTACATACAAGTTTTCCGTTCCGTTCCTCGTTGTAGCAACACCCGTTATCTGAACTTCATTGATCTTTACCGTTTCGTTCCGTTTTCCGTTCCGCGTTTTAGCAACATTCCTCAAAGACAAAGTCTACCATGCACCCCCCCCCCCCCAAAAAAAAAATTCTAACCGGAAAGAGTTACCAATATTAATTTTCATTTATTACATGTAATTCAAAAGTGTGTTTGTTTTAAAAGCGGTTGCCAAAACAATTAAAATGTATCACAACCACAACAGTTGGTTTTGCAAAATTTTTAGAGAACAGAGAAATAAAAGACCTACTATAGGATTCAAATCCGTGGTCTGGTGTTAAAAATGAGAATTTTCCACTAAAATAGAGCCGCCACCACCTGTAGGTATTACAAATTTAGACCTATGTATCGCGCTCAGGGTTGAACCAGTGAGGGGTCTTCCATCTGCTAACGCTTCCCGTAACCTTCATTTTATGGTTAGATCTGAAAAACCGTGACTTCGTTTCTATTGCTGAGCGGTGCGCAAGACGAAGGAACAATCACAAACTATGTGATGCAGTATCGGGATTAAACCGGGGTAACCCGCTAGCAGAGCGAACGCCCCACCCACTAGGCTACCGTTCTAGTTTTTAATATGTTGACTATCGTCTAACAGATATATAGTGTACTTATATACATGATGAAATGATGTGTAAATACTCTGACAATCTAATTCAATTTGTAGAGTTTTACATATTGCAAAGCACTAAAAATGTGGAGGATCGAAAGAATTTGCTTTAATACCTATCCTACAGAATTACTTTTAACATTAATGTCTCACGGTGATATCCCCTATCTTGCAATCCCAGCACAGTTTCATGATCATACAACCATATAATAGCATAGACTTACACAGTGAAATAACCATCGTTTGTCAGTCCGTAGTTACTTTTCCCAGCCTCGATTGACATATCACAACTGTCGTGATCTCTACAGCACATGTCCACTTCAACCTCGGTCCCCAAGTCTTCGTAGTGCGTCGCATCATTCCCCTTTCCGCACCATTTTGTTCCTGAAAGGCAGGAGGAGATAACCCTATATCTAAACCACAGCTTGATACGATACATTTAGAACATAACCCACTTTTTTTAGCCAATCAAATACCCCGAAATCTCGCAAAGAATAGATTCTTCATGGCGAAGAATCGTTTCATTTTTCATGTACTGAAGAATGTTTTGATTGGTTCATATTGCAAGAAACTGTAAAATGGGAGTGTCTTGATTGATCTTGCAAAATAAATCAAAACAAGCATTGACACACCGTACAAAACAGTATTGATATATAAAGCAGAGACATATATAATGTTATATATGTCTCTGTATAAAGTGTAACGGGGTAGTGGTGAATAACAGGTGATGGTGTTCTCTATCAATTTATTCTGGCATCTGTAGATTTTATAATATGATTCTGCAAAACATCATTAAGGAAAATTAAGTACATGTATAGCAATACAATATACTCATAAGTACATAGACAGAGCATCGTTACATATATATACATTATAAGCTAATTTATCATAAATCAAAGACACACTAACTAACAGTAATGCTAATTATTCTCCTTGATAACTATTCAAATATTAAGTATTCTTAGTATGAACGTATTTACATTCATGGGGATAACTTTTTAACAGTTTATATCAATTCTTAATATAAATAGAAATGCAGAAGTGTATGATCATTTTACATATAACCTCAAATGTCTCTTTTCACACACTATTAATCATAGAAGAATATATTAGCTATATATGAAATGTTAAAGTGTGGAATATCAAAGTCAACTTACTGTCAGTGATTCATATGTCCTGAAATTGTACATGCACCCTCTCACCACTACCTGGGCTCAAAATAATGTAAAATATTACTCAGAGACAAAGGAAGTTAAGGCTTTGGCGGGGAAAAAACTGACCAATGGGCTTATATGGTCATTTAATTAATCAAAGTTCAGAGTTTAAGGTTAAAGTGTATAAGAAGTTTAGACTTTGTTATTTACAGTTTAATTTCAAGTGTAATTGAATATCTTAAAATAGTTACATACTACTGAAATTTATTTCATAACTTTCAATGACACCGGAAAGAAAATTAAAATCAATATAAAATTACCATCAAATGGACACTATCACAAAAGCAGCAACACAATACCAGATTTAAGACAGTGTATCCTAATATAGCAAAATCGATGTCCCTTACATCCCACGCCTGACTAGCTTGAATGTCCATTTTGAAATGATGCGTGTTCGATTTTCACGGGAATTGTGTTCGATTGCACAATGGGTCCCTAATCAAAACTGTCAATTCGGACATGACTCTCTTGTGAGATATTAATGGGTGGGGTTTGTTTGGAAGTATTGATTTGATTGGCTGGGTTCTGTTCTAAAGTTAGTAAGATCATATGAAGAGAAATCTTCATATGATCTTACTATTACATAGCGATGCAATATTTGCATGTCTTTCTCTTTTTTTATTCCAACGTATTTTGTTACCAGCTTTTGGAAGTCTTTAATTCATTTTTATTCAATCTAAAATGATACTTGCAAATAAAGCAATACCACTTTGAGCAGGTATAATATTCATTTTAAAAACAGACAAATAGCATTTCTTTCTTAATCATCTTTTCCTAAGATTATTATCATATTTGAATTATTTCATGGCTTAATCGCCCCCGTAAAGACCCACATATCAAAAGCGTGTCTACCGTTTCATATAAACCATTCACAACCATTACAAAGCCTGCAAGCCCCGCCTATCGTTTCGTGCAAACCGTGCAGACCGTTCAAGAAATGGGCAACGTTAACGTTTCGGGCAAGTCGTTCAGCATTCTGTGCAGACCGTTCTGCGTTCCGTATGAACGAAAATTCACAAAATCAGTAGGACAAAGTCACAATGATAGCTTTTGATCAGATAGGATAAAAAGTCACAGGACAAATAGGTAAAAAAAAAAACGACTTTTGATCAGAAATGACAAAAACAACAACAACAAAACAAAAACAAAACAAAAAAAATAAAAAACACAAACTCCTTCTGCTATAAAAATTCATACCTTTGCAAATAAGACCCAAAATATATTTCTTAACCAATCAATAACAGAACAGGTGGTACCAAAATGCCCACTGATCACACATCAGACATTTCACCCCGTGGGGACCCGGGTTAGAATAGATCCTTAGTACCCCATGCTCGTCTTAAGAGGCGACTAAATAGGGCGGTCCTTTGGATGAGACCGCAGAAACAGAAACCCCAGCAAGTGTACCACGATAAAGATCCCTCCCTGCTCAAAGGCCATAACCGCCGAACATGGGCCTTAATTTTATAACCCTTCGCCGGCAATGGTAACGTCTCCATATGAGTGAATAATTTTCGAGAGGGACGTTAAACAATATACAATTATTCAATCAGAAATTTCTCGTAGGGGATGGGAAGTCCAAAGAAATGTGTATCATTATTCTTAGACTGTTATTTGTTTGCCACATTTAGCACTTTCTGTTATAAAACTTAACATGTTTATTTAACAATTATAATATGACAGTTTACTTACTACTTTTTTTGACAATTATCTGGGATGAATGGAAGCCAACCACATTTCTGTTACCAGATTTTCTTTTGGCAATCATTGATATGTAGTACTGTAAACCAAATGATCCTAAAACTTTATTTTATATCATTAAAATTCTCTCTCTCTCTCTCTCTCTCTCTCTCTCTCTCTCTCTCTCTCTCTCTCTCTCTCTCTCTCTCTCTCTCTCTCGTGTAATTCATATTTTACAATAAAAATGAATATGATAAAAGGAATAAAAAATTGATAATTATTATTAGATTATAATTATTGAATTTTAAAGTTTGCCATTTAAATAAATTTTCATAGAAAATATAATTTTACTTCGCATTTTCTTAAACTTTACAAAAAGAACAGTTTTTTTTTTATTTATATATATATATATATATATATATATATATATATATATATATATATATATAACACGCGTTACTTTTGTCCTGTGACGTTTTGTGCTACTTTCAGAAAATTTCCAATTGTGACTTTTTGTCCGTGATCATTTTGTCCTTGTCTTTTTGCCTGTGACTTTCTGTGCTACATTCTATATATACGCATGCGTGTTTGTGTTCTCATGCTGAAGCGACACGCTACTTAGTATTTAAGATCTCAATCTGTAAAATAGATAAATAATGAACTAGCAGTACCTGGATAAATCACATCAAACTGCCGCTCAAAACGCTGGTGAATTATTTCGTTGATGGCTGTAGTGTTTTGAGTCTCCAAAATCTCTGTGAATTTATTACCGTTCTTTTTCCCTTTTCTTCTTTCATTTTCAAATTTTTCTCTGAGGCTTAAATTATACATAATGGAAAAAAATTAATTCTTAAATAAAATGATGTTTGGAGACCTGGAAATCCATATTTTATTGATAATCCTTCGAATACAGTGGCGTGTAGTGTACGTCTTAATATATTTTTCAAATAAGCAATATTGCTATTTTAAAATTATAGCTCTATATAAAGTGAACACGATAATGTAAGTATCGGCCAATGACGTCAGAAAGGCTTTCTAATTTTGACCGCTCGCCCAGGTTCGGTCGTGAAACATTGAAATAAAACGATTGAAACTTTTATAGGGACTGGTTTATGCGGGGTTTTTTTATGTTAAACATTAAATATAATCTCATTTTAAGATGACAACCCATTTTTAGACCTTCTGGATGCAAGATAGAGCAATATCTGTGTTATGTAAACAAAGACTTGAATCTTTTTTTATTCTTACAAACCATTAAAATATTAATGCTGTAATCTAAAGCATTTTGATTTTGCACAGTCAAAAATTTAACTTTTAAATGACACATTTTACCTAAAAATACTTGAAATGTGATTTTTATAATAAACTTAGATCGATAACCATACATTCTGAAAAAACTTTGTAAACAATAACATACCTCAATGAAAAGGCCAAGGTAAATAACAGTATTCAATCTCGTAATTCCTATAGAAAATACAAATCAGAGAGATGGGCAAACACGGACCCCTGGTCATACCAGAGGTGGGATCAGGTGCCTAAGAGGAGTAAGCATCATCTGTCGACCGGTCACACCCGCCGTGAGCCCTGCATCATTTTTACACAACAAATAACGAGCTCTCTACAATGAGCTTCACCTTAATTTTTTCTTGTGAACCTTTTTAAACACATCAGTAGATTTTGATCATTAAATTGAAAAACAAAATTTGGGGGGAAATCGTGGACCAGTTCCAGTAAAGCACTTTCGCATAATAGATTCATAAAGAGAAGAATAAATACTACAATGATGGATGAGGTATTCAGTTTTTTACTGTATACTAAATGTAATATTATCTTTGATTTTTAAAGCATTTTTTTCCCCTGAGTAATAACGAAGTTTACAACTCTTATACTTCTGTCCGGATTTCTTAAAAAGCAATAGCATTGGTCTACATTAGCGTTTCGGTGTAAAAATCATTGAATGCTAAATTCTGTTTTTGTCAATATTTATCATACACATTGTATAAATACCCATGCTCATCATTGTACATACATGTGATCACTTTGTACCTTTTTGGAGAAGGCTTATATAGGCTGCTAGCCTGCTGCCTTATCCTTTTATGTTGATAGACATAATAAAATACTGTTTTAAAAAATGCTAAATTCGGGCAAAATATCATTTTGTCAGCCCCCTTTTCTCTCCCGGGCAACAGTTCCTACCTCACACCTTATAAATTGACTCATATCCATTCAATAAACGCAATTCACAATATTTTGGCTTACTTGATGACGGGGCGCTTCGATAGTAGTGTTCTTCCACGGACTTTGAAAGTGTAGACCTTGTCGTGCGATCTCATAAACAAGGTAACGTCGCCTTTGTACGGAGGGTCACGCCCGGCTCCGACCGTCCAGTCGAACACTGTTGCAATGAAAACAAATATCAGTAACTTCATCTCGAGAGATAGCGAGAGAACATACATGTTACTAACAAAAGTAAATTGCTTTAAAGGTTTGCAAATTCGCTTTGTGTGACAGCTTCAGGGAGGGTTTGATAATTTTCAACTAAATAACATTGTTTTATAAGGGATGATGACGTTCCATTAAACTACTTTGTATGAAAAAAACGTTATGTGCAAAAAACATTAATCATACCACTTAATCAAAAAATTGTTGCATTCTTTACAATAAAAAAAAACGATGTTACATGCCCATTTGGCAAAGGTACATATACCGAGGAAAAATCTTATTTGACATAAAAGGTCAATCCCATTTGAAAGCTAGATAAAAGTCAGAGTTTTTAAATATTTAGATATGCAATTCTACGGAACCCGGTAGGTGCTATTAATATTAATTTAACTGACGATCGCCACTTATTATTTATCAGATGGCATTCAACTGTTCTCTCTCTCTCTCTCTCTCTCTCTCTCTCTCTCTCTCTCTCTCTCAAACTGCAAAACTTATGAAATGTTCAAACATATCTAAACATTATATATCTGTTATGTGTTAATTGTAAATTTGATAGGGATAATAAGACAAGAATTTTTTCAGGTAGATTTTCATGTATATAACATTTATAGAAGTGACTAGATTTCCGTGTTTATTACATTTATAGAAGTGATTAGATTTTAGTGTACATAACATTTATAGAAGTGACTAGGTTTCCGTGTGTATTACATTTATAGAAGTGACTAAATTTCCGTGTAGATAACATTTATAAAAGTGACTAGATTTCCGTGTATATAACATTTATAGAAGTGGCTAGATTTCCATGTACATAACATTGATAGAAGTGACTAGATTTCCGTGTATATAACATTTATAGAAGTGACTAGATTTCCGTGTAGATAACATTTATAGAAGTGACTAGATTTCCGTGTAGATAACATTTATAGAAGTGGCTAGATTTCCATGTACATAACATTGATAGAAGTGACTAGATTTCCGTGTATATAACATTCATAGAAGTGACTAGATTTCCGTTTGTATAATATTTATAGAAGTGACTAGATTTCCGTTTGTATAATATTTATAGAAGTGACTAGATTTCCGTGTATATAACATTTATGGAGGTGACTGGATTTCTGAATACATAACATTTATAGAAGTGACTAGATTTCCGTGTAGATAACATTTATAGAAGTGACTAGATCCCAATGTACATAACATTTATAGACGTGACTAGATTTCAGTGTATATAACATTTATAGAAGTGACTAGATTTCCGTTTGTATAACATTCATAGAAGTGACTAAATTTCCGTGTAGATAACATTTATCGAAGTGACTAGATTTCCGTGTAGATAACATTTATAGAAGTGACTAGATTTCCGTGTGTATAACATTTATAGAAGTGACTAAATTTCCGCATAGATAACATTTATAGAAGTGACTAGATTTCCGTGTAGATAACATTTATAGAAGTGACTAGATTTCCGTGTAGATAACATTTATAGAAGTGACTAGATTTCCGTTTGTATAACATTTGTAAAAGTGACTAGATTTCCGTGTAGATAACATTTATGGAAGTGACTAAATTTCCGCATAGATAACATTTATAGAAGTGACTAGATTTCCGTGTAGATAACATTTATAGAAGTGGCTAAATTTCCGTGTGTATAACATTTATGGAGGTGACTAGATTTCCGAATACATAACATTTATAGAAGTGACTAGATTTCCCTGTAGGTAACATTTATAGAAGTGACTAGATTTCCGTGTAGATACCATTTATAGAAGTGACTAGATTTCCGTGTAGATAACATTTATAGAAGTGACTAGATTTCAGTGTATATAACATTTATAGAAGTGACCAGATGACCAGAATGAGATCTACTCCAGACTACGGTAAACTGTATTTTAAATTACCATCACCTGACAACAATCTTTTGAGATTTGGTATATACAAACATACATACAGACGGTATATTCAGTGATGGGCATATTGTTACATGTTTAATCGTCATTTATAAAGGACAAAGATATCAATTTATCAGTTATATATTTAACACTGTTCTTCAAGTTTTTTTGTTTTGTTGTTTTGGTTTTTTTTGTTGGTTTTTTTTGGTTGGTTTTTTTTTTTTTTTTTTGGTTGTTTTTTTTTTTTTTCATAATGCAAAAATATTTTTATGAACTCAGTTTCACAACATGTATGATATATACTGTAAACGTTTATCATTATGTAAACGCCAAATGATGTACCAACAGAATGTGGTGGATTCTCAATCCATATTTAAAGATGAAATAAGCCAATTAATTTTTAAAAATGAAATAAGCCAATTGATTCTATACCCATGCGCCTACCGGCTTCCGTAGAGCTTCAGAGATGGTTTGATCAACATTGTTTCATGAGGAATGATGGCGTCCTATTGAACTATTTTGCAAGAAATATTTATCATCCATTTAATCGAAAGATCAATGTATTCTTTTCAGTCAAAAGTTGGTCATGCCCATTTGACAAAGGGACATATACCAGGGGGAACATCTTATTTGACGTCAAATATCACTGAAAGAGGTCAGGTAGATATAAGGTTGGCGATCGAGTGAAGTCATTGAATAAAATATTTACATATGCAATTCATATCATCACAGAATTTTTATCTGCGTGCGTAGACCATAATGTTTGGTATTTGTTCAAGGTGGTTCATTTTACAACACAAACAGATGAAAGTCAAAATTTGCAAAACTTACATCAAACATAGAGGGGGTAATGCCAATTGTCATTTTGATATTCTTTTTAAATTCCCTGGATATAATTTAATTTTCTACCAAAGAGAACACATCAACATTATGGCAAATTTTCAATATTATTATCGATTATTTCAAATACCGTGATCATTTTAAGATATTTTTATAACATATAAACACTGTACTCTTATGTTAATAAACCTTACTGAAGCGGCAGTGTTATGCTCTCCCTTATAATTATTAATACTATCAATTATAATGGAAGTAATGTTAAATGGACTGCAGTGGAAGAGATGCCTTGTCAATCTCGATGACGTGATTGTATTTAGGAAAATTTATGAAACGCAGGAAAATTTGAAACTTATATTCAACAGATTCAAGTCCGCAAATCTCAAACTAAGGCCGACGAAATGCTGTCTCTTCATGGATAATTATTTTCGTTAATTGTTAACGGACGACGACAGATGACAACCAATCGCAATAGGTCACCTGAGGTGACCTAAAAATATGGGATTGTCATGCAGTATGGTACCTTTATTACCAATATTCATGAAGAATTTTAAATTGCTACGATTACTCAAATAAATCAGAGAGAGAGAGAGAGAGAGAGAGAGAGAGAGAGAGAGAGAGAGAGAGAGAGAGAGAGAGAGAGAGAGAGTACAATTTTAATAAACAAAACATTTAATCACAGGAAAAATATTCACAATGAAAAAAAAAAGAAAAGAAATACTGATGGAAAAGAGCAAATTTAGAGTCGACTCAAAATTTATATCAATCTTTCAAAATATATTAAACACTTTCGAAATTTCGATTTTCGATCCTGTGTTGATAAATTTTACCAACATTTTCAGTATACTTTTTAAATACAATAACTCAATTTGCTAATACACCGTATATCGCCGACACCGGAAAAAATAAAAAATAAAAATTTTGAATAAAGGGGGGGGGGGGGGGGGGGGGGTCATGTCGCGGAAGTGCATAGAGTTAATGTTAACCCAGCAAATGATTTGATGAGAAAATCGAGGCATTACCTTGTTTATAATGTTATCTCAGACAAAGGCATTGGAAAATGTAAACAGAACACAATTCCTACAGTTTTTTTTCTGTGATAACCCTTTGAAGCTCCAGTGTATTAATTTTACCACAACTTACAACTGGAAGTAATTTTCTTACTTCATGGAAAATTAAAGTCAGAATCCGCGGTGACTATGAAGATTGGCATGAAATGCCATGTCTGAATATTTCAATTTCGATGAAACAGTATTTTAAATTTTCATTTTTATTTCAAATATAGATATAAGGAATCACTGTCTAGTTTGCTGGATATGTGTGGTGGTTACCAACAATGGGAAATGCTATTATTTTATGTATAACGGCTTCGTCATCCAGATACATTCAGGAAACGTTTTAATATTTTGATATTTTTATACCTTTAGTTAATTTCATTGTTTTATTTTCAAGTTCAATAACCATTTGTGGATCCAGGATTTGTTAAAAAAAAAGAAGAAGAGGGGGTTGGAGGTTAAGCTAGGGGCTCCAGAGTTTTGAGGTTTTATGCATATAAAACCGATTCCCTTTTGTGGTCCCATCCTATCCACCCGGGGGCGGCATGAATTTAAAAAACTTGCATCTGCACTATGTCAGGAAGCTTCCATGTAAATTGGAACTTTTATGGCCCAGAGATTCTTCATCAGAAGACTTAAATGACTTCACCCTGTTTTTGCATTTTTGTGATTATTTCCCCTTGAAGGGGGCATCACCGTTCATTTGAACTCACTTGAATCCCCTTCACCCAAAGATGATTTGTACCAACTTTGACTTTTTTTTCCATATTCCACATTTAAACTGATCCCCTGTTGTGGCCCCACCCTATCCCCGAGGGCCATGATTTTAACAACCTTGCATCTGCACTATGTCAGAAAGCTTCCAAGTAAATTTGAACTTTACTGGCCCAGTGGTTCGTCATCAGATCTTTAAATGGTCCCACTCTACATTTGCATTTTTTGTGATTATCTCCCCTTTGAAGGGGGCATGGCCCTTCATTTGAAAAAAAAAACAAACTTGAATCTCCTCCACCCAAGGATGATTTATACCAAGTTTGACTGAAATTGGCCCTGTGGTTCAGGAGAAGATTTTTACCTGTATTTTTGCATATAAAACTTTGATCCCCTATTGTGGCCCCACCCTACCCCCTGGGGCCATGATTTTAACAAATTTGATTCTGCACTACGTCAGAAACCTTCCATGTAAATTGGAACTTTTCTGGCCCAGTGGTTCTTGAGAAGATTTTTAAATAACCCCACCCTATTTTTGTGATTAACTTTCTTTGAAGGGTGCATGGCCTTTCATTTGAACAAATATGAATCACCTTCACCCAAGGCTGATTTGTACCAACTTTGAATGAAATTGGCCCAGTAGTTCTGGAGAAGAGTTTTAAAAATTTTCAGTGTATTTTTGCTTTTTCGCCATCATCTCCCCTCTGATAAAAAGCGTTGTCCTTCATTTGAACAAACTTTTTGCCGAGTTTGGTTGAAATTGGCCCATGGATCTGGAGAAGTCAAAAATGGGAAAATTTACAGACAGATGACCAGAAAAGCCCTCTTGAGCATTCGGCTCGTGAACTAAAAACCGCTTTAACCAGCTTATGAAGCTTTCTTGGTCTGGCGTCATATTACCGTCAGGTCACTGAAAATTTCTCATCGACTTTTCATGAAATAAAAGAATTTCAAAAAATAAAAGAATATAAAGTTCAAATGTACTGATGATTGTAATAATGCACTCAATAACTTAAAGTAAATTTGATATATGCACCAAGTTTTGCTTACCCCACATGCACTAATAGTTTCATACTGGAAAGAGATTACCGTGCTTACGGAATGGGAGACGTACATTCCGTTACAAATGCAGAGAGTGTTCTAGCGTATAGGGTAAAACTGACAAAATCACGGAGAAGATACTGCACAGCATGTAGAGAACTCTTAGCAGCAGTCACTTTTGTCAAACGTGTGGACTACAATTCTTACTGCTTACTCATCATTCTTTCTTAACCCGGCTTAAAATTTTTAAGGACCCTTGCCACATGGAGAAGTTGCACACCACACTGCGGACGCTCTTTTACGAGCGACATGTAAAATATGAAAACGGAGAGATTGTCTTCAATGTAAACTGACAAAGAATTGTCAAGATGTTAATGAAGCTATCCCAGGTGTTTCTTCAGGATCTGCAGCAAAAAATCTATCAACATCCTCTGTCACAGAGGACCCATTGCCCCACATCCGTTCCCATTACATACCTTATAAATATTATTACAGTAATAGTCGTGACAACAAAGCAAAATCCAATAAATCATTCTTTAATTACGTAGTACTATACAACATAAGGTATACATGAAATAATAATAATAATAAAAAAACACCTAAAATACAAACACTACGATAATTAAAACAATGATATGCAATATCAACTAAACTTAGTGCATTTGTCATGAAATCAAGTTCCAAATAATACTGAACAAGAAAAAAAATCTATATTAGCTTAAAAAAAATTCAAATGTGTTGAGTGAACTTGGTTTTTTTCAGTCAAGAGAAGATGACATTTTGTGGTCAACCATTACCCATGCGAGACAGCCAAACAAGATATATGACGTCATACATTTTCTATAATTTACGTTACATTGCGAAATAAAATACTTGTATTCTTAAACTGAATATTCAACGTAGCTTTCCGAGGGATAGTCATAGGGTTTTTTTATTATTTGCATATGAAGTGTGAACCAATTTTGTGTGTGTTTTATTTTTTCCTTTGCATTAATATTCAAACGATGATTTTGATAAATTTGAACTCCCTCAGAGTCGCTGAAATAATGCCCTACTGTGGATAAAATGTGAGAAAAATAATCATGGAATCATCATACACTCGTGTTGGATAGTGAAATCCCACCTCTGGGACAAGATTCACCGTCTAGGACCCGGCAAAGCCTTGTCCTAAACTGTGAATATTGTCCCCTCGTTGGAATTTCACTATCGCAAGCACACTCATTATAAGGAATGATCCTATCAATCTTGTATACTTCACAAGTAATGACCCGAGTTAAAGCTGCGAAAAAGAAGCAGTGAGACCAAAACCAATATACCCCAAATCTTCAGTCTTGGGAACATCCAAAACCAAAATTCAAAATGGTAAGGCATCTAGTCAAAAAAAAAAAAGAAAAAAGATAATTATATGACAACTGAAAAAAACAACTGTCATACATTCTCTTAAAATATTCCAATCACTTCATTAGAGGAGAGAGAGTTAGAGAGGAAGGGGGTACACCTATCTCATTGTTAAAACAACCAAGTTTTATGGAAATTATTTCAAAATGATTATCAATAAATTATAGCAATACAGAATTTACAATTTAAAAGTTACATCAATCTTTAAACAAAATTTAAAAATCACCAGCTTAGAACAAGGATATGTAATGGCACAGCAAAACAAGATCGATGATGTACATTTAGTACTTTGAATGAAATGAGAAGGAATATTATTTTATTTTAATATATCCACTGTAGAAAAACATCAGGTCTGCATATATTAAAAAGCATTACTGGTTCCGTGCTTCTATGTTTAAACTAGTACAAATGACGTCAATTCAAATTACAGTAGAAATCAACTCTGTGATCTGGTCCACTTTTCATGCTGCATACAGCTTTTTCATTTAAACTTTGTAATTTAATATATATTATGCTGATGAGCTGTAAGGCTTGAAGCCAAAACCAATTAAAATTACAACGCAAGCATGCACAAGATACATGTATCCAGAGTTTTGCAGTCATGTGGAGTGTAAAAACCATACATGTAACACATGTCAGTTATCACTTGATTTGCAATACACTATTTTTTCCCCCACTCCACAAGAAACGGTAAAGGTAAATAATAGGTATCAAAGAGAGATTAAATAATATGCCAAAGTTGTTTTTGCACTTTATAACTCTCCCATGTCAAAAACAGCAGCTGTAGGACAAGGAGACTTAGCAGACAACAAGTGAAGGATGGACTTGGAAATATTTCTGCACCAAACACATAAATTGGTCAATATTTTACCAATACTCTGAGCTTTTACCTGAATTTAGATCAATTTCTACCTATTCAGTAACTCTTCTCTTCACACATTAAATCACATCCATGCATATGAAATATTGGAGAAAGGTAGTATTAATCAATGTGTGTATCTGTAGTTTTAATTCCTTATGTACAGATATAGCTAAAAATGTTATATTAAAGAAAAATCTACAGAGAACAATACCCCTCACACAAACAAGAAAATTGCCACTTCTTTGGTTAGTAGATATGGAATAAAGGCCTGACTTTAATTTTAACTCATAAAACACAATATTTCCATATAGATAAGCCCGTTACACATAGATCTGTATGCTCCATATAACTTTTAATGCAAATCAAATCTTCCTATATGATGAGTTTCTATATGATGAGTTTATAAACATTGTATTAGCATATGATTATTATTGATAAAGCATTGATTGGGGAAATAACATAAACAAAAAAATGTTACAACTTAAGACAAACTTATAGAGAGACTGCTGATGCTCCAAATTATAATATTAGTTAGATTTTACCCTACTTGAATCAATTCACACATTGTTTTAAATACACAAACTTTTAACACTATTTCAATAAATTATTGTTTGTTTCTTTGATTATTATTGATAAAGCATTGATTGAACAAAAAATGTTACAACTTAAGACAAACTTATAGAGAGACTGCTGATGCTCCAAATTATAATATTAGTTAGATTTTACCCTACTTGAATCAATTCACACATTGTTTTAAATACACAAACTTTTAACACTATTTCAATAAATTATTGTTTGTTTCTTTGTGTTTAACATCTAAATTTCCACTATTTGATATAGTTTGGAGTAATGTCCCTTTCTCGTGTATTTTGTATATATTTCTAAATAACCTACAAATAAAGCAATATGCATTTCAAATTTCAGTTCTTCCTCTGTTTCTTTTTTCCATTTTGCAAATTTTTCCTTGTTTCACAACTCAGTGATGATGTTGGTTGTTTTGATTTTGCTCAAAGTACATGAAATCCTGAAATAAAAGTGTATAATGATTAAACAATTTCATTATCTGACCCCAGTATCATGACACTCATGATATCAACTTGTGTCAGATTAACAGCAAACCTGAAATCAGAATCTACATACTTAAAGAGACATGACCAGTTGTATGGGTGAACACAGATTAACATTCAGTTTACAGTAAAACTGTATTTACACCATGTGATACATTATGAGAAAAACCTCAAAATAACTTTAATGAAGCAATTCAGATATTCACTACTGAAATGAACAACAACCAAAAGTGTAAATCTTATATACATATGTAGAAAACCCATAGTGCATTTTAACAAGAGGCCCACAGGCCTTAACAGTCAAATGAGTATCATATACAATACACGGACCTGTCTGGGAGTCTCATATTTGCATTTAAGACTCTTTCTAGAGTCTTTTGTTCACAGCTTTATGATCTATCTTAATATGGATACAAGTCCTATTCAATTACAATACAAGGGAAGATGACGTTGAAGCATTTAAATCATCCAATATTTCTCTGACCAAGGTGCAATGAATTTCATAATTTTGGTAAAGGGCTTCATTGGACACAATAACCATGCATCTGGTTTTTCTCCAGAATGTGTAGGAATAGAGAAGATTCATAAAACTTTCACTGGTCCACCCCCCCCCCCCCCCCCCCAGTTTTTGCCCCAACCATGAGATCCTTGGGGAGCCATGATCATAGATTTAACAATATACATTCCTTTTATTGTAAGAGATCTTGCCCCACTCCTAGGGTACAAGGGAAGCAAGAGCCATGGAATTTAAAATTTGTGTCCCCCTTGTCCCAAAGATGCTTTATACAACATTTTGGGGGAACTGGAAAGATAATCATCAAGAAGTTAAAAGTATTAATTTGCTAACATGTTTAGTCACTGATCATTATTGCCCCACCCTTACACCAAAACCCCTACCCCTGGGATCACAAAAATGAAAATTTTGGTAAAGGGCTACCTACTCATTCTAAATATCCACTCGGTTTCAATTTAGTGTCAATAGCATTAAAGAAGATGATTTTAAAATGTTTTACATTTGAAAGCTATATACCAAGTTTGGCCCTTTCCTTACCCTGGGGATCATGAAATTTACAATTTTGACAAAGGCCTTCCTGCTCTACATTACTATGAATTTAGTTTTTCTTACAAATGTGCAGTTCTAGAGAATATTTTGAAAATTGGTCACTTTTTGGCAATTTTGGCCCTGCCCCTAAGACCCCAGAGGGGCAAGAGACCTGTAATTTACAATTTATGTCTGCCTTGTCCCAAAGATGCTTCATATCAAATTTGAAAAGAAATGGAACGGTAGTTATCAAGAAGTTAAGAATGTTCAATTGTTAACACACGACAACGGAAATAAGACCAACTGCAATAGGTCACCTCAGTTTACTCAGGTGACCTAAAAATTTAATGTTGTAGGTTAACATGTGCTTGAATTTCTTCTTTTAGTTGTATTCATTACTTCAAAATAGTTTTGACATTATTTGTTTCTTGATTAAAAACAAACTCACAATGAGGAATACTGCTCCAACCATTACAGCTTTCATCTTGACATCAAGGTCCATGGGGACTACAAGTGTAAAATATTATATCTGTAGATTTATTCAACATTTTAATTCTGCATATTTCTAATTTAGTCATAAACCATACAAAAGTGTGTTAGTTCATAAATCTGCTCTCCAAATATAATCTCTCTTCAAGATGAAAATCCCTTTTTTATCTAATTTGAATGCAGAATTCCACGACATATTTTCTCACACACATTTTGTAGAAGCTCCCCTTATATGAGCTACATGTAATATAAATCATCACTTCCTTAGCAGATATTCTTAAAAATACTGCATCATTTCCATCCCAAGTTTGTATGATCAAATATTTTGAAGCAAATAATGGATGGGAATACAAATTAAAACCAAGAGAGAGAGAGAGAGATAAAAGAATAGCTACCCAATACACGTACATATTACCGTCCACCAGTACACCTCACCTGGTTTTCATTTACTACAAGCTTATTAGTGATTATGTTTATTATAATCAATGCTTATGAGATTATATTATTTATAAATTCTGATAGGTGAATTTCCACTCAAGGCTTAGTTTGTATTATGTTATCTTTAGCTTGCCTCACTTTCATTTTTACACCCAGCATCAGTAGCCATTTTTATTGTCAGCTACATCAATCAATCTAGGCCATCTCATGTTTACAAACCTACAACTGATGTGAACTTGTGTAATCAGTACACTTGGATTAGTTTTTTTAACATGGACTGTATTTTCTTGGTGCTTACTAAGTACTATTAATAATTATTACGCTATAATTTATGACTGAACTACAATGCTAAACAATGGCCTTTGGTCAAAGAACACAGTCAAGACTACCAGAAATGATGAATCAGACAATTCATCAAATTAGATAATTGCTACTCTTAAGAGAATATCATCATTATTATTTTTGATCATTATTATGATAACCCAGCACATTGCATTGCATTAGGTGATAGACTACAGTAGACTTACAAGAAACACCAAAATTGTCTGCATCAGTGAAGTACTCCCTCATTAGTCCACTCCACTGCTTACTGATTTTTCCCACTGCTGTGGTCCCATCTTTAGCCATTATCTAAAACATGTATGAAGCAATTCAATGAAGACCTATTACTATTAATCATGTTGTTTTAAAGCTTAAACTTTTAAAAAGAAATGTTTCAGAAACATGTATGCCTCCCATGGTGCAAAGCGTTCTACACATACATCATTTTGTTGATATTAGAGCCAAAGCAAATCAACACATAGAGCAGACAATATCTTCCTATGACCACAGTGGATTGACATTTGACCATGTGTCCTAACAAGAGGCTCATGGGCCACTTTGCTCACCTGATTCACTTGGCCTATACTTAAGAGATTTTCCAATATATTCACACGTAAAACTTTGATTCCCTATTGTGCCCCACCCTACCCCCGAGGACCATGATTATCAGATACTTGAATCTGCACTACGTCAGAAAGCTGCCTTGTACATTTGAACTTCTCTAGCCCAGTGGTTCTCAAGAGGAAGACTTTTGAATGACTCCACCCTATTTTTGTGATTATCTTCCCTTTGAAGGGGACATGGCCCTTCATTTGAACAAAAACAAATCCCCTTCTCCCAAAGATGGTTTGCACCAAGTTTGATTGAAATTGGCCCTGTGGTTCTGGAGAAGATTTTAAAAGATTTTCCCCTACATTTTTGCATGTAAAATTTTGATCTTCTATTATGGCCCCATCTTACCCCCAGGGGCCATGGTTTTAGCAAATTTTAATCTGCACTATGTCAGGATGCTACCATGTAATTTTAACTTTTCTGGTCCAGTGGTTATTTGCATGTAAAATTTTGATCCCCCATTGTGGCCCCCACCCTACCCCCGGGGCCCATGATATGAACAAACTTAAATCTGCACTATATCAGGAAGATTTCATGTAAATTTGAAATTCTCTGGCCCAGTGATTCTTGAAAAGTTTTTAAATGACCCCAGCCTATTTTGCATTTTTGTGATTGTTTCCCCTTTCATGGGGACATGGCTCTTCCTTTGAACAAACTTGAATCCACTTCACCCATGGATGATTTGTACCAAGTTTGAATTAAATTGGCCCAGCGGTTCTTAAGAAGATGAAATGTGAAAAGTTTAAAGATGGACAGAGACAGACAAAAGATGATTAGAATAGCTTACTTGAACTTTCAGCTGAGGTGAGCTAAAATCTTTGAAGGAGATGAATATATTCTATACATTGGTATGATTTGTTAACAAATTTTAAATTGTCCTTTAAAATCACAATAGTAAAGCTTCTGACATTTAAACATGAGATTTAAGAATTTTATTTTGTGAAGAAATTACAAAATTATTTATGACTATTGAAAGACATACAGTTCTAAGATATTTTAGAAAGTTTTGCAACTGTTACAGTTGCACCACCAAAGTTTTCATATAGACCTCAGATTTTAATTTGAGGATGTTAGTCATTGGGATATTACAAATTTTCACTTTATTATTTTTTAAAAAAAAATCAATAATGTAAAATTCTATCTAAAAATTCAAACAATCAATACATTTACCACATGCCCCTTGTTTATTCTGTGGGACATGACTACTGGCACTCAAGAGATCTGGACGTGGTGAAAGAAAAATGATAAATTTACCAGGACCTTTATATCTGGAAGTTTATTAAATCAAGAGACTATGCTGAACATTTCCAACATCATCACTTCCCTGTGCTTTGACATAAAATTCAAATGCTAATTTTTTAACATGTGGCAAAGAGTGACATAATTGGAAATGTGGTGCAAAAGTTACATGACAAGACATTATATGCTCTTCTGAAGATGTCCAACAATGTTTCCTCAATTACCAGAGCAACCTTAGTGGAATCTTTATAAAACTGTGATATCAAAGAAATCTTTTTTTGCTGGCATGTTGTTGTTCTGGACAAGAACATATGGTAACTTGGATTCAAGAGAAAAATACATTTGAGCATTTGTATTGTCTTATAATTACAGAAAGAAAAATATGAAAATGCAAATAGAATTTTGATAATGCAATATTTACTCACATCAAAGTCAATGTCATTGGGGCAACATGGTCCAGTGATCATACAGACTGGTCCTGTCATGTGTAAGATCTCCTGACGATTGGCATCCTGTATAGAATAGTTTGGGGGACACCAGCTCTGTCTATCAAATAAACCAATCACATTAGCATTGACTAGATTAGCTAATGCATAACATGTGACATGTATACAACACTACCTCAAACTAATTGCAACAATAACCACAATTTGACATAGGGAAATCTGTTTCAGATTTCAATGGGATGTAACAGAGATAAGGGGCATAACTCTTGCTTTTCATGTTGAATTTCACAAGAATGAATAGGGGAAAAAAAATCACAGCTGCACTGAAACTTTCCTCCTACTTACACAATTGGATACCTTTACTGTGAACTTAATTCTAAATCTTGACAAAGACTGTCTATTCATTTATAAAACAGGAACAGCAAGGAAAACTCACTCCTGTTTGACGTATCCCACCACTTGTCCTGGTGGTGCTTCAATGGTGATTTCATGAGCCAGAGCATCCACACAGGCACACCAAGGACATCCTGCACCACACTTAAACTCTCGTGTCACTCTAATCACCTCCTGTCATAATAGATAACATAAGATAGATAATCCCAGATTAATCTTTGCTACAGATGCAATGCTCCTCAACTTTGCAATGTGTAATTAATCACTATGAATTCTTTCACAGAAGTGTTGTCTGCAGTTTAACTTTGATGTTGGATATTACTTGAACTTCATTAGGTGTTACATCTCATAGTAATGAACATTTTCATAAAGATTCACAAAGAATAATTATATAATGGGTTTTAGTGGGAAAGGTTCTTTTTTATATTCTTTAGTATTAAAAAAACTTCTGATCTGAGTCAGTTGTGGCTTTGCTACACACATGTACATAATAAATAAACAGTACAGTACAGTGACCCAAATGATTGTGGGTCAAAGTCCTGACATGTCACCCTCTCATAAGAAACATTTGCACCAAGTATGAACCTATTGCAACAAAGCATGTAAAAATGGTGAGTCAGACAAACAAATGTCATCAAAGTTCACAGAAACCTTGACCTTGAAAGTATGATCTTGGGTTAAGGTCATGACAAACTGGCTTCTCATAAGGAACATTTCTACAAAGCATGACTTCACTTATCTTAGGCATATAAATATAAAGTTATGGCCTATGGACAGTCTCGACAGGCAATGCCAGAATATACCTGTACTCTCATCAAAAGATAGTGAATAAAAACTAAAACAATTTACACATGTAGAAATTATGGTCTGGATAAATAAGGGATCTCTTAATTTAAAAAGTCAGTTGTGACCTTAATGATAAACACATGACCTTGAATAAAGGTAATGCCATATCACCTTCTTATAAAGAACATCTGCAATTAGTATATACCTATAGTAACAAACCATGTAAAAATGGTAGGCCATACAAAAAATTATCAAAGTTCATAGTGATCATGACCTTGGTTGTATTACACTGGATTTAGGTCATGACATACCCATCAGGAACATCCCACTTAAGTACAACTATATTCCTCTCAGGGAGCGCCCGGATATAGAAGTTATGGCTCGAATAAAGTATTACAGAGAGACAAGTGGATGGACATAATACAACTCATCAAACAAAATTAAACTGAATTTTTTTTTATCTAGCTTGTTGTAAACATTTAACAAGAAACTGTTAATCAAGTTAAAAATTTTATGCAATAGTTACATATACATGGTACAATGTGTATATATGAATTATGACAACTTCTGCCACACTGCAGCTTATTATTTTTTTTTTATTTATCATTTTTATTCAATGTGTTGCTGTAACACACTGCAGACAGCATCTATTTCAAACATTCAAATGATGCCCTTCAAATATCTAGGATGACTCATATGTACATTAATTTGATGTATATGATACTTTACATTGTATCACCTGTTGTGAAATGTTTCCCGTTACTACATACATCAATCTGTTGGGTGTAATTTTTACTCCCACAAGAAAACATTATCTTTTTCCTAGCCAAACACCTACAGCTGGTGACGTCTCAATATGAGTGAAAAATTCTCAACGGGACATAAAACAAACAAACAAACAAACAGATTTCAGAATTTTACATGCGAGCATAATAATATTAATTAAACCATAAGCAAGTATTGATAAATCATTTGAACAGTTTAAATCTGAAATGCAATTAATCAACAGAATTCTTGGTAATCATTTTTGACAGCAAAACACCCAAAACAATCCTTTCAAGAAGACCATTAGTTTTGGATAAAGACATTACATATCACTGAAAGTTTTGAATAAATATTTGATACAACTTTTGGTACAGACTCTGAAGTGTACTACTACACCACTTGCACAGAAAAATAAAAACTGATTCTTGCATGGAATGATGAAAAATTTGCACAGATCATTAAACAGAATAAAGTGATTGCTGAATGGTTTGCATGGAATATTGCCTGCTTTGTGAATGGTCTGCACGAAACGGTAGGCATGCCCTGCACATTTTTTGTTTTTGGCATTTGATATATCAAAATTTCAATCGTCATTCTATTTCTTGGTAATATCAGTCAAATTGGTTGTTGGTTGTTACGTCCCATTTAGAATTTTTCTCTCATATTGAGACATCACCAGCTTTACGTGACGTACAACAAAAGACCTATACTTAGTGCTTAGGGCCATTGCGTGAGGATTCTTTAACATGCCAACACCTGCCATAAAATGTGACCTCCATTTTTAAAGTCATATCAAAAAGACCCACAATTCTCACTTCTAAATGCCAAGTGTTTGGTGAAAAAGCAATCACATATCTATACTTATGTCTTAGGTTTGATAAAGCCATGGCACGAGTGGCACTCAAATTCACAACCTCCCGTTAAGATGAGAACACTCTAACTACTGAGCTACCACTAATTAATTTATTTTCAGCATATCTTGAACATACAACTTTCTGGCATTTTTGAATTGTCTCAATGACTTAAAAGAAACTATTTGCATATTATGAAAATAAATTTTTTAGAAAAAAATTATAAACGCCTCTATTGTTATGTCTCTAATGCCTCAGCCAACTTTCACACATGTAAGAAGTCAAAAACTGTTAAGGACATATGCAACGTTTCTGACATTTTCTCTAAAAATTATTTTTTATCTCCTCGATATGAGGAGTTCTTGTATGATTTCTGAAATATGTTTAATTTTATATTACAGTAAAATAACTATAGTTTGCATGTCAACCTGATTTGCTCTGTGGTTAGATCACCTAACTAGTAATACAATTGCATTGTTCCAAATATTTTTCTCTGGACAAGTTTATTACATTAATAAACTTACTGTAAAGTAAGTATAAAAGCTAATTACTATACATTTTCACTAGTAACAACCAGGAACTATCAAAATATGCTAACTCTAACACAAATATTGCAATATATAATTGTACATGATATGTCATGAAAAATCATAAATTATTGAGAAACACTGCATGTGTCCTTAATTTCAAATACCCAGATTAGCCAACGTCTATTGTGGTAAAAACATTGGAATTCACATAGAATATACAGTTAGTATGTTATACATAGGACAATGTACTATTCAGATAGTTCTGATAATATTGTATTATCTAGATAGTTCTGATAAACAATTTTGATAGTAAGAATCTTTATTGAATAATGAAACATGATTAAATACATCAAATGAGACAAATTATTTCTACATACATGTACTGTGAAAAAAGAAAAACTCCCAAAGGTATTCAAATTGCTTTGAGAGTTACAAATGTATCTGGTTTTGCCTTGCCTTGTTATTTTAGTATCATTACTTTGTTTAAATTATTTGCAGAATTTTTACTGTTGAAAGTAATTTTAAGGTAACTGCTCTAATTCCCATCAATACCCACTTTTCCCAGATCCCATAGCAGAATGACTTGCTCAGTCTGTTAGTTTCTAGGGGTGTGGCTTGAACAATCAGCACATTTCTGTAGGTGTGACTTGATCTTGAATGGTTTGCATGGAACAGTAAATAATTTGCAAGGAACTTTGAACGGTTTGCATGGAATGAAAGAGATCACTTCGGACATGTAATAGCATTCTTCAATTAAGGTATTGTAAATATGATACAACTTGTTGCTCATAAATAGAAAACTGTTGGAGCACATTGATAAAATGGAGAAACTTTGTACTTGGTCAGTGGTACATATGCATCATTTTCTTTGTAATGGGGTTGATATGGAATGAGCATTGTATAATTTTGTAGATAAAAGGCAAAAAAAAAATATAAAAAAATAGTTTCTCAGGCAAAAAATAAAATTTTTTGACAAGACAGGCAGGCATTTTTTTTTGTACTTGGCTGTAACATGAGTTATATTTCCTTTTTATGTTGACTGTAGCACGAGTTAAACTTTTCTTTCTCAAGTACATATTTAAATAGAATAAGCAATACAATTTTTATTTTTATAAAAAATATCTTCATATTACTTATTACTAAGTGTATACTACTATTCTTAAACACTTGTACATAAATGAGTATGCATTCAATAACTACTTGCTCAAAAATACCAAAACTTTCTGAAAGTTTTACATAGAATAGAGCAATGCTAAGCCAGTACATGATATGCCCACATACATTATTGACCCCTAAAAAATCCAAAGTCCAAAGGCCATAACTCGAAAATTTTGGGACAGCAGTCCCCATAATATGCACATATAAACATTGTGAACTTTCTTTGTACCACTTTCATTAAAATCCCCCCATGGGTTTAGGATGAGTTGCTAAGAGAAGATATTTTGCATAGCAAAAACTAAGCCCAACGGCTATAATTCCTTAAATAAAAAATTTTAAAAATTGGATGGTGTTCCCCTTGTAGAATGCACACCTACACATTGTGATCTTTCCTTGTACAAAGTTTCATTAAAATCCCCCAAGGGTTTAGGAGGAGTTGTGAAGACAAAGTTAAAGGAACAGACGGACAACAGTGGTATCGCATAATACGCCTGGATTTTATGCGGGCATATAAATATGTATAAGACAAGAGTTACCTCATTTAAAAAAATAAAATAAAAATTGAAAAAAATATCTTGAAGTACCATTTCAATAGATGTGGTGGTGTCAGAGAAACTAACGAATAATTTATTTTTAGCCAAAATTTAGTTCAAAAGGATGTCATGTGTCATAATGTAATTTTAGTTAATTTGCTCACCTGCCCCATATTGTCTGTTATATGCATAGTAAATCCCCTGTTTGGTCCACAACACTGACGAGTACAGGCATCAGATTCTGTCAAATACAAAATTCAATCAAAATTTCTCTTTCCAGAAACACTTGGTATTACTTTTTGTACAAAAAAGGAAAAGCACTTTAAGTATATTGTAATTCTTTTAAATATATAATGCCCATAATCAGCTGTATACAATTACCAAGAGGTCCACAAGCCTCATCGTTCACCTGAGTCACCTTGGCACATATTCAAAGATTTTCCCTTCATATTTGCATGTAAAACTTTAATCCTCTACTGTGGCCCCACCTTACCCTCCTGGGCCATGATTTAAACAAAAAATATGAATCTGCACTATGTCAAAAAGCTGCCATGCTCAGTGGTTCTTCATCAGAAGATTTTAAAGATTTTTTCCTATATTTTCGCACGTAAAACTTTGATCCCCTATTGTGTCCCCACCCAACCCCCAGGGTCATGATTTTAACAAGCCTGAATTTGCATTATGTCCGGAAGCTTCAATGTAAATTGGAACTTTACTGGCCCAGTGGTTCTTGAGGAGATTTTTAAATGACTCCACCCTATTTTTGCATTTTGTGATTATCTCCCATTTGAAGAGGGCATTGCCCTTCATTTGAACAAACTTGAATCCCCTTCAAACAAGGATGATTTGTACCAAGTTTGATTGACATTAACTTGCTGGTTCTGGAGAAGAAGATTTTCAAAATTTGTCAAGTGGATTTTTCCCCACTATTTTGCTATTATCTCGACTTGGAGAAAGGCATTGCCATTCACTTGAAAAAACTTGAATCCCCTTCACCCATAGATGCTTTAAGCCAAGTTTGATTGAAATTGGCCCAGTGGTTCTGAAGAAGAGATGAAAATATGAAAGCTTCTGCTGCCGCCAACAACAACACCGATGACGGATAATGAAAAGTTTTGATCAGAAATGCTCAGGTGAGCTAAAAATGGAATGGATGTTATCACAAAGATATTAAAAATGTTCAATTGTTAACACACAACAGATGGTGCATGACCTATGATGACAGATGCTGACCAATTGTACTAGGTTACCTGAATTTACTCAGTTGATTTAAAACGCTTAATGTGATTATTCATTTTCTAGACCCAGTTTCTGGTATTCATTAATGAAATTGCCAACTTCAACCTGACAAGCAATGTTGCTATGGCAATAAATTATCCAATAATTTTCTGAGTAAACAAAATGTATAACTGATGGTAACTAGTGCATCCATCATTTGCAGGCAACAGGCATTCCTCCCCCAACCACAATAATTTACCCTAATGGTGTCTCTTATGGGCTATAGTCTTGAAACTCCTTCACACACATAGTGTAAATAAAGACTTAAGCTCAAAAATCTTAGTGTTACAATAAGAATTTAGCCTCCATCTGCAGAGAGATGGACAGATATATAGGTCATTTAATGGTAATTATTCAATACCCAGTATTTGCCTATAAATAATCTGACAGCCAATACAATTACCTTCTGCTGCAAAGTACACCTGTTGTCCCTGCGAATTCACAATCTTATATTTATTTGCAGTTTCCCATCCTGTGAATGCTACAAAACCAATACCAAACATTAATTAAACAAGCCAATATTAACACACATTCTCAAACTGTGACATTGTAACTATGATTCTTTCATGGACACCACAGTTCCAGTAATATTCATGGATACAGAAAAAAAATGTGGAAACAACAAATCATTAATACAAGAGGCCCATGGGCCACATTGCTCACCTGAGTCACCTTGGCTCTGCTGTTGTTCAGCTGTTGTGATTTTTAATGATTTCTTTCTGGATAGGACCAAAGTAACAAGGTCATACTTATGAAAGACCTTACAATAAGAAATATATATACAAAATCAAGAGATATTGAATAAATCAGATTTTATTAAATCCAAGTCAAAATTCCATGTCAAGTTCACAAGGTCAAACACTAAAGTATAACAAGATCTTGCCATAAAGAATCTATATTCAAAATATGAAATACCAAACAATAATTAAAACATTAAAACAAAAATTATTAAATAGTTTAAGAGATATTGATTAGGTCAGGTTTATAAGAAAATAGGTAAAAGTCACAAATACAATTGTATTGTAAGGTAGTCTTGTCGTAAAAAATCTTTTTACAAAATATGAAAGCCCTATCTTGAAATAGTTCCAAGATATTTATCAAATTATATTTTCTTAAAAGTAGATCAAATTCCAAGTTCACAAGGTCAAAGGTCATAGTATAAAATAAAAGGTCTTGAAATCTATATGCAAAATATGGAAGATCTTCTATAAATATTCAGGAGATATTGAATAGGTCTCATATTTAAATAGTAGGCCCAACTAAAAGGACGAGATCACAAGTTCAAACTTCTTGAAATAATAAGGGAATCTAAATACAAAATGTAAAATCCCAACCTTAAATAGTTCAGGAGATATTGACAAGCCAGTTTTTTGGTTTTTTTTTCAAGAGTAGGTCAAACTGCAAAGTCAAAAAATAAATACCATTGTGTACGATGTCTTACCATAAATAATCTATATACAACATATGAAAGCCCCACTTAAAATAGTTCCAGATATGTTTAATTGGTTGTTTTCTTAAAATGAGTCAAACTCTGAATTCAAGGTCACAGGTCATGATATGAAAGATCTACTTTAAATAGTTCAGGTTATATCAAATAGGTCAGAGTTTTATTAAAAGTAGGTCAAATTTCCAGGTCTAAGTCATAAGATCACACACAACTGCATCACATGAAAGGTATTTCCATAAAAAATGGATATAAAAAATATGAACATCATAGCTGAAGTAGTTCAAGAGATATTTATAGAGGTTTTTCTTATATATCAGCATATAATCTTCTATTGTGGCCCCATCCTATCCCTGTGGACCATGATTTGCACAAACTTGGACCTACTCTATGTTAGAAAGCTTTGATGTTTTTCTGGCCCAGTGGTTTTTAAGAAGATTTTTTAAAATTTTCCCTATATAATCACATGTACAACTTTCATCCCCTACTGTGGCCCCACCCTACCCCAGGGGTCTATGATTTTAACAAACTTGAATCTGCACTATTTCAGGAAGCTGACATGTAAATGTGAACTTTTCTAGCCCAGTGGTTCTCGAGAAGAAGATTTAAATTTAAAAGACATCTCCTACATATTTGCATGTAAAACTTTAATCCCCTATTGTGGCCCCATTCTACACCCAGGGACAATGACTTTAACAAACTTGAATCTGCACAATATCAGGAAGGTTTCATATAAATTTGAATTTTTCTGGCCCAGTGACTTAAAAGATTTTTCCTATATATTCACAATTAAAACTTTGATTCCTATTGTCGTCCTATCCTTCCCAGAGGGCTATGATTTTCACAAACTTGAATTTTTTCAGGAAGCTTTCATATAAATTTGAATTTTTCTGGCCCTGTAGTTCTTGAGAAGATTTTTTAAAAAAATTCCTGATATATTTTCATGTAAAACTTTGATCCCCTATTGTGGCCCCACCCCAACCATGATTTTAACATACTTGAATCTGCACTGTCAGGAAGTGTTCTCGTAAATTCGAATTTTTCTGGCCCTGTGTTCTTGAGAAGAAGGTTTTTAAATGACCCCACCCTATTTTTGCACTTTTGTGATCTCGTATCTCCCGTTTCAAGGGGGCATGGCTTTCATTAGAAAAAACTTGAATCCCCTTAACCCATGGATGATTTTTACTAAATTTGAAATTGATCAAGTGGTTCTGGAGAAGAAGACAAAAGTGTGAAAAGTTGACAGACAGACAAATGGCGATCAGAATGGCTTACTTGAGTTTTCAGCTCAGGTAAGCCAAAAAAATGTTTGATTATATAATACAAACCCTCAAGAAGCTCAATTTGCTGTTTGATAAGAAGCTGGTCCACCATTGTTAAGTATTCTAGCCCTGGTGGGCAGCCAGGAATCGGTTCTGGGCGTGCAGCCCACATCTGCTGAACATTCTGCATGCCTGCATGAATAGATTTATAGATATGGTTATGCAAACTACAAACATGATTGAAAGTAGCATTTTCTATTCAATTAAATAATATATTGTTTATAGGGAGATAATAAACAACTTTTATTCATTGGTTTTGTGATATTTTTACTTTACTACTTTAGTAAATTTTTCTATACTTATTTCTGGAACACATGGACAGTACATGTAGTTCACAGAAAATACATGCAAACATACAGCTTACTCTGCATGTATTAAAATTAAATATTGAAATATTGCTTATTTTGAAATAAAAGCAAATTCTTCTTATGAATTAAACTATCAGTTAATTTGAAAACATTTATATTAAAATATTTGTAAATTTGAAGTAAATTAACAGTTCACTGTTAGTACCCCACATAAACATCTATCATCAAGGTCAGTAAATTTGTAATCATGCTGGTAGATCAGTGCATTTCTAAAATAATTCTAGAGATAGTTTTTGCTGTTCATTGGTAACTGTGTGATATTGGCCTCAGTATACCCCTATTATTAAAGTATTCCAGTATTAATTCACTTTCACTTTATTTTTGAACAATATGTTTACAAACTAAGATAAATTCACATTTCAACCATTTTCTCTGTGATAACCTTCAATATTTCAATGAGTTAGTTTCCCCATATACTACACCTGCATGTAATTTTCCTGCTTGCATGCAAATCAGCAACTTGCCATGATGTCAGTGGGCAGGGACTTGGGCAATTAACATGAAATGCCAATGTCTGTATATCAATTCAATTTGTATTAGGCAGTATCTTTTTGTTATGTTAATTTTATGCTTTCATTTCCATGTCAAATAATCATAAATAGACAAAATAACTACAAATGATAATTTATGCATAATGACTATTATGCAAATTATCACATTTTCCACTGGAGTTAATCACCTCACAAACCCAACAAAATAGTGATTACTTAAAAAATAAATTGGTGACTAATTCGACTCATGTTCACTATGTTTATTGGATCAGAATCAAAATTAAAAATATACTTTTCCATATTGGACAAAAGCGAACAATTTTATCCTGAACTTCCATTACATTGAAAATAATCCGCTATTTCTCTGAATTTTCAACTTATCTAGAGTAAACTATACATACAATTTTCACTTCTGTTAAATATTTATAAACAAGAGGCCCATGGGCCTTAATAGTCATATGAGTATCATGTGCCAATCTGCATAATGTAAACAAGTTAAAATTGGCCATATTTACTTCATAATTTATTGTCAGAGATTGGTGACAAATGATAACAGTCTATGTTCTAATAAATACCTCAACATCATCCCATGTAAATCAAAAATAAAACCCTGTAGGTATCTCTTCTTATCCCCTTAAACATATGTAGTTTTCAATCACAGAACTACATACTGTTTCAACAGTTTTCCAAACAAATACAGGGTATGATCTTTCTACAGATCCACCCTCTCCCAGAAAAATCCTTCACAATAATGGAAGAGGAAACAAATTCACAGAAAATCTTAACAAAACATGTAAATTTAAGGGCATATGTTGGTGACAAAACTTGGTTGTTATTATACAAATACGTTAGCTAGGTATACTATACCTGTGATACAAGGCAGTTATTTACTGGAATAAAGTTTCTCATCACTGTCCTCTACAATATGTGCAATGTTGTCAAAACTTTGCACAAAACCTTGCATAGTATTGCTCATGTAGCCTTAAAATTTCTAATAGATCATATTTCATTTACATTGACAAGTATCAAAAACAAGGTATTATTTTATCTTGGAATAATTATATGTTTCCGAATTTAACTAATTGAAAAAAAAAAGAAATAAATTTATTGTTTATTTCTTCATAGTTTAGAAAGGGGGTTTCTACAACATTTCTCAACATGAAAACAGTTTTCTACGATCTACGGATGCCTTTTACATTTATACACATCAATTAGTTAAATTCCGAAACATATAATTATTCCAAGATAAAATAATACCTTGTTCAAAGACAATGTAAAAAAAAAAACCAAAAAAACAAAAAAAAAACTAATTGCTCTGAAACAACTTAATACATAACAAAAACCAAGTTTTGCAACATTCACTACTTGAAATATTGACCCCGAGCTTTAATCCAACCTGAATGTGAAAGCAAATCACAACTAAAATCTATTTTATATCATTCTGTGTCTTATCACATACCTATATGTCAGCAAATATGTCACATAATGATGCCTATATATAATTCCCATGATTTCAACAAACTTGAATCTACACCATATCAGGAAACTTTAACTTCTAGCCCAGTTCTTGAGAAATTTTTTTGAATAACCCCACCATTTGTTGCCCTTTCTTAATAATCACCCCCTTTGAAAGGGGAATTGTCATTTATTTGTACATACTTGAATCCCATTCACTCAAGGTTGTCAAATGGCAAGTGGTTCTGGAGAAAATGTGAAAAGTTTCTGCATGACGGACAAAAACGGATAGCAATATAGATCACCTAATTGACTCAAAATGACCTAAAACTGAAGTTTAAAATGATGTTTCTATTTGATCTACTTCAAAATATGTATACATCTGATAATTAACACTGGTAATGATCAAATTAGATGTACTATTACTATAATGTTCTAAATGAATTCCATACCTTTACAACATAAATAAGCTTTTAATTATTATACTGTGGTTTTTGTCTGACATCACTCAAAAAAACTGTAAATCAAATTTACTGATTTCAATGAATGCTGTTTAACACTATACATGCATGTATACTACATGCAAAAAACACTCACAAGAATTTTATTTATGGGACAAGTCAAATTTGCAGCTTGCAAACAAATAAATTTTTTGTCAATAAAAAAATGATTTACAGTAATCAATGTAAATACTGTTAGTAACATGAAAATGTGCATCACATCAAGTGTGCTTGTTATGTCTACACACAATATTGGTTATATGTAATTCAAATAATTGTTAGTACATATAATACATTAATCACATAATACCTATTATATCTACACCCATTTTCTACTAGTGGTAAAATTCAAATTAGCTGCTTGAACCTGAAACAAGCTTTGTTTGTGCACATGAATAACTGCAATACGTTAGTTTGTCTCATTAGCAGTGCAAAATCATGGATATCCAAAATATTAAAAACTAGAGCCATTGAACTTCTTGCATCATTTCTTCAATAGCGTAGCCACGGAAAAAAAACAAAAAAAAAACTAAAAAAACCTAAAAAAAATTTTGAAATGTTTTCCAAAATGTCATGTTTCATCTAAATCATTACAGTGCAAGAATTTGGTGGGCTATAATCAAGGCAAGCTGAATTATTTTCATGCAAGTCTAGCTCTTTTTTTTCAATATTTCTGGGTATTCAGTTTTCAATTCTACCTGGAGGTGTAGGAGGTACAACATAAGGATTTCCTCCTGAAATTGTCACCAACATTGAGCATGCATTTTATATAATACCAGATGGTACATGCATATATTCATTAAGTGATGAAAGTGCAATAATTATGATTATCCTTGTCCTTCACTGACTAAAACAAAACACCCATAAGCATCAATGGTCACCTGAACAAGGTGCTTGGACAAATGTTGTGATACTAAACTTGAAAAATTTAAACTCCAGTTCTGTTCTGGTTCCAATCTCACAGAATTAATAAAAATTGTCTTACACTACATGGAGATATTTATTAGACTACAGTACTGGCCACAAGTATTCAGTTAAAAACATAGGTCCCTGTAAACCAAAAGCCACAAGTATTCAACTAAAAACATAGAGCCTTGTACACCAAAAGTCCACACTGTAGTGTTGGCCTAAAATAAATGTACGTATTTTTTAATTAAATCACTGGATAAATGCTGACATATTTTCAGTTTATCCAAAATCGACACAGTCAACGGATTTAAATTTAATATTATTATTTGGTTATTTTTATTTTACTTCAAAAATTCACTTGCTACAGATAAGTTCTTCTTGTATCGCTGCCCGACTCTAAAATATGGTTGCCCCTGGTGTTGGGCAGTGCTATTTGTCTACCACTATGAGAGGTAAAATTTTTAAAGATGTTTCTCTATGTATTCCCATATATGAAACTATGATCCCCTATTGTGACTCCACACTACCCTCATGGGGTCATGATTTGAATAAACATGAATCTCCACTACCTGTGGATGCTTGCATGATTTATTATCGCCCTGTTGTTGTTGAGAAGATTTATATTTTAGAAATGTTTCCCTATATATTCTTATGAAACTTTGATTCCCTACTCCTACTCATGAGGGTCATGATTTGAACTACCTTCAATCTGTACTACCTGGGGATGCTTGCATATTGTTATGAGCAATCATGGCCCTGCTATTATTGAAAAGATTTTTCCTATATATCTGCATGTAAAACTTTTATCCCTATTGTGGCCTTACCCTCCCAGGAGGGCTATGATTTGTACACTATGTCAGGAAGTTTTCAAGTAAATTTCAACTGTTCTGGACCAGTGGTTCTTGAGATTTTTTGCATGACACCACTCTATTTTTGCCTTATCTTGATTATCTCCCCATAAGGGGCATGACCCTTCATCTGTAAAAAATTGAATCCCCTTCAACCAATGGTGATTTGTGCTATACTTGATTGAATTTGATCCAATTGTTTAGAAGTAAATGAAAATGTGAAAAGTTAAAAACACTGACAAAGATGACATGATGATTAATGTGTAAAAGCTTTGTAGCAGCATGCATGATTTCCTAACAGTTTGATTTTACTATAAATTTATTAATTTATCACAACCCTTCCTCCCAAAACATTGACTTTTACTATGACAAAAAAGACAGGCCATTCCCATATTCAAAAATTATAATTTGAAAAAAAAACTTTCTATACACAGGGAAAAAAGTTGGCAATATTGACAAAATATGTTATTTTACATAATTACCATACCCTGAAGCTTTACCTATAAACAACAGCAAGAGGGTGTGTATTATATGGGAAATACACAAAATGAGATGTTTCAACACAACTGCTATTATTTCTTCTTCCAAAATTGTGCAAAATTTTAATGATACCATTGAATGGTTCATTTACGTCATTTAACATAAAATCCAAGTTTCAACATCCTAAACCACACCTTCATTCATATACAGTCAAACTTTGTTATCTTGAACTCGATGGGATCGAGAAAAAACTTCAAGATATCCATGGATTTGAGATATTGCAGGTAAAATACTTAAAGAATAAGTCGAAGGGACTTCTGAATCACTTCAACATATTTATAGTATTTGAGATATTGGTGTTCGAGATACTGAAGTTCAACTGTACTTTAAAATTGAAACATTTATAAACTATGATCATGTATAGACATGGTATGACAAGGATGCCCACATGGTGCAACACAGAGGGAATTAGGGACTAACTTTCTAAACACTGTGAACTTGTGTATTCGAAATACACATACACTGTGGCATGCTGTGTGCATGGTGTAACAAAGACCATTTCACACCATGTGTTTTCCACTGTGCAATGGGGAATACTTGTGGCCTGTACAGTATCTATATTCTTGTGGTTCTTCAATGGAAGATTCTGTATTCAAGAAAAATTCTCACATTTTATTGGTCCTACCCTAGTTCAGAGTGTCACAGTCAGGATTTGAAGAAGCCCGAATGTAAACTATAGAAGATGCTTGCAA
Source organism: Ostrea denselamellosa (assembly GCA_024699665.1). Lineage (NCBI taxonomy): Eukaryota > Metazoa > Mollusca > Bivalvia > Ostreida > Ostreidae > Ostrea > Ostrea denselamellosa. Next base: position 230,700 of record JAMZEH010000084.1, on the reverse strand, counting down.
ATCAATTTGATATTTTGCACCTTTGTGGTACTTTAAAAGAATTCTTAAAAAACTTCAACTCCTATTGTGGCTCCACCCAAACTCTGGGAGTTATAGTTAAATCAGATATTAATCTTGTATAAATTTTACAATTACTTCCTTGTAGATCTAGAGTAAACACTTCTAAAGAAATTTCTCATACACTGTATTGATATTTCTATGTAAAACTTTACACTCCAGTTTTGATTTGGTTAGTACAATTTTCATGACAAGCTGCATTTAAAAAGAGAAGTACTTATATCCCCATAAAATTGCTCCATTCTGGTCCTAAGGCTTTATGTCTGAATTAAATTGAATCTAATACTACTTCTACCACAGTTATTGCAAAGATCAAAGGAATGCCACAGTCATAATTCTGCAATAAACCTTCATTTGTAATAACTGATTATAAGAAAATTGCACTTGCACTTCATGGTTTGCTAATACAACAAAATCAAAAATTTATTATTCAATTTTATAAAAAAAAAAAAATAAACAGTCTGTTGCAAAACAAATTTATAAATGACTGAGGAGTATTTGTCATTTAATTTGTCATCTGCATTCTGAGATCTATACACATGTAAACAAACATGGTGATACACAGACAAGTTAACCCTCTTCCACATATGTGTAGTTTCATTGGACAATGTATTCAGAGCAGATGATATAATCTGTCAACATCAAACTAAATACTTAAAATATATTTTTTTCAAAACAGATCTAGTATACCCTACCATCTCACCTTTTATGTCAGCAAAAAACATGAAGGCTTAGTCCATTTCAGAAACTGCCATGACATCATGGTGACCTAATTTGTAGTTGTATACATAAACGATTGGCTGTATATTTCTGAGCCATAGTGGAATAGAAATAAAGTTCTTGTTTTAATGGATGATGCAGAATAACCTCGATGCCTCGGCTTTTATATTTCAACGCAACATTTCGAGACCAGAAGTTATCCTGCAATATCCATAAAAATATGAGCTTTATTTCTTAAATAATAAACAAAAGCACTGAAATGTTTCACAAATCTGGTAAAATTTCATTTCGATATGACATATTAGACACAGGCACCAGATGAGATGTCTGCCTAAGGTCATGCACACTTTGTCTAATTTTAAATTTTTGTTCAGTCTTTTACACATTCACAAACTCTATAAATAAATATCTGGTGTTCAGAATGTTTTGGTGTGAAAACTTTCTGGCACAATGGTTCTTGAGAAGATATATTATTTTACAGAGTCAGTCCACCTTATTTTCACTATCTCCCCAATTACTTAAAAAGATGTAGGATAATTCCTTTAAACAAATTTGAATCCCCTTCACTGCATCAAGTTTCACTGAAATTGGCTAAATGGTTCTGAAGAAGAAGTTCAAAATATGAAATGTTAACAATACTTGACAGACCAATTTTGATTGAGCAAAAAACTTAAGCCTCGTAAAATTTCTATAAAACATCTGTAAAATGGCAAAACTTTCGCCAAATTGACATACCGGGTACTTGCACAGATACCAGAATCTGGTGGTTCATAGAAAACCAGATCATATTAATAACTGTAGAGATATTTTGGGAATATTCATGATCAGTCTAATATACATGGAAACAGCAAGAGGGTGTATGTATTATATGGGAAATACACACAATAAAAATTTCCTCCCACATTTACAAACATCATCTTGATCATGGATATGGAACAACACATATAATGCATAATATAGTTTGATAAATAAATGGTAAATATGTATGTGCTTACAGGAACATGATGCCTTGCAAACATGTGCATTTTATATGATGCAGTTTCTACATAAAGAATTACTAAATCACATTTTACATAGTGAGCAAAAAAATTCCATTTTAACATGCATTAAATGAAATTGTCTCAGTTACCTGGAGGCGGTGGGGGCCCTCCCTGCATGTATGGCTGCCCTACAATGTGTAAACAGTTGCATTGTTAGTCATATGGAGAAAACTTGTTCATATTGTACTTAACACAATTATTTCATATCCTTAAACACAATAAGCACTGTAACATACAGACCATGAAGCATATTACTACACCAGTGGAACGGTGAATATTTGGGAAATTGGAAACAGACTGTTTTGATTGGGAAATGAGCACCAAACAGAACACTTCTCATTGAAAATGGAACAATTTTTATCAGGGGTGCAATGCTTGAAGATGGAGAGTGAATGCTTTGGGCTGAGAATGGAATGCTTTGGGTCAAGAATGGAATGCTTTGGACCAAGGGAACGAATGGTTCAGCCTCGATTTCAAGTTCTGCATTTCTGATAGTTTGGGCACTTTTTACATACAGTGACATTGTGAGAAAGAAAAAATTAAACAGTGGGTGAATTTCTTTCCTAAATTTAAGTAATTTATTTGAAATGTTACCATTATACTATTTTCAAAATATTTGCCACTTTTTCAGCTGAAGAAAGTGAGATATTTACTTTCTTTACTCTGATATATTTACCTAAAATATCATAGCATTATTTGTTTCATGTTCACAGATTTTTTGTAGATGATACACTTGATTTGCATACATTATGTATTCATGAACACTTGATTAAATTTACTGGTCTGAACAAATAATTACTGGTCAGTATTTTAGTTACTTGAATGAAGGAAAAACAAGCTAAATAAAACTTTAAAACAAATTGATATTTACTACAAAGCACAGAATATTAACAGTGTCATGGTCGAGGTAAGAGTAAGTTCAGACCGTTTGAATGCCATACAAGTGGTTTCAATGCCTTATAGAATCAGCAGATTGTTCTCCATGGGCTGCGAAGGTGCACTTGCTGTGCGAACTGCAATAAAGCCCCAACCTGAAATGGCTTGCACACTGATTGCCATTAGGCCTAAATCTCATTGCTGTATCTATCCACATGACAAAGTTGAACTTACAAACAAAAGTTGTATCATATCTGCTTATGATTCAAATGATACAGAAAAATATAATGGGGATGTCATCTAATTTTGCAGGTTATATGGTTACTTGGTATTCAATCCCAAATCTAAAAGTACTTAAATTTTATTCATTTAAAAATATGCAGATTCAAACAATTAATTGACATTACAACTATATTTAAAAACCATACACATAAAGATGTTAAAAGTTTCAATTGATAGTTTACATATTACCAGTTGATGATATACAAAAATCACTGGACTTTAGATATACAACAGCTGTTTGATATGTAATGTGTGTTGTACCACAGCATGATAATGCTTTGCACAATTTCGTGGATGATGATACTCTTCAATAGCTCTATTCAATACCTTTCCAAAGGTATAAATACCAGCCTTCAGCTCCACATAGTTTTAAACTTATAGTCATTTCAATAGGGCCAGTCGTTGACCACTGTTGTAAAAATCGTTGGGAAACATGTTGAGAATATTGAAGAAATTAGAGCTGAAATAAAATTTCACACAAAACTCAGTCAATCAGTAATGCAGATTTTTACTGAATTGGGGAAAGTTTATGGATCTGATAAGGTATCTTATGAAACAGTTCATAGGTGGAGAAAGAAATTTCTGACTGGCACAGAGTCCGTCAAAGATGCAGCAAAATCTGACTGACCTGTGACTGTAACAGGCAAGGCAAATGTCTCAAAAGATAGGACATAATTGGAAGTGATGGCAGGTACACAATATGTGATATTGCAAAAGCTGTTGGCATATCGCTATATTCATTTTGAAGCATATTTTGAAAGTACGAAAGATTTCTGCCTGATGGATACCAATATATATTGACAGCTGACCAAAAACAGGCAAACGTACAAACTGCTAAACAATTGTTCAAAATGTTTCCCAAATTCAATCAAAGACAATATGCAAACATTGTCACTAGTGATGAAACATGGGTTCAATATTTTGAACCAGTAAAAAAAATTGGAAACAAAAATATGGCTAACTAAACAAAGTAGAAGGCCTGTAGTTGCCAAAAGAACCACAAGCACAAAGAAGGTTCTTTATTGCATATTCTTCTCATATGATGGTGTAGCCGTACAAATTCCGGTGACGAAGGGCAAAAGTGGTACAGGTCAGTATTACCAAGATGTTATACTAAAAAAGCTCAAGAAATATCATAAATGATGCCCTGTGTCAGGATTTAGACATGTTCGTCTAATTCATGATAATGCTTCATCACATATATCTGAGCTTGTGAAGCAATTTTTAAAGTCGGAGGTTACTGTCTTGCCACACCCACCATACTCTCCAGATCTAGCCCCATGCGACTTTTACCTTTTTCTATAGCTTAAAAAGTTCTTATCTGGTTGTCGTTACAAGTCCTTGGCTCAGCCATCAGTCAGTGCCTCACAGGTCTGCCAAAATTAGCATACTTTGACGCATTTCAGAAATGTATTCAGAGATTGAAATTAAGTGTTTCAAAATGCGGAGAATACTTTGAAGGGACAATGTTCACTTCACTATTTGAGTCCAATGCTTTTGAGATATCATACAACACACATTACATATCGAACAATCCTCGTATTTACTGGTTTTACTGGTGGGACTAATGAATTTCAAAAATAACTGATATGCTATGCCTTCAAACCTAAATGAAGTTGGTTCAAAAAAGCACATGATCTTTATGTGCAGGATTTGCTGTCAGTGTAAGAATAAACAAAAAAGTTTGAGTCACTGGAAATCCATGCAGCAACAGTGGTGACACCAAAGATCATCTCACTCACAAGCTGACTCAAAAGAATAAATTGAATATATAACAAAAAACATGGTACACAGTCCATTGTGATTTAATATAGAAAGGGAGTCCCCAATTGTTTCAATATTCATGTGAACTTAAATAATAGTACATGACGGTATCCACATGTACACATAATCAGGTAAGCCCTATTTGATACTAGACGACTTTGAAGACACAGAGAATGACATCGAGGAAACCGATTTCCCTGAGATGAGGACCTATTGGGTGGATTCTGTGTTCACTCATATGTAGGGTAACACACAGCTGATCTCACAACTGATTTATCACTTCAAAATAAAATGTTTTTGTCAACACCAAGTATCTGAGCATGGCCACATACAAATTTGGCAATATATTTACCTCACTCTTCATGAATGACCCTTAAGAATCATACAGCTCTGACCACATATGAAGTCTCTATCTTGTTTTATAATTTAAGTAACAAGTATAACAAGGTTGAAGTTGTCGACAGTAGAAAGACAGACAGACCAAAAACAATATGTCCCCAGATCTTCAATCTCGGGGCATAATGAATGCTTTAGAAAAGTTATAAATCTAAGACATTCTTTATTTTGCCTACCAGGTGGTGGTCCATAACCTGGCTGCATTCCATACTGTTGAGGTGGTTGCCCATACCCCTGTTGTGGTTGTCCATACTGTCCAGGGGGAGGGCCATACTGTCCAGGGGGAGGGCCATACTGTCCAGGGGGAGGGCCATATTGTTGAGGAGGAGGTCCACCTTGCTGTTGATCTGCATATTTAAAATTGTTATCAGTATTAGTTTTACTCATGCTTTAATATACACTACAACAGATTGAATTTGAATGCAATACATGAACTAATGTAAACAATATCAAACATTTGTTGATTGGGCTCAAAGGTAGCTTTTATATATTTGTCAAACTCAACAATAAAACTGTATAAAAACACACTGTTGAAGAACTCTTTAAACATGTTCTGTGCATTTGCTGCAATGACAATTTTATCAGCATCATTGGATTTAAGGGTTTTTTTCCTTGTCTTGATATAAAGTACCTGGGCCTTTTCAATTGAAAAACAATAGCGACATTTGCTTGAAATTGGGAACATTGTTTAATACAAATAACTATATGATTTAACTACAAAAGTGACAAGGTCAGCATGGGCCCACTGAGGGTTATCAAAGGAAATTGACATTTGTATTTGATCCAAAAACATTCAATAAAAATGTTTGACAAATCAAATCATCTTTATTTCAAGTCAGACATGGTTTCAATATACATCTATAATGTCTATCTTTACATACATGGGTGGGGCAGATTCCTTTATTCCTAGTAAATAAAAATATTCCATGTGTTATGTGCTACAAAATTTCATAAGCAATCATCAAAATACTTGCTAGCATGTAAAACATAGGGGCTTCTTTTTTTTTTTTTTTACATCTACAAGCATGCCATTTTGGAATTTTCACCGACAAAAGTTTGGTACATATAACATCAATGAATAAAGCACACTCATTTCAAATCGATTTTGTGACTTTCTTAATCGGACAAAACAGTTCCCTGAAGTGTAATGTGCAAGGAATACATAATTCAATGCATAAGTTACATTTGAACCTACCTCCAATTCGCAACAGAATTTCAGAAATTTAACCTTATATATTTTCACATGTAGCATTCAATTTATATATATATATATATATATATATATAATATATAATATATATATATATATATATATACACACACACACACACACACATATATATATATACATACATGTGTGTGTGTGTGCGTGCGTGTGTGTGTGTGTGTACTCAATGTTGTAGGGTCAAAATTATTTCTCATTAACCTACATGTATAGATCTATATCAATAGTTCTAAAATTCAAATTGAATTACTTCCCTTTGACAATGTTCAATAGATACAAAACCACAAAAAGATATGACATACAGACAAGGTAATGTGAACCCAGAATTTATAGATGTTTTCCTCTTCTTGTAGAGTATTTCTGTGCACAGTTTGAAAACTGTATGGTAGAAACTCTGAGTTATCGAGTTACAACAAAGACACAAAATCTCAACAAAGATATTGACATACAGACACACAAGAACCAAGAACTTATAGGTGCCTTTCCCTTATTGTAGAGTACTTCTATGCAAAGTTTGAAAACTGTACAATTAAAACTCTTTGAGCTATTGCATCACAACAAAATTGTTGACGGACAGACAGAACGGACAATGTGATTACTATAGGGCTCCCGCATTTCATGCAGGGCCCTAATAATTCATAGTAACCAAGAATTTAGATAATATTTTGGATTTATCTTAATCCACAGTACTAGCTTTCATGTTCAATATATTGTTACTAGTGGGTTTAGCCTTCCTGTCACTCATTCTGTGATGAAATATGCCATCGGATGGTTGATGAAGAGAACAGATTTATTTCTTTAATTCGGAACACAAATAGGGCATAAGGAGAATTACATACATAAGGAAATAAAAATTGAAAAGTCATTACTTTCGTATATGACAATTATGATTACGTTTAAAAAGAAAGAGACCTGTAAGAAAACATTTGGTGATTTCTATAGTATACCTGCCATATGGGTGGACCCTAAATAGTAATGATATATGGCAAATAACAATATTTTGCAGAGGAAGGAAAAATCAGACTGAAAGTATATGTCTCCCTTCAGGATGAAGTGGAGACATAAATTATTGAATTTTCCCTATTCTTTACCAGAGGTGCCATGAATTTCATAAATCATTTTGAGGCATCTATCCTAGTTCATTTCTTCCATGCCCTTAGTTTGGATGTTGAGGTCATTAAACTCAACCCTGCAGCTACCAAACTCCTAACCTGGGGTATATACTTCTCTTCTTATCATTACTGTATCTATTCAGTTTGGTTGCTTGATGTCCAGCAGTGAAGAAAATAACTTTTATAGAGATAACACATTTTTACTTTAAGAGTTTAAAAAGCTCCACCTTAGCCCCTGAACCCTTGACCCAAGAGCCATGAATTTCAAAAGTTTTGTTGTGGCTTCTTTCCTTATCATTACTGTGTATGTTTAATGTCCAGGTCTAGGAAGAAGAAGACTTTTTTTAATGAAATAATGCATTTTCTTAAAACAAATCATAAACCCTACCCTGGCTCTAGAACCCTGACCCAGGGGCCATGACTTTTAACAATTCTTGTGACTTCTTTCCTTATCACAACCAGGTATTCAATTTGGTTGATTAATGTTGATGAAATAATCAATATACCCAGTCCTTGTGCTTACAATTTCCATTTTTGATAAGAGTCGCAATACATTTGAACATTTATATCTACAGTCTCAGATCTTTATCTATTTACACATACTCTGGTAACTAGGGGGAGGTTCTTGCTTGGTGTCCATTGTTCTTTGTCCTACAAATTAAAGACAATACAGTTATGAATTACAAAAGGAATATATATTGCCCTTTCACAAAATTAAATCCAAAATAATCATCATGCAAAAAACGGAAAACAGACAGGTACACTACGTTTTTAAATCAGATACACAAAGGTAATAAATCACTTTCATTTCTTATATCTGCATGTGGTAAACCTGGTAGTTAAGGCCTTCCAGCTCAGACCCACAAGCAGATAAACTAGGGTTAATAAAACAATTCAATTCTCCAGTTTCTTGAATTCAAAATTTGGAATTCTAGCAAACAAGTATTTATTACAACCAATTGATATATTTCTTTGGATTTATAGTAGATTACAACAAAAACACATGGTTAACATATTTAAGAATTTTATACTTAATATACTTGAAGTCTATAGTAAGTCACACACACATTCCCACCCACCACCACTGACAGTCTATTCCACAAAGATCATGTGATTCTCTGTGAACTGATCCAAGTGTATGCTGCTGTAAAGGGTCTCACATTGTCTTGTCCCAGAACATACAGTATATGTTATGCCGTAATATTTAAATGCACTGATCCACAGTCTTAGTTAAATGTCTAGTCAATCTAGAGTATTAGTTAAAAGTCTAGTCAATCTAGAAAAAATTTCCTGTTCTCAATAACTAAGCTAAATTCTAATATTCAGCAAAAGTACACATTTAAAACAAGATGTGTTCTTAAAACTTTTAAAATGCCCTAGAAAGTGCCTATACTGATGAAAGGCTTTACATAATATAATTGTAATGACTATTTAGTTTCAATTTAGTACCAACAACAATAAAAAAAAAAAAGAAGGTATCTTTGAAATACTTTACACATAAATGCTATTTACCAAGTTTGGCCCTACCCTGCAGTCAGAAACTATACCCCTGGGATCATGAAATCTACAATTTTGATAGAGGCCTGCCTGCTCTATATCATTAAGTATTTACTTTTTCTTACATGTATGTGGTTCTAGAGAAGAAAATTTTTGAAAATTGATTAAGTTTTGGCTGCTTTTTGCCCCATCCCTCAGGACAGTCTTGAAATTTATAATTTGTCTCCCTTGTCCCAAAGATGCTTTATACCAAATTTGAAAGCATTGGAATAATAGATATCAAGAAGTTAAAAATCGCTTCAAGAATAGAAATAACCAGGTTGATTTAAAATATGTTACCTATAATGGAGACAGTAGTATCACTCATTTGCTACCATATTTAATTTTGAAGAATGTCTTTTGGGAAACCCAGGAGAGGTGTTGACTACAGAAAGTAAGTGCATGTACCATCTATCAACAGTAAGCAGAGAAAATGACAAAGTTCAACTAGTTGTAATTTTTTTTTGTCTGAGCAAATTCAAAAAGTTATTTGCACATCTTCAATGTGTCTATAACAAATGCACAAGGTCTGAAGGATGCCAAGTCAAAGCTGCAGGAGGATTTGTTTACACAGAGTAGGTACCATTTATTTAAAAGGTGCTGAAAAAAAAATTATAAAGTTCAACTACATGTAAATTTCTCAAAAAATGTCCGAGCATTTCCAAAAAGTAGCATGCACATCTTCAATGTGTTCATAATAACTGTACAAAGCTTGGATGGTGTCAGCTTAAATGTGTGAGAGGAGCTGATTACACCATGTAGGTACTGTCTATTTAAAAGATGCTGAAAAAATGACATCAAATTTTTCAGAAAATGTCCGAACACTTCCAAAAAGTCACATGCACATCTACAATGTGTCCATAACAACTGCGCAAAGTTTGGGGAATGTGAGGCTAGAGGTGAGTGGGGAGGTAATTACACAAAGCAAGTACCTTATATGAGGACACCCACCCAACTTCCCGCCTGTCATTCACCATAATATAAGCCCAATGCACACATTCATTTATTAACACATTTCATCACTATGTTTGCTCCAGCCTGACATCAAAAACCACTACCCTTGAGATCATGAAATTTACAATTTTGGTGAAGGGCTACCTGCTCTTTATAAATAGCCATTTAGTTTCAATTTAGTACAAATAGCATTATAAAGAAGATGTCTTTTAGATGTTTTATATAAAACTACTACATACCAAGTTTGGTACTGCCCTGAAGTCAGGCCATTTACCCAGGGATTATGAAATTTACAATTTTGGTAGAGGTCTTCCTACTCTACATGACTAAGCATTTATTTTTTCTTACAGATATGCAGTTGTATAAAAGATTTTTGAATACTCGTCAGTTTTTGCCATCCCTAAGGTCCTGGGGGTTCAGGAGTCCCAATATTTATAATTTAAGTCCTTCATTACTCAGATAGTCATATAGTGTACCAAATTTGAAAAGAATTAGAATGATAGTTATCAAGAAATTGAAAATGTTCAATTGTTAACGCAAGACACATGCAAACTAATCACCTGAGTAACTTACAAATTATAGATAATTCAAAATTGATTATTTATGGAAAATATGCTTTTTCTCGGTATCAAATAGTTCACCATATTTTTTATGCCCATCTTTGCAAGCCAGAGGTTTCGGTCCACTCTGCTCCCCACAAACCCTTGGCAGATTAAGCCATGAAAATGACCTTGGAACCAATGAAAAGATAGCTTTCATTCAAAAGAAACACAAGCCAAGCATGTGTGATGTTCAGCATAAAGTTTCGGGATCAATCTCTAAGATGGAACTGTGTTGGTTGTGTGGAGGTCAACTACCACTGAAAAATTGTAGGGTAATTTTTTCATGATTATTTTAAGTTTTCAAACAACCGTCAGCATTTCTGCATTACCGTCTGTGTCAAAATGACAATCTGTCCCAGTATATTTATTATGTGTGCTTCAACATGCTAAACTGGTTAAGAGAAAATTGACTATGACCTCGAAAACAAAGTTCTAGCACTTCAATTGCATTGCAAGACTTTCATCATAAACATGCGTTACTGTGTGAATATGTGAGGCAAATGTTGGCAGACGCAAAATTAACTGGAATTTAGCGATGTGTTGCTAGCGATATTCTCATTCCTGTTTTACACTTTCTATATGTGTAATTGGTCTGTCGTTAATTTTACTTCAGAGTTGATTTTGCCATACTTGTTTACATTTATAATGAACAGTATCATGAAAGCTATTACCCAACTGGCTAGTTTATAAAGTTCAAATTCAGAACGTTCGCTAGGTGTTGGCACTGTGGACCAGTTTTCATGGTGTAATCTGCCAAGGGTTTGTGGGGAGTAGAGTGGACCGAAACCTTTGGCTTGCAAAGATGTTTTATGCCCAGTGAATAAAATTCCTTCAAAAGATATAATTCTATCATGCTCAAAGTTTAATCAAATAAAGATTTTGAAAGACTTATGACATCAAATGAGGGTGGAACAACCTTGTATGCCAGTAGATATGTCAGCATCTACAATAGTTCCCAATATCATAAAGCACAAATTTCAACACTCTATGGCCACTAACATATCTAGTCTGCTGAAATTGGCTGTCAGTAGCCTAAATTTTGTTAAATTTAATACTAAGAATTTCTATTTTTCTTGATTTTATTAAATTCTGTTTATAATTTTATTAAATCACATTAGGATTCTAATAAAAAGATAGTTATGTAAGAAATATGATAAAACTTACGGGAAACTTGCTGCTCTACATAACAAAATCAACTCCAAGAACTCATTTCAATAATGCCAACAATGAATTGTACTATAATATTATGTAAAATACCGACTTATACATACTTAACATTCTTCAGGAAGTCTTCTACTTTATTTCTTGACTGTTTATACACAAACTTGTTTCATATAATGATAGTTATAAATTCAGTTCTAGAGTGCTGACTGTACAAATGATGCAAGTTCTCAGGGCTGATGAAATACTAATTAGTACATGTGATTGTTGGGGGAAAAAAATTATTTCACAAAAATGTTTTCACATCTTAATTCTATTGTGCTTTGATCCGGTATGATGTAATCCTGCGTATTCGTCTCTATATGGCGATGATACAAAAGAACTGATCTTGAGCATGAATGATGGCAATAATAATAAACAGTACCAGTATAAACACAGAGAGAGAGAGAGAGAGAGAGAGAGAGAGAGAGAGAGAGAGAGAGAGATATTCAAGCACACCTTGATTCCTAATAATGCAGTATACGTAACAATTCTTCTTTGTGACTATACTTTAAATTTAAATTGGTAACATTGATTCCGGGTATTTCGCAATTCCTGGCCTTCGTGTGATTTGAAACTTTCAGTTTCAGACACACACAAACTACAAACTTAGGGCTTGGTTGATACATAATAAGAATATAATGTCCCATATGCGTAGTGAAATAAGTAAACTCACTTGTTACAAACCAACGTCCACCCTGCACTACAATTCAGCAGCGAAAACAGCGTCACTGGAAAGGCAAACGGTAAATGTAGTACGATCGAGAGCCGAAATCTAAAGGACGCTTTAGAGTAAAATGCTTCGCTAAAGGTTCGCCACACACAAACAAGAGAGGTGTTAATTTTGTAATTTAAAGCATCTTAATTTTGCGCAGTCACAAATTTTATCTTTTTAAAAATGACATATTTTATATATATATATATAAACTTAGATAGATATCTATTTACTTTGAAAACTTCGTAAACAACAATTAACCTACTTCCATCCTCATTTACAAACAAATAACAAACACTCCACAATGAGCTTCTGTCACAATGTATAACCTTAATTTTTTTGTAAGAACTTTTAAACACACTAGACAGGAGACTTTGATCATTGAAAGTAAAAAAAAAACCAAAAAAAACCCCTGGTCCTTATCATTTTAGCTTCCGCGTTTTCTCCACCGCATCCTATTGAAAATAGTAGTATTTGGTTTTCATTTGACTTGCAGACGTGGTTAGGAAAATACATTTTTTCCTTGTTCTCTAAAATTTTATCAAACAACTGGAGAATCACCAGAAACATTCCATGAATTTATGAATGAAATCTCCACAGTCACTCTATTTGATTTGGAAGAGCTGGCACATTTAGACTTTCACCCCGTAATAGAATACTGCTATTTTTCATCTGGCTGTGTTGTTACCCAACATTTATCATTTGCGTTCAATTTTGTTTAACATAAGCAGTTTCTACAGTTAAAGGCATACGCAATCCCTTACGTCATCATTCTATAGAATATGCTCGCATTGCATTGCGTGACCATCCGCCAATGAGTGGCACGGTCTGATGCACTTGTGACCAAATATTCGATTTGCCGTTGTAGTCCAGTCAATTTACGATTTCGCATGCAACTAATTGCAAAAGAAATAATTTTTTTTGCAAAGTATTCCTTAGTATCAGTAAAACAACATATAAAAAATCTAATTTTATCTAATGTGCAGAAATAATATATTTTGATGCATCAAATTTGCTGATAGCTCCCGTTGTTTTATGTCACCGCCGCGCTATCATAGCGTGCTTTCACCGAAATCGTGACGTAGACATTATCATTACGTAGACATTGATCAAAGTCTTTGCTCGAATTTTATGACATATGTTCATACAAGCGTGTAAGCGCTTGAATCAATATAGCCTAGGTGTAATACTATAAATTTATTTACGAGACGTTCTAAAGCTTCTCAAAAGTTTAGAAAAAAAAAACAGGTTGGTAAAGTCACAACACGTGTCGTCATGTAGACGTATAGGCCTACTGGGTTCATTCAAAATTTGGGAAAGGTGCCGTAATGTAACGGAAAATAACATTTTTTAAAACTAAATAGTCGCAGAGCATCATTTCTTCAAGGTAAAATTAATAAGTAAGAAAGTGAAAGGGCTTTTTTCTATACTGCACTGCTTATTTCTATTTTCTATGTAAGGACACCCATTCGCGTTACAAAGCCATCTTTCTCGTTATTGATTGGGGTACACGGGGCGGCTTTTAACGTCCCATCCGACGGAGTAAATCTTTCTCCTGAAGTGACGCTATTAGTTGCAACTTGAATGCGGTTTCTGTAATATGCAAAACTAATACGATACCAATTTAATTTAACCTTTTATGTTGTGTTAGTAGAAAATTTCTTCCATTTTAATTATATCTGTTCTAACCTTGTGTTGAATATGGAAAGATTACAAGACTGTGTAATTTGTGAATCGGGGGACAAGAATGGTCTAGTTTGTCTTCGTGGGAAGGGTAGCACAGGTATCAATACTGCTGCTGAAAAAAGGGGTAGCAATCTTCGCACGCATCCTGGGCAATATGTGCACACCGAATGTAGGCGTCTATTTACAAATGCGATTGAAATTAGCAAATATCTGAGGGAAAAAGAACAAAGCAAGCCAATTTCTCCTGCTGATAGTACACCAATTCTTAGATCAAAACAGACCTTTTCATTCCGTGACCACTTTACTGAGAGCATCCCTCTTCGAAATATTGACACCGGTGTGAATGCAGACAATAATATCAACGCTCATAATGCATTAGCATGTGGACAAAAGATCATTGACTCTATGGTTGGTCAGAATATTTTTGATTTTTCCTTCAAAAAATCAATGCAGGTGTTAACTATGTCATCTAAAACATCTATCACGGTTGAGGAAGGCAGAGTTGAGGTTGATCCCCAAGTGCTTTTTCAAAGACTAACGGCAATTTCATATAGAGAATCTGTTGAAGATATTGCAAATATCTTCAAATATGAATTATCAACGCATCCATCATCGACCTTTGAACCCTCAGGACTTCAAAGAGCAACAAGTAAGCCTCAAATTTCAGATGCAATTTGGAGTATGGGCGATTGTACTGTATCAGAGAAGGAATTGCTTGATGTACATTTTGTTTTGGATGGCGGTTCTTTGCTACAGCGTATCCCATGGACAAAAGGCATGTCATTCAATGCTATATGTCAGTTGTATGTTGAGTATATTATTAGAAGATACTCGAGACCAACTATTGTATTTGATGGATATTCCAGTGAACCCTCGACCAAAGACGTGACTCATCTTCGACGTTCAAAGAGCATCATCTCCCCTGATGTAACATTTACTTCAGATATGACCCTCAAATCTAAAAAAGAAATTTTTCTCACAAATAACAACAAGTCTCGTTTCATAAGTCTTCTTGCCCAAAGACATCGGGAAAATGAATGCACGGTCATCCTTGCAGAGGAAGATGCAGATTGTCTCATCATTTCAACAGCTGTAGCATGTGCTCAGTCAACACAAGTCGTTGTCATTGGCGAAGACACTGATCTTCTTGTTCTCCTCTGCTACCATGCATCACTGGATGGATACAACATTTACTTCCGATCTGAACTTTCTAATAAGTGCAGGCACTGGGACATACAAAAAACAAAGCGGATGCTTGGTATGCACAAGTGCAAAATTCTGCCAGTAGTACACGCAATCACGGGATGCGATACAACCTCCCGCCTATTTGGGATAGGAAAAGGTGTTGCTTTAAAGAAGCTTTCGAAAACAAACAATGTTACAATGGCAATAGAGGAATTCTTAAAGCCTGGAAACCATCTGGAAACTGTTGTAACGAGCGGCGAACAGATTATTGCTAGCCTATATGGGGGAGTATTGTGCGAAGGACTGGATCTTCTGAGACTGCGCTTATACACAAATAAGGCTATCACTAACAATAAGTGCGTTCAGGTACAGAGTCTCCCGCCAACATCTGATTCTGCGGCTCTGCATTCTAGAAGGTCATACTATCAGTGTCAGCAGTGGATAAAACTAGATGGCACTGATCTGAACCCACTTGATTGGGGATGGACAGTCACTGATGATAGCAAATGCATGCCGCTTAAAAACACTTTGCCGCCTGCTCCCAATCGTCTTCTGAATATTATCCACTGTAATTGCAAGGTAAATTGTGACACAAAGAGGTGTACGTGCCGAAAACATGGCCTAGAATGTACTATTGGATGTGGCCATTGTAGAGGAACGAGTTGTTCCAATTCAACAAGGAACACGGAGGAAGAAGAAGAAACAAACTGATTTCCATGGTCTGTTCACTGAAATTACCCCCCCCCCCCTTTTCCAAAAAAGCCTCTTAAAGGTGAAATTATTACATGGAAATTTTACAATTTCTATTTCTTACAAAAATTTATAAATGCCAATCAAGAAACTGCATTCTTATTTGATAGGTAATGATGGAAAGCTAATTTCCAGTTTTTGTCGTTTTTTCTCTTTTTCTCTGTTTTTGACCCCCCCCCCCCCCCCCCCCCCCCCCCCAATGGTATTTCCACTTCAACTGAAACATTAGATTTTTTTTATATGTTTTAGTACACATATTAGCGAGGTCAAAATCATTGAAAACAATTCTTTTGCAATTATTTGCAAGTTTGACCCTTTTTTGGGCTAATTTGACTGGACTATTGGTGCAATAGATGAGACTTCTATAGAAATATATAGACCACAGACAGAACCACAACTTTATTTTTCAGACCACCGGCGATATCAGTCCATCCATGCTCAAGTTATCACTGATAATCGGGGGCATACAAGATTTATTGAATGATGCTCAGCAATTTGCACTTTCCCCTGAAAACAGTGGTGCAGATCTTCCCATTCCTGAAGACTGTGTTTTGCTTGGTGATTAAATTTATCCGAATAGGAATCATATAATGACCCTTTACAAAAACAACAGATAAGACGACGAAATGCGCACAGCAGAGGATTGATTGATTATATATTGTTTAACGCCCCTCTCGGGAATTTTTCACTCATATGGAGACGTCACACACAGCAGAGGAAAGTAACATGTCTATGATTGAACGCATTATATGTAACATGAAATCTTACAGAATTTTAAGCAGTGTACAGTGGCGGATCCAGGAATTTCATAACGGGGTACGTAGTAGAAGGCTGTCATGAATCCCTGGTGGGGGTCCATGGGACGAAGCACCCGGAAACTGACGAATTCTTACAAATAAGAGGGTTTTATTCAATTTAAGATGATGAACAGATAAGTTCTACATACATATATTTTACTATTTTGTAGGCGTTTGTATTTTTTTTAATATTGAATAAAACATAATTGTGGGTGGGTGGGGGGATATTTGAACTCAAATTTACATCCAAGACAGTCATTGAAAATTGAAGCCTGTTGTTTTAACTATAAAAAAGAAATAAAATAGAAATTAGGAACATAGTAATGTCACCCCCCCCCCCCACAATTTTTTTTAAAATTCAAACGGGAGGGGGGGGGGGGGGGGGGGGGGGGGACGGCGGCGCTGGATCCGCCTTTGGCGTATTGAGGTAAAAGACGAAAACTGTGATGACTGAATTATTTTCATCTTCGCGGCTCTTGTTTCGAGACGAAATGATTGATAATACATGTGTAATAATGAAGTGTGTGATTTCACATCATATACATCTGTAATGCCTTGTTCATGACAAAATCCTAGTTATAGGATACTAAAATGCTGATCGACAAATGACATTGTGCTTTATTGGGAGATGATACATAACGAATATATACATAAATGCATTCATATATAGATGATAAGATAGAAAGAGTATGTTTCTCTGTTACACTGTTATTGAACACCGTACTATTTTTTCTTTTTACCTAAGAACTATTATTCAAAATATCACGTTTTTATATCTTCCCTTTTTTCTTCGAGTCCACCATCCATTGTCCCATTACGAGCATATATTCGCAAATATTCCACCGACATCTCTATAAATCTTTATAATGTAAAGTGCTATGCTAAACAACAATAGCTGCTCTATTACACGACAGTCTTTAAGATATCGAACGTTCCCCTGAAAATGTCTACAGTTCGAATCCACGGTCGCCGAAAACAACTCCATTATGATGATGTAGTATATCTCCTTAATACCGGAAAATGTTGATAGTTTGTTTGGTTTTTCTCTTTGTGTACAGTTTAACTTACTTCCTGTATTGATTTTTATTCGTGTGTGTCAATCATTCCGAGTCAGTGTGTGTACATTCGTACAGATGTTTGTTTCTCAGCTATATTATAATGGTTTTGCGTTATAAACACACCAGTAAGCTAAGGCTCGTAAAATTGGGTAACGTGATAATAATTGTCCTCTTTTACCTTGCAGTCGTAGTGATTGCCGAGAATGCAGTTGTTGAATTCACATCGAACAAAATCATGACAAAAAACCCTGCACTTATTTTGGTAAGGTCACTACATATTATTTCTATTGATTTTTTTCTTTCGAATATTCCCTCATGATGTTAACGAAAGCAGATTAACTGTTATTGTTATTTGCTGTACGGTTCAGGACCTGGGGTGATGGTAATGTGTAATTCTAAAATGGGCCTAAAGCAATGTAATCTGATATTACATTTAAAAAAAAAGTAATAAGGTGTAATTCACCCATTTTTAATTACAAATAATTGTAATGTAATGCATTACTTTCATAAAAATGCCAGTAATGGCTATTACTTTTCAATTACATATGTTAGCTTATGAAATAATCTGATCCTGAGTAAACTTGGAATGACATTTTGCAGTTGGTCAGTGTCTGTCGTTGTGTGTCATGCATTGACAATGGAACAAATTTTAACTTCTTGATAGCTCCCATTCCAATTCTTTCCAGATTTGGTATCAAGCATGTTTGGGACAAGACTGTCATATATTGTAAATTTCAGGACTCCTGCACCCCAGGGGCCCCTAGGGTGGGGGGCAAAAACTGAAAATAAAATGAAATTTATTAATTTTCAAAATCATCTTCCCTACAACTGCACATCTGTAAGAAAACTAAATGCAAAGTGATATAGAGAGGAAGGCCTCAACTAACACTGGAAATTTCATGATCTGGACAGAGATTCTGCCACCAGGGCAGGGCCAAACTTGGTATATGGTGGTTATATTTAAAACATCATTTAAATTATCTTCTTTAATGCTATTGATACAAATTGAAAGTAAATGGATATTTATAAAGAGCAGGTAGTCCTTTACCAAAATTTCAAATTTCATGACCTCAAGGTAGTGGTTTTTGATGTCAGGCTGGAGCAAACATAGTGATGAAATGTGTTAATAAATGAATGTGTGCATTGGGCTTATATTATGGTGAATGACAGGCGGGAAGTTGGGTGGGGTGTCCTCATATAAGGTACTTGCTTTGTGTAATTACCTCCCCACTCACCTCTAGCCTCACATTCCCCAAACTTTGCGCAGTTGTTATGGACACATTGTAGATGTGCATGTGACTTTTTGGAAGTGTTTCGGACATTTTCTGAAAAATTTGATGTCATTTTTTCAGCATCTTTTAAATAGACAGTACCTACATGGTGTAATCAGTCTCCTCTCACACATTTAAGCTGACACCATCCAAGCTTTGTACAGTTATTATGAACACATTGAAGATGTGCATGCTACTTTTTGGAAATGCTCGGACATTTTTTGAGAAATTTACATGTAGTTGAACTTTATATTTTTTTTTCAGCACCCTTTTAAATAAATGGTACCTACTCTGTGTAAACAATCCTCCTGCAGCTTTGACTTGGCATCCTTCAGACCTTGTGCATTTGTTATAGACACATTGTAGGGATTTTGGTATCGGGGTGGGACCAAAACAATCATAGTGATCAAATTTGTTAACAATTAACATTTTTAACATCCTTGATAACTACTATTCTATTTTTTCAAATTTGGTATGAAGCATGTTTGGGACAAGGATGATATAAGTTGTTAATTTCAGGCTTATACACCGCTATGGCCTTAGGGGTGGGGTAAAAACTTCTTCTCTACAACTGCACATCTGTAATAAAAACTAAATGCAGAAGTCATGTAGAGCAGAAAAGCTTGTGCCTCCACCAAAATTGTAAATTTCATGATCCCAAGGGTAGAGGTTCTGATTCCCAGTCAAGGTCAAACTTGTTATATACAGTGTATATGTTTAAAACATCTACATAATATCTTCTTTAATGCTATTAGACTAAAACAGATATTTAGAAGGAGTTGGATTATCAACATTATAAGTTTCGTGATCCTAGGGTAAGGGTTTTGGTTCCAGGGTGGGGCCAAAATTATTATAGTGATTATTGTCTCTATCATATGAAAGACTTCTTCAAGTTTGCTGATATGGTATAAAAGCTAAATGCATACTAGTATTTAGGAAAAGCAGAAAAGAGTGTAGCGAAATTGTGAATCTCGCAATCCCAGGGTTTTGACCTTAGGACGGGTCCAAATTACCTGTAGTCACATCATGTTGATGGTACATATATTATGTAAAATTTTTCATCAATATAGACACTTCAGGAAATTCAAATTTAAGAACATCTGTTGTTATAATACTGTTACGGAATATTAGATTTTAGTTTAGATATGCAGGAATTTTTTTATTCTAAATTTCATAGCTAGGCTAGTGGTACTTTTAACTAATACTCAGGTGACCAATAAGGCCTGTGGGCCTCTTGTGAAGTCACTCAATGTACATATGTGCAGGGGATTTTTTAAAACATTCTTGAAATTAAAGACTTATCTTATATTTTAAAAGAGTTTATTCAAATATGATTTATATAAATCGTCACTCTATAAATGATTTATTTAATGCAAAACTTTAATTTAAAGAAGATATAGATAAATTCCAATTTAATTGTCATTTAATGCATTACATAAAGTACATCTAATTAACCCCTGGTCTGGTACAGTTACAGATTTTAGTAAATTAAAAAGACATATTTTAATTAATACTTGTTTTAATTTTTTTTTTTTAGAGAGCAATAGATTTCCCGTAGCAGTTGAGGGGTTGATAAATTGTACTTGGTATGCCCCCAAAGCCTGCTGCAAACGTACAGAAGTTACCTCTGTGTTCGCCAAAATGCCACCTTTGTTTGGTGCCTCAAAAGACTGCACCAATCACATGAACTACATGATGTGCTATTTTTGTGCACCGGATCAAGTACACTGGTATCATAAGTAAGGAATACTGTGTTTTATGGTATGGTTATAAGGGAGGGCGGAGTCAGAAGATACAGTAAAAAAAACTGAAACCTTAAAGATATATATACACATACACATATGTGTGGATGTGCTTGTGCATGCCGAGTTCCCACTACACCTGATAGGCTGATACCTGTAAGTGTCAGATCCACAATGTGGATACAAGGTCAAATACAACAATTATAAAAAGCGCTGAAATGACATGAACAGTATTGGATCTGATCGTCAAATTTTCAAGATGATCTGTTCATTCCTCAGGACAAATGAAAAGTCTCAATAAGATGGTTAAAGATTCACAAAAAATGCTAGCACTACAACTACACTAAATATACAAATATATTTACACTGTAGATTACATGTTTATTGTTTTTTGGATTGTTTATCAATATTAAAATATATAGGGAAATAAAATTTTAAAAATCTTTTTCTTATGAATAGTGAGGCCATGATACTCATAATATTAATAAGTGAGTTTTTATTATCACCATTTGTTAGTCATCTATCTGTCTATCCATCTGTTTCTAAATTTTACAAATTTTTTACCTCTCCACACAGGTCTCTTGTTGGATCTTCTGAGCCTACAACTCGTGTTAGCTTTCCTGAGCAAGCTTTGTTATATTTAATTAAACATTTTTTACTTTATCTCCAGTACAACAAGGCAAATCTTAACTAAAGTAAACACAAAGTATCCTCTAGATAAAGGGAATTTTATTTTTTTAGATTAAGGGCAATGTTCCTTTAAGGGGAGATATTTGAAAAATAGTAGAATTAGAAGAGTGTGTAAGAATCACTGAATATAGTGTTGATTCAAGTTTAATGTTCAAACATGACAGTTTATCTCCATAAATATACAATAAGGTCATTAGGAGTTTAAATTTTGCATATACCCAGTAAATGTAGTGGATAATGAAAAATAAATTTCCTTTTTGAGGGTATCAACTGTGACACTTCATATGAGCATACTTCATGAAGAGCATTAGTGCATCATGAAAAGTATGCCAGCATGAAGTGACACAATTCATACACTCATGTATGTATACTATTAAAAAAAAGTAGGGGATACTGTATTTTGTGATCAAAATGTTCACATATACAAAGGGATACAAAGTGAGATCTTGATATTTGGTCACATGATTAAGGGAAGCCACTCTGTCATTTCACATGTTTACATTAAAGCCCCAGTTTTTCTCCCATAGGAGAAATCTTTTTATCAGGCTGTGCTGTCCACAGAATGTACAATGCATCAGATTTATGACTCTGCAGTGATGCCCTAGCATAAACGGCTACAGCATTTTTAAATAAAGTTACAGGATCACGTGTATTAGATGTGTTGAAATTTATTCCCACTTGTGTCCAAGGTAAGGGACAACCTATGGGTTTGGATACCTCAATCTTACTCGGGACTGCAGAGAGAGATATTTTATATAACTTGGCTGCTCTATATAAACAGTTCAGCCTATTACCTGTTGACAGATTCTGATAACAAACTAATTAAATTGTGTTTAAAACAGAGCTAGTCATACAGTGGCTGCATAAAATTAATCTGTACTTGGGGATTTAACAACAAACACCAGTTCATGTTGCATACTAATTTTGTCTGTGCATTAGCCCTAATGGAGGGCTCATGGTGGGTGTGACTGGTCAACATGGGATGCTTACTCCTTTAAGGTACCTGATTCCATCTCTGATGTTTCCAATGGGTCTGCGTTTGCTCTGTTCTAGATTTTGTATTCTTCATAGGATTTATGAGATTGATCACAATTCATTACCTTCACTTTTTTCATTATAAGGAATACTATAGGGGAAAAAAATTAAAATCCTTTCAAGAATAAGAGTATATAACACTTTATATCAATTTAATATACAAGTACCCTGATGTGTTTAAAAAGTTTATTAATATTTCACTTACTAATAGGATTATATAGAGAAAAATTTAATAAGAGTTTCCAGTAATGTGAGCCACAATGAAATACAATATACATGCATGTACTAATTAATACATGTATATACAATGTAGGGAAGTGTCATGTTGCTTAGATTAAATTTTCTTCATTCCATGACTCTGGGACCAAGTAGGCCCATAATAGGCATATATAAAAGACTAAATAGTAATTCCCTCTTAGTATACCAATATTTTCATCCTCTATTTTGTTTTCTAGAGAAAAATTTAAAAAAGCCCATGTATGCATAGACTTCTGCAAGTCTGTTTATCATCACTGCCAAGGAGCCATTCATGATGGGAAAAGAATAGGTAAGTCTGTATACTCATTGTGTACATTTATCTACAATAGCTTTATTTTATACTGAGCAAAAGCACACAGTACATACAAATGTCTTCTTCCTTATGACTGCCACTGTACAAACAGACAAACTGGGAATTGAATTTTTAGGTCACCTTAGTCACTATCTGTTTTCATCTGTCACCGTGCATCAGTCATAAACTGAGAAATTTTCAGTTTCTTCTCATGAATGGCTGAACCATTTCTAATGGATTTTGGTATATAGCTTTTATGGATAAAGAGGAACAAAAATTGTAAATTTCATAGACCTTACTTTACTGGGGCCTGAGGCCAAAACCATAAAAATTAATGCTGTCTTCAAAAAGTCTTCTTTGCTCCTTAACATCAAGCAGTCATACTGTTTGCAAGACTATAATAAGCAATGAACCCTCTACCAAAATTGTGAACTTCATGGGTTTTGGGTTCAAGTCCCAGGGTGGGGCAAAAGTGGTCATATAATGAAAGTGCATTAGATCTTAGGAAAACTTAATCTTCTTTACTTCTGAATCTCAAAGAGGCAAAATGGCATTATTATCATAATGATTGAGTAATCATTGAAAGTCATAAATACTCCAGAGTTCAAGACCCCAAGGTGGGGCTAAAGTTCATCATATACTGAAAATACATTATATATTAAAAACCGTCTCATTTACTTCTGGACATCAAGGAAGCATATTAACTGTTTGCAATATTACGATAAGTACTGAAGTCTCTACCAAATTGTGAAATTCATGACCCCTTAGTTTAGGACTCAGAGTGGGGTGAAGGTGGTTGTATATTGAAAATACAGATCTTAGGAAAGCTTCTTCTGAACATCAGGGAGACAAATTACAACATGGTTATAAAGAGTTCTTATAAGCCACTACTAAAATTATGAAGTTCATGACCCCTGGGTTTAGGACTCTGATGTTCCAGAATGAAGCTAAGTTGGTCATTGGATAATGACATTTTTGTTTTTAATGTATTTGCAGTTATTTTTGCATATCAGTAATAACCCCTCACAGAAAATGCACAATGCTTCCTCATCACTCATTTTAAACATTTACAAGTCACCCAAATGAATTAAAATTGTTAAACTATGGATTTGCAGTTATTTTTGCATATCAGTAATAACCCCTCACAGAAAATGCACAATGCTTCCTCATCACTCATTTTAAACATTTACAAGTCACCCAAATGAATTAAAATTGTTAAACTATGGAGTTATAAATGCATAAAGCATTACCAACAAAGGAATTACATGTTACTTGGTGTGTGTTAAAAAATCTCTGTGTATCATGAATGAAATTTTGAGGAACGGATGTAAACTGCTCAAGTAAGAGTTATATTTCACAGATGTATGCACTGTATATACTATACTAGTATAATATAGATGTATTTTGACTTTTTTTCAGGTGATATCTATCAGAATGGAACATCCTTCTGTGAGGGTCAGAGTTTCCATGTGATTGATGGAAAACAGAACTGCTTCAAGTTTGATCCCACGGTCTTCGACAATGCCAATAAGGTCTCAAGCATCATGTTCTGGATTTTAATGTTAAATCTTTCCTTACAGAGATTTCTGTAAACTTCTGTCTCTGATGACTATAAACCTTAGATTATTTAGATTTAGATGTAACTGATAACTTCATGTATTTACTTTGATATTTTGATGTCTTGATATTAAAAAAAATTTAGATATTTAATCAATGATGTGAAAATATTTGATACATGTAAAACATAGCAACAACAATCCTGAATTTCAAAAGTTGAAGCAAATGTATTAATAGAAACATCTACTCTTTTCATTTTCAAAACAAGGCACAAGTCCTGTCTATGTTTGCATGTATATGTTACATGACAAGCATTTGTTTACAGTCCTATGACATGTACACAGAAAACATAGTTTTGGAAGCTGGGTTTTATGTAAATAAGAGTTGAATCCTGTGAAAAAATGGGTTTTTTTAAATCCTCTTATTTATAAAAGATTCTTTTAATCTAAACAAAAAATATCAATTTTAGGTGTCTGGTTATGATAACAAATTTGATGCCTTATGGAGGCATGATCAGTGTTTCACAAACACATCTTTTTTTGGCTATGTTTATAGGTGCTGAGCTGATGTTTGGTTTGTAGTTGTTTGGTACTGATTATGTTGAAGTTTTGTTAAAACAAATCTATACTTTCGGAAGGTTTATTGACTGTTATATTTAGAGAATTTGAATAAGTCATATACTTCAAAGAAATGTAAACTTTTTTATTATGCTTGTAGATACATGTATATATTTTGGTTTGTAATACTGTTGTGAAAGGGTGACAATCAAGTTTTAAATTTGGTTTGAATTGACTTAATTTCAGTTGGGATATGGCCCATGGACTTGAAAATTTTGATTTTGTAATAAGTTACATATCAATGATGCACTCATTTATTTGCTATACACATTTGCTTTACTACCAGGCAGGGGCACTTGTGTCATATCAACATATAAGATTAATTATAAGGAAAGATGCACAAATGAAATGTTTTGACAACGAATTCATACATTTGTTTTTCCAGCTTATGTTGCACAAAGATTAAGGGAAACAAATTCTTGTAATAAATTCAACTGTTCATTTCAGGGAGAAAGTTTGTGATTTTATTTTTTGCTATAGTAGTATTTTTGCATATTATTCATGTAAGAATTTGTTATGAATACTTGTAATTTTCTTGATATGTTAGAGATATGCACATATTGCACTTACATTTATAAAAAATATAATTTTTTGGTCACCTTGACAAAGTTGAGAAGAGCTGATATTGCAGGAAGTAGTTTCCGCATTCTTGCTGAAACTTTTAAACTCATCAAATTCCCCAACTTGTTATTGGCTCAACCTGCACTAAACTTTTATTGGTGTTAATACAGAGATGTCCTCTGCTAATCTAGCTTCAGATTTTGAATTTGGTCCATAAGATCCAGAGAATGAACAGGTTAATAATGTTTTTGGAGCATGTTTAAAGATTAATTACTTTAATAAATTAAAGTGTTTGAATTCCTAAGCCCTATTGTGTGTCATGCAGTGTTTAGAACTGGACTAATTATTATCCAACTATTCTTTTGTTTATGAAAGCAGTTACATTTTACTTGCAGATCTCCATGTTTTTGAAGGTTTTTTTTTTGTTTATGTTTTTGTTTATTTTTGTTGTTGTTGTTGTTTTTTTGTTGTTGTTTTTGTTATTATTATTTATACTTTTTGGATATTTATTCTTGTTACTGATTTTACAGTATTTACACATATTTGTAAACTATAATTTTTCATACACAAGTAGAGTTCTTGTCACACTGTTTAATTGAATATGTACAATAGAAAATTGAGTATATTAATGCTACATGTTTTACTTTGTTTTGTGTAACTATTACACAGGTTGAGCAAACTGGTTTTGTTTTTCAGATTATATTTGTAGTTCAAATCAAATATAGCTGTTTCTATTGTGTATTTTTAAATTAAAGGTTCTATAGATACTGGATCTGAATACTATAGTTTTCATTTATAATTGTAGCTTATAATTATTTTAGTTCATGGCATGCAATAATGTTTGTGTGGCACAAAAAGAGACACACATGTAAATGCACTGCCTTGATCTTTTTCACTATTTAAGTTGCTTTGCATGGGCTGGGAAAAAATAGACTCATTAAGTCTATATAGCTATATAATTAATAGTCCCCCCCCCCCTCCAATTTCTAAATAAAAACTTTGGACTAACTGATTTTGAGATATTGAACTCCTCTTTAGTAAATGACATTCATGAGCAATTCTGTTCGAACTTTAACTGGCAATATATTCTATATTTGAGGAAAGAATCTCACTATGATTCTAACACTGTGTGTATTTCAGATTTATTTTCGATAGCTGGAATTTAATTTATCATCTAGCTACACTGTTCACACTTAAGTTGGCAGATAATTCACCAAATACATTAACACTATGTAATCACCGTGGACCATGGTCTACAGTCTTCTGGAAAGGTTGATACAAAATAGGATGTATGAAAATATGTTGTGTTAATACACACAGAATATACACACAATGTGATAGGATACATAATACCACATGATACAAACACGTATCAACAAAGTACATACATGATACAATAGAATATACACATGATGTGGTAGAGTACATGATGCATGCACAGTGTGATAGGATACATGTTACACCCACGATACAACAGAATGCACACACAATATGATAGAATATATGATACACACACGATACAACAGAATGCACACACAATGTGATAGAATATATGATACAACAGAATGCACACACAATGTGATAGGATATATGATACAACAGAATGCACACACAATGTGATAGAATATATGATATACACATGATACAACAGAATGCACACACAATGTGATAGAATATATGATACACACGATACAACAGAATGCACACACAATGTGATAGAATATATGATACACACATGATACAACAGAATGCACATACAATGTGATAGAATATATGATACACACACGATACAACAGAATGCACACACAATCTGGTACAATATAGGACGCATTCATGATTAAAGAGCACACACAATATGATGTGATTCAAATGAACTTTATCCAAATTTTAAAGTATATGGTAAAGGAAATTGTATATTCAGAACTATTTACTTTTTGTGTTTGGGCACAATTACAAAAATTTTAAGGAAGTGAGGATTTGAATTGTGTTTGAACTTGTTTTAAACCTGAAATATTACACAAACAAAAACACCTTTGTGACCATGTCCACAAACAAAAATTCACTTCATTATGTATTTCAGAATTCCTGGGATGTCAGAAGAATGTTTAATAACCAACAATTTGATTGCTTCATTACAAAATGAAACAATAGAAACAATCCAAGATGGTTATTTTCAAAGCCTTTTACACATTTTTGTCACTTCTAATGTTTTGCAGAAATCAAATTGTGTCCATTTTGATGCTGATAAAATATCAAGACACTATCTACATGACTAGACTCGCACAAATGTAACAAAATTAGATAGTAAGTTTAATATGTTGCCTGCATTCAGCATGAGGAACCTTTTCAAAGTGATCAAGGTTATCCTTGGAGGATTTTGACTTTCATTGGTCACCTGAACCAAAGAAATCAATCTCCATCCCCAGAGTCCAAAGTAAAAGAGGAATGTATTGAAACAGGTAATTCTGGGGAAGTGCAAACAAAGAACCAGGGACACATGTCAAGGTTGTCCTCTCTATTGATTCGTCATCAGAAAATGATGATACCTCAGAAATGCCAATTCAAAAGGCTCACCTTGATCATGAAAAGTGGAATAAGCCAAAGATGGTAGAGCCCCATATCAACCATGAAATATTTTTTCAGCAAAAAGGTATGGTCAACAGATGAGATCTTTCAATGTCTTCTGATCGGTCGCCTTGGGTACATTTTCCAGAGAGCAAAGATGCTGTGTTCTGTTTTCAATACGTTTGTGGGCTGATGCGATAAAACTGATATCGCACAAGATAGATATTCCAAATTTTGCACACATTTTATTTAGGCCATTATACAAGAAAGACATTGTCTGAAATTAATAATGAAAATACCGTCTATGATTAAGTATAATAAGTACAAAACTTAGTTTCAAATCCAGTTTACTTTTTCGTTTGGTACCGTCACTTCTCCAACGAAAAAGTTTTTACCCTTTTCATCCGTAAGAACGATTACTATTATATGTACTTGTAATTATATGTAGTCAACAATTATAATCAATATTGGTCTAGCATTACAATAATTTGATAAATTTGTTTTATTGAAATATAATAACTTATATATATGTGCACCACGAATGATTAACATAAGTGTATCCCACCACATGTTTCCCACCATGTGTCCAGTCTCCAAACAGCCGAGAAAAGATACACGGCAAATCGGACACTTTGCACGGATATTTGAGTTTAGTATCTCCTGTTAAAACAAGGGCTAGTTTGCAAACAACGAAATCTGAAGTATTAAAACTGGTATCGTTCAGCCCAGAGGAGCATGTGGAGTACATTTAAAGTTTGCAGTTGTTAACACCAGTCAAAACTGTAAGTTGTACAAAAAGTGACGGTAGACAGAAGCACAACACCTCAAGTTATGAACACGCTGTTGAAGTTTCAAGAGACAAATCCTGATCCACCTAGAAGTTTGTCGTGTAACAAAGCTGTATACTTGTAAGTGCACTGTAGGATATATTGAAAACAAAATTAGCTTGTAAGTATCTGCATGGCGGTTATACCTATCAAAGTCCTTGTGAATCAATGTGACTGATTAAGAAGTCTTTTTTAACCGTCGCGCCCCGTTGGGATCCGGGTTGTTAGAATAGATCCTCAGTACCCCTTGCTTGTCGTAAGAGGCGACTAAATGGGGCGGTCCTTCGGATGAGACCGCAAAATCCAAGGTCCCGTATCACAGCAGGTGTGGCACGATAAAGATCCCTTCCAGCTCAAAGGCCATAAGCGCCGAGCATAGGCCTAAATTTTGCAGCCCTTCACCGGCAATGGTGACGTCTCCATATGAGTGAAAGATTCTCGAGCGGGACGTTAAACAATATATAATCAATCAATCAATCATTAACCGTCGAAGTGGCAAGGGCGAGAACTTATGGATGGAATTGAGCAAATCACTCAATTTTAGCCTACATGTATGCAGTTTTGATGGGCGACATTGAAATATCCTGCATGGGCAATTGGCAGGGGATGCTGTGTAGAAGAAAACAAAATTTAATCCTAACTACATGTATATTGCAGGCACTAATGAGTATAAAATTAATGCCGTTTACATGTAAGTAATGCAGGACCTCTCTTATGTAAATACCAGGTCCAGTACTGTCTCTAGATCTTTACTTAGCCGTGTATACTAGCGGAAAAAGGAAACTATGTATACTTAAAAGTTAAAGAAAAACATCCAAAGTATTCTTTGGTCGCTCTTTATTCTTAAAGGCATAGTTTAATATACTAAACGGGGGGGGGAGGGGGGGGGGGGCTCCGTGGCCGAGTGGTTAGAGCATCGGGCTCAAAATCACAAAGCAATAAATAATCAATCAATATACTAAACGCGTGTTTGAGTACTCGATTTACCTTGATGGCCATAGCACGCTTTTCTGGAGTTTCCAGCCAAAACTACACGTTATTAAAACGTGGTATCTGTGTCCAATAACACAGTTAAAGTGATGCCTTGTCTTGTACTATACATTGAATAGAATACCGTTTCATTTGAGTGAATCTATTGTTAGATTTTTCGTTTCGTTTATTGATAATGTTTTTGTACTAATCTTTAATTTGATAATGGAAAAAAAACTGTTAATTATAATAATTATTGTTAATAAAACGAATAATGATAATAAATTTTTTTTTTTTTAAAAAACATCACCGTCGATGGGGCTCAAACTCGCGCAAAAAGGTCCTACATTGGTGAAAACATTTCCACGCTACCTATTGCGCCCTGGGAGACACAATGTTTTTGATGTTAAATTTGGGACATACGTTACAACAATAATTGTCGGGAACTCCTATATTTTCACCCTCACGGTAGTGGTGACCATGAAAATTTCATTGTGATAATGAATCTACAATTCACAACAAATCAGAAAATGTTTAATTTGTCCATGGGCACAACTGTCATCATACTATTTGAAGAGTAGATACGTATACTGTCAAAATTGACCACAAAAATAAGAAAACAGTGTTATTTGCCAAATAGGTAATCTAATTTTTAAAAAAAAAAAAACAATAACTTGTCAGTGAAATTCAGAATCTTTATGATTTGGAGATATTTGATATTTGAGTGCATGTAGACAAAAAGGTGGCCTCAAATTGAACTAACTTTTTTGTCGGAATTCTGAATCTCACTGTGGGTCGATTCCTCGACATTCTTTTGATTGAGAGATGCCTTGCAGGGCCGTAGGAACCGGGGGGGGGGGGGCCCACTTTTTTGTCGATAAAAAAATTACATATATATAAATTGATCTGCTGTTTTACGTCCCATAAAAATATTTTTCATATAAATACAGAGACGTCACCAAACGGATGAAATGCTTAAAAAAATAAGGCTATAAATCATAAATGCTTGGCGTTTAGGGCCTTTGAGCTAATTAAGCAGGGGATATCTTTATCGTTGTACAGTGAGTGACGCCTGCTGTAACACAGGGATCGGGGTTTGTAGCCTCTTGCGACTCTAAACGGGAGCGGAGGACCTATTCTAGCCCGGTCGGATCCCCATTAAATCACGTCTTACGGGACGCAAGGGGATGCCGAGAACCTATACTAACCGGGATACTCACGGGTATCTGCCGCTTAAAAGTTGGTGTTCTTTTACTTGTCATACCTACTGCAACTCCTCTAAATACCGAGCTCTAGCGAAGGGGCAATCACTACAATTAGGTTTGAGCGGGGCTCTCAACTCAGAAGATTATTTTTTCTCAAATATCCTAGCCATTTACCGAGAGGATCCGGGGTTAGAATAGATCCTCCACATCCCCTCGTGTTTCGTAAGAAGCGACAAAATGGGGTGGTCCTTCGGATGAGACAGGAAAAACCGTGTCACAGCACGATAAAGATCCCTCCCTGCTCAAAGGACCTGAACGCCGTGCATAGGCCTAAATTGCAGCCTTATTCTTGAGCGGGGCATAAAGCCATAAATAATCAATCAATCAACCTAGCCATTTACCTAACTTGGACTGATAATTCACAATTGTAAAACAAATTTAAACTTTGCTCCACCTCCAATTTAATTATATTACTGCTTCGTTGGCACCGATCACGGTGGCTCAGTGGTAGAGCTCTCGCCTCGTGAACGGAAGGTCGTGAGATCGAGCCCCGCTCGGGCCGCCCGCGTCAAACCTAAGACGTTAAAATAGGTAGTGATTACTCCTTCGCCAAGAGCTCGGCATTACGAAGTGAGAGTCACGGGTCTTTCGGATGGGACCTTATAAACTAAGACGTTAAAATAGGTAGTGATTGCTCCTTCGCCAAGAGCTCGGCATTACGAAGTGAGAGTCACGGGTCTTTAGGATGGGACCTTATAAACGGAGGTCCCGTGCCGCAGCAGGTGTGGCACGTAAAAGAATCCTCACTGCTAAAAGCCATTAGTGCTAAGCATAGGTCTAAATTTGCAGCCCCGTCACCGGTAATAGTGACAGTCGCCGGATAGCTGAAAAATTGCTCAGGCGACTATAAATAAAACAAACAAACAAACAAAGCTTCGTTGGCTGGTGATTTATTATTTTACGTCCCGCTCAAGAGTTTTTCACCTATGTGGAGACGTTACCAATACCCGAAAATTCATTTGCTGTGGAGACACGGTGCACAAAACCAAGGATTTTTCGCTGCAAGTATATAATGACCTTTAGTGATTTTAATAAGTTAAAGCAACTGCCAGCATCGGATAGATGAAAAATTTGCTCAGGCTGCTGTTAACAAACTGAAACCAGTAACCTCGAATTTTATCACATGACCTTGACGAAATATTGTTTGTAATTGCAGTATATTTCACTGACCTTGGGTTGTAAAAAATTGTGTGACGTCAAGTGAAAGTCACTTGACGTCACACAATTTTAGACGGGTATATTTTGCATTCTAAGAATTTGGATAAAACAACACCTGAGTTTTGAACGTTCCCATAACCACAGTGACACAGCGATCGCACTCGCTGTCGGATTTCACTTATT
Organism: Ostrea denselamellosa; assembly: GCA_024699665.1. NCBI lineage: Eukaryota > Metazoa > Mollusca > Bivalvia > Ostreida > Ostreidae > Ostrea > Ostrea denselamellosa. The sequence goes on along the minus strand of JAMZEH010000084.1, from coordinate 197,755 downwards.
CGCTTGAACGCACGGCTCACGTGATATTTTCCACATACATATTTTGTTTGTATTTCATATCTTCTTTGTTGTTTGCAAGGTTCTTCAGCATGTCTGATCAAGAGAGAATATCCTTTTTCTCCCAAATCCAGGGGGAATTGTCTAATGTAACCAAAAAAGGTTGGCAGGCCCTTGTTTTTTATGTAAGTTTGAAAAAACAGAGCGTGTTTTCTAGAAGCGAACTCCCAACTGTCGCTCCTTCACGAAGCAGTTGCAAAGAAGATCAGGTATCTCTTAGGTTATATCCCTCTGATGCTCCAACAGACCTCATTCCTATAGAAGTGTACGGAGACGGAAATTGTTTATTCCGGTCCATTTCCTTACTGTTGTTTGGCCACGAACAGTTCTATGTGGAGATGAGAGTTAGGGCCACTTTTGAACTTGTGTCCAATTTTCCTGAGTACATGAAAGAGCAGACTTTGACATCAATGTCTTCCAACACAGTCTCATTACAATATATCATGGAAACTTCCTGTTCCAATGATTGTTATGTAAATGGAAGTTATTCTAAATCACTTCAAAATGAAATCTTGAAATCTGCTAAATCTGGGGAGTATGCATCCCTCATTCACATTTATGCAGTGGCAAATTCCATCAAATGCCAAATTAGCAGCATCTTTCCAAATATTGAGAATCCTACTATCGACAGAAACGCTCACAATCAGACAATAACGCCTGTCAACTCACCCTTCAAAATGACTTCTAACCACGCCACATTAAACTGGACACCAAACCATTTCGTTGCCTGTATTAAGCGGGAATCAACACAAGCAGCTGCCACTGACTCCACTTCTTTTTCACAAAAGACAACTCCATCTGCACGCAAAGCATCTCCAGTAGTGACTCCAATCCCACATAAGGATAGTACTACGTCTTCAATGGATGCAACATCAGACGATTACGACATACCCCCATCTGCACCAAAAAAGCCAAAGCACGATGATATGTCCACCACTTTATGGGAAACGCCTAACATTGGGGACAAGCCTTTCCAACCTATGCATAAAAAATTTCCTTCGTCTCTGTTTGGGGGTAGAATGCGGTGTTTTGTGGGGTCGTGGTTTGACAAATGGGATTGGTTACATTATGATGAAGAGTCAGATAAGGCATACTGTTTCATGTGTATTAAAGCCTACAATGAAAAAACAATATCAGGCCTGCTGTTTGAGAAAACGTTTATATCTTCAGGGTTTAGAAACTGGAAAAAGGCAACCAACAAGTTTGCAGACCATAAAAAAGCAAATGCCACAAAGAGGCGAAAGAAAGGTCTTTTGAGTTGCCAAAAACAACCAAAGACATTGGAGAGTCACTGTCGTCCCAAATGGAAAAAGATAAAGAGGGAAACAGGACAAATTTGCTGAAAATTATTTCCATCCTCAAGTTCCTTGGTAGACAGTCAATCCCTATTCGAGGTGACGGAAACGAAGCTGATTCTAATTTCCACCAGCTTCTTTTACTCAAGGCTGAAAATGACGAGGAGTTGAAGGAGTGGATGCATCGTAAAGCCAACAAATACACGTCCCCGATTATTCAGAATGAACTGATCAAGATAATGGGTATGCATGTTCTTAGAAAAATTACAGAGCCAATTACATATGCCCCTTTTTTCTCTCTGATGGCAGATGAAATCACAGATATATCGAACAAAGAACAATTGGTCATTTGTTTCAGATGGGTTGACGAAAATTTCATACCGCATGAAGAATTTGTTGGTCTTTACGAAATTGAAAACATCGAGGTAAATATAATATTTCGTCAATCCAAGACACTCTGAGAAGATTAAAACTTCCATTAACAAAGATCAGAGACCAGTGCTACGATATGGGTGCATCTATGGCTGGTGTCAAGAATGGCATTGCGGCTCAGATAAGAAAAATAGAACCTCGAGCAAACTACACGCACTGCTACGGTCATGCTCTTAGTCTCGCTTGCTCGGATTCCGTTCGAAAATGCAAAATTCTCAGGGAAGCCTTAGACGTCACAAAAGAAATTACCAAATTGATTAAAGAATCCCCGAGACGAGAGGCGATATTCCGGCGTATCAAATCTGCTGACAACATTGAAAAGTCATCTCCAGGAATCCGTGTATTATGCCCAACTAGATGGACAGTTAAGGCCGATGCGTTCAAGTCCATCATTTCCAACTATTGTACGTTGCAGGAGGTGTGGGATGAATCCTTGGAATATGTAAAGGATCTTGAAATGAAGGGGCGAATAAGGGGAGTGGCCACATATATGAACAGGTTTGATTATTTGTTTGGGATCTCACTTGCACAGGAGCTGTTCCAACACTGTGACAACTTAAGCAAGGCTTTACAGACTGAGAAATTGTCTGCTGCTGGTGGTCAAAACATGGCAAAGTGTACACTTAACACACTACAGTTAATGCGATCAGATGCCGGATTTCAGAATCTCTACGGGAAAGTGAAAGAACAAGCCGAATCTCTGAACATTGATGGGCCAAAGTTACCTCGTCAAAAGAAACCTCCAAAAAAACTGGACGATGGTGCAGAGGGTTACCAGTTTTCTTCAGTTGAAGAAATGTATAGGTCCATATATTTTGAGGGATTTGATTTAATCATGAATGGCATCACTTCCCGCTTTGATCAGCCTGGATACAGGATATATGCTCATCTTGAGAAGCTCCTGTTATCTGCAGCTTCCGGAAATGAGTATGAGGAGGATTTTGATGTTGTGTCAGAATTCTATGGATCGGATGTAGATCCAACAAAATTAAAGACCCAACTCCAAACACTTCGTGTGAATTTCCCAAAATGCAAATCCCCAAGTCTTGAAAGTGTCATAGAATTTGTTCAAGAAAACGGAGTTGTCCTTTTCTCTGAGGTTTCAATTCTCTTACAGCTGATACTTGTCATGCCAGCAACCAACGCTACAAGTGAACGGTCATTCAGCGTTCTTCGAAGGGTCAAGACATACCTCCGTTCCACAATGTCACAGCACAGACTGAATAATTTGCTGTTGATGTACATACATAGAAATGAGACTGATGCACTGAATCTTAAGGATGTTGCAAACGAATTCGTGTCTAGCAGCGAACACCGATTGTCAGTGTTTGGGAAGTGGAAATGAGAAATTGATCTCTTTCATCAAATTCGAGAACTTGGTATGAGAGTTACACGGCAAGAGTACGTAAAACAAAACTTCACTTTTCTCAAATTTTAAATTTTGCCCCCCCCCCCCACTTTTGAATTGCTTCCTACGGGCCTGCCTTGTATGATTGAAACTGATCGTTAGCGTGCTGTTGGGATGCTGGAAGCTGGGATGTGTCAAAGCAATGTGGCAAGGCAGTTTGGAGTATATATTAACACTGTAAATGCTTTATAAAGACGATTTCAGCAAACTTGGATTGTTCGGGACCACCCACGATCAGGATGCCAGCGTGTGACGTCACGTCGACACTACACGTATATATACGGACGTCACATTTGCGTAATCAATTCTAATCGGCTTCTTTGACCGATATAAGCATCCCTGGGCATCGACGGATAAGTCCTCGTACTGTAAGGAACAGACTGAGAGAGGCCAACATCTGTCTTCGACGTTCTGCTATCCCTCCAGTTCTGCTCTGACGTCACTGTGTTGCGAGGTTAGCGTAGTGTAGGAGGCATTGTCGTTTCAACAACAGAGATAGGGCAGAAGTTCTGTTTAAGGACGAGTCGAGATTTCATCATCTCGACCGCAGTGACGGTCGTGTTCGGGCTTACCATCGTGCTGGAGACCGCAGTGACGGTCGTGTTCGGGCTTACCATCGTGCTGGAGACCGCAGTGACGGTCGTGTTCGGGCTTACCATCGTGCTGGAGACCGCAGTGACGGTCGTGTTCGGGCTTACCATCGTGCTGGAGACCGCAGTGACGGTCGTGTTCGGGCTTACCATTGTGCTGGAGAACGTTGCATTGACGTTGCGTTATTGTTGTTGTTTTTGTTTTTTTTAATAAATATCCTGCCTTATTTTGTTTATATGTGAAAATGATTTATGTATTTTTGTAGTAATTATTTCAGGTATATATTAAACCTATATTTTAGTTCATGATAATATACAATACTGAAATATAGGTTTTATTGATATGAAATATTTGTAGCTTTGACCTTTAACTTCAGATTTAAGAATCGTTCTTGTATTTAATCTGGAACTTGAAGTTAAAATTCAACAAAGGACACAATCTTGTCTAAATATTATTAATTGGTTTTTTGGTTGTTTTTTTTTTTAAATAATTACGCTAGTGTTTCATACCTTAATGCACTGATATGAATCTGGCAACTAAATACTTAATCCAATGATATAAATTTGGACACAAAATCTTGATGTTCACAAATTTCTCACTTCTTTTCAAAATCTCGGTGTAACTTCACAAATGATGTCCATTTTAAGATAAGAACAACACTATATTACTTCTTTTGTTGGGTGATGCCGAGGTGAATATGCTGTCAGGTAATTATATATAAATGAATAGATTCGATCCACAACATTTATCATTTTTATCTAGCTACTAAAACAAACCCAACAGATTTTTTTTGTTTCAAATTCGCTTAACAATTGTTCATGAAATATTGTTGATTCCGATAAACAACCCCCCCCCCCCACACACACACACACATATAATGTGTATACGGACGTGCTGTCCTAGGTTCCAATACGTGACGAAAGGGCGCGTCATCAAGCTCCGATGCAGTCGGATTAACGATCAGTCCTTTCCGCCAAAGTCGAGAAGAAACGGGACACGCTGAGCGATGTTCCAGTGCATTGGGCAAGCTGCCGCATCCGATTTAACTTCGCTTATAAATATATTTTCTGCGTTGACCTCGGGATCCGCACAATAAAAGATCTGAATAAAATATTTTATATAAAAAAATAAACATGTCTTGATTACTGTTTACGGTTCATTTTTATTCATTATTAAACAAATATTGCATGTTTTAATTTACGATTTTATACGAAATTACTACCCGGAATTACCAGTTAGTGATTCAATAAATAAATTTATAAAAAGAAAAGTCATTAAGGTTGGAATACGTTGTGCAGCTGCAAATATGTATATACATGTTTAGTTTGTTTATTGTTGTTAAACAACCGCGTGACATGCAAATCGGAATGGTAGACATGTACAGCCAGTCCAGCAAACAATATCTCCATCATCACGTGACAGTGATCTGGGTTATGTCTTATCATTGCTCTCTATTTATAAACTATTTGACATATCAATAACATTTCCGAAGCGTACTTAGATTCTGCAACCCATCGACACTCAAAATCTAATAATATTCATGGTTGTTTACTTGCATACCAACATTTTTTAAATCAGTCAGATTAGCTTCTTAAATGCAAATTGCCTTATAGGCATGAGTAGATCTGGGAATTCGGTTTACATAGGAAAAATCTGAGAGACGAGGTCTCTATGGGCCGCTTTTGGGTCACAAGTGTGGACCCAGGGGGCAATGCCCCTGGAACGTCCTGTGTTTTGACTGTATTTTGATAATGAAATCTGGCGTAAAACTAACAGAATTTACGAATACACATGTAGCGATACAATTTGAGAATAAATAGTATTTTTAAAACTTCATCAAATCATAGTTTGATAATGCTGCTGGCTCCCTGTGTCTAACATCTTTTTCAAAGACAGAACTTGATGACGTCTATATTTTATACCGTAAGGTTGGAGATGTAGGGGAAATAATTAATTCATACGTCTTCTCAATTTGACATCAAACATGTTAATCGGGAATGGACGAATATATTTTGTGGTAATATTCATTAAATTATTCAGTCATGTACCGTGACTCAATTTCTTCATGAGAAAATAAAATGATATTTATATGTCTTTAAGAAAACTTTTCTGAGACACTAGCTAAATATCGGTCGCGGTAGCTCAGTGGTTAGAGCGTTCGCTTTGTAACCGGGAGGGAGTTCGAGATCGGAGTTCGAGCCGCGTCAAACTTAGACGTAAAAATAGGTAGTGATTGCTCCTTCGCCAAACGCTCGGCATTTGGAAGTGAGAATCACGGGTCTTTCGGATATGACCTAAAAAACGGAGGTCCCGTGTCACGGTAGGCGTTGGCACGTTAAAGAACACTTACTGCTACTGCCCTGAGCGCTAAGCATAGGTCTAAATTTGTGGTACTTCACCTACAGCTGGTAACGTCTCAATATGAGTGAAAGATTCTCGACGGGACGTAAAACAAAACAAACAAACAAACAAAAGACACTAGCTATATATACGTGTACTAGCTAGTGAATTCGACAGATTACTTGCTAAGTGTCACTATGATTTTTTTCCAAGCCCGTAAGTAAGATATAAATGTAAACATAAACATTGAAGACGTCATTTATCAGGGTGAGTTTAAAACGCACGAAGATGTTTTAAAAGAATTGCATTAGTTGGCAAAAACATATCAGACCCAAATGCAGAAAAGTTTGTCGTAGATTTCATTTCAATCCAAGTAACTTTTTCACTAGCTATTGATACATTTTCTACTAACCACTAATATAGGGGAGTCGGTAATTTCATCTGCACGATGTTCAATGAAGACTGCTACACTGTATTAAAAAGATTTATTGTGAACATATTTTGTCAGTATTAACGTTTTCTCTGAACTCATTCAATATACATGCATGCTCCCGTACTTGTAACTTTCAGATATTTTTGGAGGTGCACCTGCTGATTTTAAAATAATTTATTTTAAATTATGTTGTATTTTTAACCAGACACATCAATATCCAATAATGAAACCTAAACCGGCATATGAACGGTGATTTAAAAATTCGATAGGAAAAATTGGCATTTTTGATGATATTCTTTTTTAAAACATACATGCTGATGAACTTACAGACATTATGTTATTGACTGACATTAATTATGTTATTTATATGCATATACTCTTTTGAAAATGTGAATTCAAATTGTATACTGACAAAGGACATACAACTGCATTAAACCTTGAAAATTTAAGGGTATTGGTAGTATATGCACCCCGCACACCCATCTTAAATTCGCCAATAATAAGCACAACAAATAGACTTGCTCAAAACTTAAATATAAGGCACGTAAAAAATCTCTTGATGATAGATTCTTACGTGTTTTAAAAATCTACTTTCTTTCTCTTTTATTTAATGGTCAGATCTATGAACCACACTTGGGTTTTTTTGTTAAAAGCTTTTCTTTGAATTAATACTCTTAAAATTCTCATATTGCATTGGTGCATTTAGGTGTTCAAATAATATTTTATACATTTATAATTTTTGAACATTACTTTTCAAGTGTTCTTGTATGAATGACAATATTAATGGGGTTTTGTTTATAAAGTGAGTATTAAAATTAATTTTTTTTTTTATTTTGTTTTCATTTTTAAATAAAACATTTAATATTACAATTTCTGTGTGTTTCCTTGGAAATAGAATATTTGAATTTTTAACGACCGATTTGATGTTTGGAATCTCTATTACATGTGTATATTGTGAAGAATGTCGCACTTCACGCTAGAACCGTCTTCTCTCTGTACACACTGTCGTTGCAGTATCACGCATTGTCAATCTAGGGATGTTTCTTTCGTCGTCTTCAGTTTCGTTTCGTCATCTGTTAACCAACAAAGTCCTTAGGAGATTTTCTTAATAATAAATCTTTTCCGTATTGCGGTAGCTTTTGCCATACTTTCTGTTTTCGCAACGATTTCGGATTCGTCTAGTTTAATCACCCTTTCTTTTTCAAGAACTGATTGACAATATGTTTTATGTTCCTCTGCAGCTTTCCTTTTTACCGCCGATTTTAAGTATATATTTTCTTCATATTGTTAATCTGTATTCACCGTCGTCTGTTCTATCACTGCAATGAGACTCGCCTAGATCCTCAAATTCTTTCACTCTGTTATAAGTTTTCAGTCGTTTGAATTTGCATGCCCACTATCATATGTAAGTATTATGAGCTTATGTGTTTTTTCATAGATTTTCAAATTAAGTTAGACATTTCCTTAAGAATTTTTTTCACGATACTTTCTACAGCATTTTTGCTAATCCTCTCTGCCTCCAGCCGACGTACTTCATCCATGATACGTGTTTTGATTTTTCGTAGATAGGAGCCCTACGGACTCTCTCCGATATATTGATAATGAATTAATAAACTACATAATCTTAGAAAGGTTTTTCCTATCTTTTAAAAGTGTAACTTGGACTCATGCTTTACAAAGGTCGTCTTCAGGTGTTTTACATGTGTTCTAGATGTATTCTATAAATAGAAGTAATCGCTGCTCACGATGAATTTTGATATTATCAGTAAATCCACTAAACACGCTCCGTATGCATATCACGTCTGTAGTACAACTGTGACTTGCATTTAATTATGTTTTTTCGTTCCCCGCTACGGCCGAAGCTAACTATGGGTCCACATAACTCATAACGTCATGGAGACGTTTCATCCCAAGCGATGACAGACAGACCCAAATCATAACTCCTCACTTTCGATAAAGCGGAAGAGTGGATGGGGTCAAAAACTTGGCAATATTGATTGAAGTACAAGTACAGATATTAGATCACTCTGGAGGGAAATCCTAGTAGGCTGTTAGTCATATGTTAAATCTCAAAAGGAACTCTAGATAAGTATATATATATATATATATATATATATATATATATATATATATATATATCTGTGTCTGTGTGTTTCTTTAAGCAAATCATTCTCTTGCTAGCTAAAATAAAGGCCATTGACGAAATGGCCTAAAGACTGAGAATAGACCTAAGTCTAAATTTCGAATCCAACTAACTTTTGAAACAATTGTCATAAACAAATAAAATTTGCAGTATATGTTTGCATTTATTTATTTTGTATAAACTAACAGTTTCGTTTTTTATTGAATATATGTGATGGATAAATCTTAAGATATAAGTAAAAATAGGTATGATCCTGAGGCCTAGAATCGGAGAACACGAAGTACACGACATTGAAGTAGAAATTACAGGTATATTTTACATTTCATTTAATAAATTATGACATGTAAAAGTACATGTTTCATGCTATACAAAATGTATGAATTCAACAAAATATACATTTTTTTTCCTGTCCAGGGGTGATCAAATTCTGACAGAGTATTAATATTAGTACGTTGCTAATGCAGTCTGAAATCATTGCTATCACAAACGTACAATTCGATGTAGATTATATTTTCTGGAAATTGACCCCTATTCTTTGACGGAAATCAGGCGTATGGAATGTTGGACAAACATCAGCTGATGCCTAATATGTTATTATTGGAGCATCTATCAGTCCTTTCTTCATATGGAAAGTCATGACCTTGAAGAGCTGGGCCCATGCATCCTCCATTTCTATCGTCCATTGGTCTCCAAAATGAGGTTTGATTGCAAGTACAAACTGATTTCCTACTAACTGAAAGCGAAACAGAACGCAATGAATATTTTGTAATTATAATCAGTTTAAAAATAGACGTTTTTCAAAATCTTTACATAGCCAGGAAATCCGTTTCCTTTGCACACGTCTATACGAGTTAAAAATAAATGTTCTTTCGTGGCTTCTGTTAATCAACCTTCTCTTGGTATGCAGTAGAACGCCGAATCATTTTAAATGGACAATTGTCGTATACAAATGACAAACGAACCCATCAACACGAAAACATGTCTACGTTCTACGTTAAGAAATAATGCAAAAAAAGGGTTCCAAGAGTCATCAGTCCAACATTTTCAAGTAAATATCAATCCTCCTCAAATCGAGATTTCAAATCAATTAAACAACCTGATTAATAACACATCGTTATTAATAGCTAATCAAATCTGAAAAGGTACTTATAGTAATAAATAGGAGTAATACGTGAATTTTTTAATTTGCAAATACAGGTATATTTCTGATCCGAGCACTTTTAAAATGTCTGTTTGCTTCGTAACCGGGAGATCGTAAGTTCGAGTCCGCTCGACGTGTCAAACCTAAACGTATAATTAGTTAGAAACTGATCTTACGCCGATTGCTTGACAAATGCACGAGTCCTTCGGATCAAACATGAACAGACGAAGCCCCATGCCACGACAGGCGTCGGCAAGATAAGAATTCTCAAACTACTGCAATGAGCGACAAGTATAGGTCTAAATGTGTGGTACTACACCTACAGCTAGATATGAATTGTTTGTTTTTCGAAGGGACACAAACAACAAAAGGCCCATGAGCCTTAATAAAGTATCACACATGAAAATCTTGTGTGTACAATGCACTGGTATATAGGGAGTTTTGCATGTAATTATAAATGAATCTTTCAAACTCGACGAGAGGACTGGGATTAAGATTTTTTGATCGAGCATTGCTCATCTTCTGGTCATAAGCCACTCGAATGCAAATATAAACTTCTAATGTCTCTTGACGCCAAATGATGTGTTTACGCTTACCCAACTGACGTTTTATTGACCTAAAATATCCATACTCTTCCATGACATTTTTTGAAAAGTTTTAAGGTTCATTTTTAAACATTATTGTATAGTGCCATTTTTGAAAGTGAACCTGTCGCGCTAGCTCAGTGGTAGTGTTCGTTTCGTAACCGGGAAGTCCTGAGTTCGAGCCCCGCTCGTGCCATAGCCGCGTCAAACATAACGGCGTAAATATCGGCAGGCCTAGTGATTGCTCCTTTGCCATAACGTTCGGCAGTTAGAAGTGAGATTAACGGGTCTTTCGGATATGACTTTAAAAACCTAGGTCCCATGTTGCGGCAGACGTTGGTACGTTAAAGAACCCTCACTGCTACGGTTCTGAGCACCTCACCTACCTACCGGTGACGTCTCAGTTTTCGTTTAGCTTATGAAAAAAGTTTAGAAAATCATCCATTGGCATTTCAATAATCAAAAAGATTATATATATATATATATATATATATATATATATATATATTAAATTCATACGCAGATTACATATTTATTTGGTATCATCATATTCCAAGCGAGGGGAGGATATAGGTCTCCATGAACGTTAATAAAAATCTTTGCTACCTGTATTGCTCTTGTTAAAAAAGTGAGGGGTATCTCTCCCAAAAAAACTACATTTTTGCATATAAAAAAGTTAGGACAGGGAAAAACGGGTAGTAAAACCAAATCCGTCCCCACTTTTATCCTATATATGATCGGTAATATGATAAACCTGTCATTGTGAATTATTTAGTTTTGAAGTAAAGTAAATTAAAGTAATTTGAAGTAAAAATAAATTGATTGATTGTGTACTGTTTTACATCCCTCTCGAGAATCTTTCACTCATGTGGAGACGTCACCATTGCCGGTGAAATAAATTGAAACCACAAATATTTTCCAATATATGTTGCTTGTTGTAATCCGCAAAACCTTTTACATTCATGCTTGAACAAAAAACAATGACAGTTTGTATCATTGTTGGAAGTTTTTCCCATCAGTTATGACAACAATACGTCACAAAAAACCTACTAAATAACAGTGTTTTCTATAGGATGATGCAATTCGACCTCTCCGTACGTCGATCAAAAGAGAGAGAGAGAGAGAGAGAGAGAGAGAGAGAGAGAGAGAGAGAGAGAGTTAAACATAATGAAAACAATTATGAAAGCAAAATCTAAATAATATACTACTAAACCTCGAGCTCACCCGAAATTGTGAACGCAGGGAAAAATCAACTTTGATTTACTTGCAAATATATGTCAAACTCACTTTTCTAAATTCTTCTACTATCGAAATAAATGACTACCCTTTCATTTTCAGGGTTAATGTTTTGACAAATTTTCACGAAACTCAGTAAAATAATTCTCAATTTCGACATTTTATGAACATACATCTACAATCCGTCGTAATGCTCTCACCAGAGACACGACATGCACTATTTAATATTTATCTTCTTAACCTCTAACCTCTATGCAAAGGTTACAGTGCAAAGACACCCTAATCCCAAGAATCAGTAACCAATCAGTGTACAGATTCTTATTGATTTTTCTTAAATCATATCTTAAAGGTTTATCCGAATGAACGTCTTGATAAGAACTTAATCATCTAAAGAATGATTTCCTTCTTGGGTCTCACTTTCCCCCAGAATTCCAAGTCCATGCCAGCGCTCTTCAAGTTCTTCGCACCGTAATTAGGCAGCCCGCGGGCTGACCAATAAAAATAAAACCCTGAAAGTGCACGGGGTTCATTGTCACGAAATATGGACGCGACTTTGTAGAAAGAAAGTAGAGCTACACTATCTACCTCTATTGTTATCGTTAACCGACCTCTACAATATTTAATTTCCTTCCTTTACAAAAGAAGAGCAGAAAACCTATTGATACAAGCGCCAAATTCGGCCGCAACTTCTTGGTCCATCAAAACTATTTAAAGTAAATCATTTACAAACCTTAATGTTTTTACGTCAAATCTCTGAAACTTTTTTCCCACAGTTCCGACACACTTTTGATTTAAAAGTATCGTTGGTGGAATTTTCGATTGAATCATATCTGAGTAACTATTTCAGTTGCACGAGTCAAGAAACCATTATTAAATGTAGTATCTGTACGCAAGGACTTTTATCCAAAACAGAACTCTCTCACGATTGACACCATCCTTGCAGATCTAGAGGGCTCGTATATGTCACGATTAATTCAATGCGGGCTGTAGTGTACTTAACAGAGGGCATTTTGGGATTATCTGTGATGATATACTCCGAAAAATCACTATCGCCGTTCCAGATACTGCTTTTGAAGTTGATGTCATTGCCAATCAACTTTGTGAAAACAGAGCTCAAGTCCGCCATCTTGGAATTCTAAAGCACATGTATAGTTCGCCAAAGTAAAAAGTTGATTCAAGCCTTCAAATATATAAAACATATTATATTCTAGAGTTTGTGGTTCATTTTTACTTGCATCAATCTCTGTTATTTTGTACTAAAATCACCAGGGTAATGCGTATAATATTGTTTTCTTTCGCAGCAAAATAAACGAGAAAAATCGCTACATAGAACCGCGTAGCTCTAAGCTAAACTAAATGCATTTATCAGTCATGCAGAGCAAGACGGTTTCTACCAAAATTGTAACCTCGTGATCCCCGGTAGGTTCTGACTGCAGGGCGGGGTCAAACAGGGTATACAATGTTAATGTGTAAAACATTTAAATAACATTTTCTTTTAATGCTATTGATACTAAATTGAAGTTGGTTGTTTGTTTCTTTTACGTCCCGTCGAGAATTTTTCATTCGTATTGAGATGTCACGAACTTTAGGTGAAGTATCACAAAATTTAGACTTATTTAGCGCTCTTGGAGGTTCTTGAAAGTACCAACACCTACCGCGACACGGACCGTTTGTTTTTAAGGCCCGTGATCCTTACTTCTAAATGCCTAGCGTTTGGGGAAGGAACAATCGCCACCTATATTTATGTCTTGGGGTTTGACGCGGCCATGACACGAGCGGGACTCCAACTGGAGAAGCGAACTCTCTACATTGACCTACGGCGATCGGGGCAAAGTAAATCTATAACCCGAATATATAACAGGATAGGACGGAAGAACATGGTTCCTATAGACCACCCCTAATTTATATTTTCATCTTTTGGGGGGGGGATTTCCAGTCGTTAAGATAGACGACCTATATTTAGCTGTCTTCATACGCACATTGTTTACAACTGCAATGCATTCTCAGTGAAATAACTATCATTGCAATTTGTAGACATATCAAAGGCAAAAACATTGGAAATGTAAATACATGTATAAGATTTTGTAGTAAGGACATGGACATGATTCGAGCTGAAAATTTTCACATTTAATTTTTCCATTTTCAACGTTTAATATTGGTTAACTAAGGTATTTCTGATGGTTAGCAATAATTTCAATGGCAGTGGTTGAGTTACATGAGAGATGCAGACCTCGCAATTCTTTGTTACATGTATGTAAACAAGGCTCGTGTCATTTTTTTTTTCCACATAGGTTAAATATACTTGTGAAGGTTTCGTTTAAAGCAGAAATTTTAATTTACAAGTTAATTCTGAACACAATTAAAATGTTTCTAATGTTTGTCGTATTTCGTTTTGTTTTTTAAACATGGTATTTTCTATTAAGCAATCTATATGTAAACAAAAACAAGACAAAAGCCATGTTTACATAACGAAGAATTGTGAGTGCTGTATCTCACTTGTAACTCAAGTACTGGTGTTCTAATTTTGGTTGATCATTAGAAATACCTTGGTTAAGCATTGTAAACATTAAAAATGGAAAAATATATTTCAGCTTAAATCGTGTCCATGTCCCTTTAAAGCATTGTCCTTCCTCGATATAGAACAGCTGTACTTAATCAGGATAAAGTCTAAAGAATCTTTGAGATATGATACCTAATGAATTTTTTTTATAGAGTTAAAAGGCAGTATTCCCTGTCGATCGATAATGAAAAACAAAATATCAATTTAGGCCTGAAATAGTTTGACATGGAAACGTCCATTTCATTATTTATTTCTTTATTTTTTTGGATATCATATTATGCTCCCAAGGACGAATCAGAAACCGAAAAATGCGAATTTATCTCTTCTTCCCATGGTTGATCTAGCATATTATATCATCTGAAATATTTATGAGACTTTTCAATTTGATTCCTGTCTTCAATCACTGGGTCTTTAGTAATCTTACTAGATACTATGTACGTGGTAGATTGAGCATTGAAATTTCCAGGAAACAGATATTGGTATTGAATGGAGTGCTTCGTGGTGATATAAGTTTTATGTGGTTTATGTAAGCACAAAATTGATCACGGAATGAAGAGGAAAAGGTAGGCCTGATTTTTATGTACATGAGCTACATTAAATATTAATTTTACAAATTGCAATAGCAGCATGTTTCAAACCAGACAGTGGAAGGTAACTTGAACTCTGTGAATTTAAATGTCATAGCAAGAACATAAGATAAAGTTCATTCATGAATTATATAGGTTTGGAGGCTGAAATAAACTTCATGGTTACGATTATGACGAGCAACATAAAACATATACCGGGTTTCATTGTAAATTGTGTTGATGAGAATGTATAATGGTAAAAGGAAAATACTACAAAGTTTTACAACACTTACATCAACAAAGTCGTATCTGGCGTTGTAATTTGTATGCCTCTCTCCCAAATCGTGCATAAGAGTGTGTAATTTTTCGGGAGTCTTAATTCTGCCGATGCATTTCTCCACGGTTCCCATGACCCGCAAAGCGTGTGACCGCAAGATGGCACTGTGTTCCATGTCTTCTTTGGAAAGTTGTTGAAATGGTAAAAAAGCATCCTGAACTTCTGGATGGGTTTGGAATAAACTGCAAAGATAAACCAATTCATATTTGAGTAAAAAAAAATTTAAACATACTCTATTTTCCGTAAGAGGAAATGCATTTATCATGCACAATGTCGTAAGACATTATGTATTTGTATACTTTATCAAAACATGAAACGGTGAACAGTAACCAATCTCTTAACTCCTGTGAGAAATACAAAATTGAAAGTTGGGCAAACACGTACCCCTGGACGTACCTAGGCACCTGACCCTAACCTTGGTATATTCAAGGGTATGTGTTGATATGAGGTTGACCACTGTTCGTTATCTTCACCATTTAATTCACCAACAATAAAAAACAACATATCTTTTTAATACTTAATGCCCTAGAACGTGCCTATACTGACGAAAGGCTTTACATAATACAATATATGTAATATTAACACGATATGATTAATTTGGACTTGTCCTACATTCAAAAGCCTGATGTAGCGAAATTCACAATTTCGGTACACTCTTTTAATGCTTCTCCTAAATATGCATTTTGTTGTATACTGTAACAGCAAAGTTCAGGAAGTCTTTCAAATGATAAAATGCAATAATCACCATTATAATTTTGGCCCCTGTTTGAAACCAAACCCTTAACCAACCCCCCAACCCCCAGGATCATGGCATTTACAATTTTGGCAAAGGACTACCTACTCCTCCTCCTAAATATCTATTTAGTTTCAATTTAGTATCACAGTATTAAAGAAGATATTATTCAAATGTTTTACACATATACATTATATAAACAAAGTTTGGCCCTGCCCTGGAGTCAAAATCTCTACCCCGGGAATCATGAAATAACAAAGCTAAGATAACGAACAGTATTCAATCTCGTAATTCCTACAGAAAATAGAAATCAGACAGATGAGCAAACACAGACACCTGGACATACCGGACGTGAGAACAGGTGCCTAGGAAGAGTAAGCATCCCTTGTTGATAGGTCACATCCGCCGTGAGCCCTATTATCTTGATCAGGTAAACTGAGTAATCCGCAGTCAGAATCACTGTGCGAATAACGGTCTCACAATTTGGTATGAAACACTTCAGACAGCATTTGACCTAATGGGAGGTTGTACTGGCAAACTAGATCGTCATAACGACCATATAATTTGCGAAATACTAACTTTAGACGAGACAGTAGAAACTTCTGTAACATCAACTTGTTTGTCAGTAGCCTACCTCGATTTAAAACTTATTATATGCAGAACAAGCTCTTGCTTGTCGAATCTGTTGAGAGAGATACAAACACTATATGCAGGTGATAATAGAATATTTCTGAAATTTTGTTAGAGGCTTTTCTTCTCTACATCACTATGCATTTAGTTTATGTTAGAGATGTGCGGCTTTAGAGAAGATTTCTGGTATATTTTAGCTCCATCCCTAAAGCCCCAGGGGTGTAGGAGTCGAGAAATTTACAATTGATGATTCCCTTGTCACAATGATGCTTCATACCAAATTTGAAAAGAACTCGAATAGCAGTTACCAAGAAGAAGTTAAAATGTTTAACTGTTTACACATTTCATCACTGACCATTTTGGCTCCACCCTGACGCTAAAACCCCTACCCCTGAAAACACGAAATTTACAATTTTGGTTATGGGCTACCTGCTCATTCTAGATAATCAAATGTCAACGGTATTAAAGAATATGTTTTAAAGATGTTTTACATATAAATACTTTATACCAAGCTTGGCCCCGTCCCTGTATTCAGAACCTCTATCTGGGAATCATGAAATGTACAATTTTGGTACAGGCCTTCTTGTACATGTATGTAGTTTTTCTTACACACGTGCGGGTGTAGAGAAGATTTTTGAAAATTGGTCAAATTTTGCCCCAAAGGCCCCATGGGCGCAGGAGTCCTGAAATTTACAATTTATGCCCCCTCCCAAAGATGCGTTATACCAAATCTGAAAGGAATTAGAATGGTAATTATCAAGAAGAAATTAAGAATGTTCTGTTAAAGCACGACGGACACTGGTCCTCCATCTGATATCTACTCGGGATATATCAGACATGTAGACTTATTTTTAAGTTAGATCATAGACCTATTACAACAGACCAACGATGGATGTCAAATGCAAGTGTCACACTACTACCATCCAAGGCCTGGTGAGCTAGCAACACTGCAACTCAAGTAATTACTATGTAGTTTGAATGTACGCAAACGCTGTATTTATAGCTGCGTAACTAAAATTTAAAATGCTGTTACATTAAATTTTCCTAACAACATGAAATATCAGCATTCTGACCATGTATACATGTAGAATACCACTGATCAAGTTCGTTTCAGGAATCCCTAGGCTTACATTTTGTAGGAAAATATTCTTAAAAATCCCACTTCTGGTGGTTGTAGAAACATCATAAACCTGTCCAAATTGCGCAGTCTCATAAACAATATACTCCTCATTTATACAACAGTTTCTTTGATAATGACAGATGCAAAATGACGGCATTCGCTGCGATAAGTATTTTAGATTGCATACGTCAACTGGAGAGAAATTAGTAATACGAAGAAATTCGGTCGTAAAATTTTGCTAAGAAAATAAACCTTGCAACAGAAGAAACGGATGCGATTTCCTCATGATAATGAAGTCAAAGAACAATAGCTATTGTAAGCTACATGAAATACAGGTTAAAAAACACCAGTCATAACGCAACCTATTGTTCCTACAATGTGACGAATGTCCTCAAAGTTACATACCATGAATGAGATGGATAGCTAGAGAGTATGTCTTGTTTGTTTGTTTGTTTGTTTGTTTGTTTATAGCCGCCTGAGCAATTTTTCAGCTATCCGGCGGCTGAGTATGTCTTGTCAACTAGAGACTGAGAGTGTACAGTGATATACATCAATGAACAATTTATGAAACGTCAAAACAAAACATATAAATAAATTGAAGAAATTAAACAAATTCATGTTTTCAACGTTGGAGAAAATATTTATGTGCTGTATTATTAAAATCTGTACGTTGTTTTGAGGCTTGAAATTCCGTCATAGCTTCAATCAATAATAAAAAATGTCTATCCTTGAACGCTTTTTGGACCTTTTACGAACATTATCGTTAAAAAACGACACCTAACTACGGCAGTTGATGAAATATTCAGACTGCTGGTTATGTGAGAAGGCACGGAAATGTCGCAATCAGTAGGTAAAATAAATCAATATATGACAAAAATATACACATTTACCGCAGATTTCACCAGTATCTGTAAACCAGTCCTGCGAAACGAACCAAGATCAAACGAAACAAAATCAAACGGCATCCAAATCAAACTACACGAGACAAAGTCAGCTTTAAGAATTTGGTTTCTATTTTGTCTCTTTAAAAAAGAAAGAATGTACATGCTAATGAGGGAAAGTGACATTTATCATAAGGTATACACAATGCATAATTTGGTAGAGGCGTTGTTCATGAACGATCTGAAACTGGGTAGTGTCTACTACTTAAACATCCACGGAACAACTAGATGTTGATTAAATCAAAGTACATCATATATAATATTTACATCAGATGTTTTTACCTTCCATATCTTTACCATTTTAATGATAGCCATTTTCTCATAAATTCAACAATGCGCGTATGAATCTTGATAAATATATACGTCTACTTCAACGGCTGGGAATTCCAGTAGAAATGATTTGTTTGTATATCGTCTAACGTCCCGATCGAAAATATTTCACTCATATGGAAACATCACCATTGCCGGTGAAGGGCTGCAAAATTTAGGTCCAAGCTCTGCGCTTGCGAACTTTGAGCAGGAGGGATCTTTATCCGGACACACCTGCAGTTTTTGCGGTCTCATCTGAAAGACCACCTCCAGTTAGTTGCCTCTTACGAAAAGATATTAAGGGCTTAATTTAACCCGGATCCACAAAGGATCGTTTAAAGTCAGCATTCCGAAATTTCTATGGTCGCTATAATGATCTAATTTGGAAATACAGTTTTCACTGAAGTGATCGGTGTCTGATGTATTTCATATAGATTGATAGGCCATTCTTTACATACTGATTTTGATTACGGATTACATTGTTGACCTGATCAAGATATAGGGCGCACGGCGGGTATGGCCGGTCAACAGAGGATGCTTAATCCTCACAGGCACCTGATAACACCTCTGGTGTGTCCAGTGGTCCGTGTTTGCTATTTGCCTTTCTCTTAATTTTGCATCTTTTTATGTAGGATTTACGAGATTGATCACTGTTCGTTATCTTCACTTATTCATACATATAATTACATTTAGCTACAACTACAACTATACCTTCGCCACGCAGTAAAAGTCACAGGTCTCTTGGACTTGACCTTAAAATTTTGTTCACTCTTATACAGACACCGGGTTCTGGTAAAGCATTACAAGTATTAGTATTGACGTACACATGTTGCTCACAGCCGTAGCATGAAAAGTCTTATCGTGCCAGCCATCTCTATTAGAGTGATTTTTTTTAAATGCGACATAAAACAACATACATACAAAACTACAAGGCATCTATGTCGGGAAGTTTTGCAAATTCTGATGAAAACGAGCATTAAAATAATCATCTGAAAGTTAGAAATAAAATAAAATGACGAAGCTACCTAATTAGACAATAGTCAGACATAAAAGACTAAAAAGCAAAACTCTGTTGCTTGTGACTTTATAGATGGGGATTGCATGATGTGAAGATCTATCGGCGGGACAGCACATTGTTACATTGTATTTCTTCAAAGACAAGTGTAAAAAGGCAGGATGCCTTTGAAAACATGAAACTCAAAAGTTTTCTTCAGCTAATTGGCACCAAGCTTTTGATCAATCGTTATAATATCATATCTATGGAAGTCGTTACACGAGTTCATAATAAAACAATGTCATATTTCAACTGTTTGACTAGTTCTGGGATGGAAGTAAAAAGATATCTTTTGATTTTTTTTCTATATCAGATTTTCATTTGCTTGCGTGTCGTTTAAATGATCGACCTTCCTATTATAATTATGAATTTTTTTTTCAAATTTTGCATGTATGGGGCAGTTAAATTTTTGTATCATTACTGATGAGTACTGTACCTGTCAAATCATTGTGATATGAATGATATTCCTGTCTATATAGCCACAAAACATGCCAGATTTACGTGCTTTAGTTTGAAAACGTTGGGAAAAGATAATGTGGTTAAATTTTCAAGTTTCTTTTTTATGTCTGCGCGTACATTTTTGTACTTTTCTGGACATTAGAATTAGGTTGAATGTTACAATCCAATTTTCATAAAATATAGGTATGATAAATATGATAACTAACAAAATGTACTGTATGCTGGGACTTATCTATTTATGATTTTTACGTTGACATTTCATTCGAGAATTTTTCACTTTTTCACAGATGTCAGCACCTGTAGGTATAGTACCACAAAATTTGGTCTCTGCATAGCGTTCTGTATGTAGGTTTCATCCAAGAGACCGTGACTCTCACTTCTAAGGAATATGCCGAGCGTTTGGCAAAGGACAGGCAACTTCCTATTTTCATGTCTTCGGGTTAACATTTTCAATGCACGAGCAGGACTCGAACTTACGACCTTCCGGTCACCAAATGAACGCTCTGATCACTGCACTACGATATACCATGTATCCAAGTAAGCAAAGTACAAGACCTTTTATGGATGTAAATACATATGATGTAAAGTTAAAATAATACAACATTAAGAGTAGGGCAAACACGGATCCCTGGAAACACCAGGGTTGGGATCAGGTTGTAAGCATCCCCTGTTGACCGGTCACACCCGTTGTGATCCCTAAATTTTGATCAGGTAAACTAAGTAATCCGTGGTCAAATCAGCATGTAAAGAACAATTGGTACGAAATAGACAGCATTTGATTTAATGAATTTTTTTTTTGGGGGGGGGGGGGGGGTGTTTGCATGTTTGTTTTACGTCTCGTCGAGAATTTTTCACTCAGATTGAGACGTCAGCAGCTGTAGGTACAGTACCAGGAATTTAGACCTCAGCGCTCAGGGCCGTAGCAATGAGGGTTCTTTTAACTTGCCGCCTCTGTTTTTAAAGTTGTATCTGAAAGACCTGTGATTCCCACTTCTAAATGCCGAGCGTTTGGCGAAGGGGCAAACACTACCCATGTTTGACGCGGCCATGACACGAGCGGGACTCAATCTCACGACCTCCGAGTTACGAAGCGAACGCTCTACCAATGAGCTACTGCGACAAGTTATTTGATCTAATGATAATTTGTATTTGCAAAAGAGATCCGATTCTTTATAATGACATTAGATTTGCGAAGTGGTGACTTTAAACGAGACTGTTGAAACCCCTGTAATATCATTTTTTAGTGAGTAGGCTGTCTCGGTTTAAGAAAACTATCATACAGAGAACATATTACGTTTGGAAACGTAAACACCATGTACAGGTAATAATGGAATATTACATAATTATAGGAGGTATACGATGGAATGCCTAATGGCATCTCTTTTTCATAAAGTTGAATTGTTAGTATGTCGTTAACATCTATTTTCAACATATGAATGAAAGTTAATAGTTGAAGGTCACATCAAGAAACTTCTTCTAATGAATATAGTTTGAGATCACAGTGCTTAATTTTTGGGCACATTTTCGTTTAACAAGTGTATCATTACTATGGATAGAAACCTTAGGGCTTTCATTTTTGGCGAATTTTTCTCATTCACCAAAAGCCAATATTACCAGCGCGCAAAATTACTCTATACACTGTAATATAGGAGCACAATTTGTAGCCAGTGGGAGTTCCAACAAACCGTTGGAAGACCAGATCTGCTAATTAGTATTCATTATAGTAACAATACTATTTATAATTATGTAATGAAATGATTAATATCAGTCCTCCTATTGACGACAGCGAAGAAAGGGTTGTAAATCAATATTTAGTAATAAGATGTTGTAATTTTATTGGAGTTTGCGTTATTTCAACAGAAAGGGTACGTCAAAATTATATCCCCAAAGATCGATAATGATATTACAAGTAAAATTCATCAAATTGTTGCGTAAAATAATGTATTGGTAACTCAATTATCATCAAAGTTTATTCTGATACAAGTAATTTAATAAACCATATGTGATCATGTTGTTGCAATATCTAGGGACCCCGTTTTTGAATAACAAAACTTAGTCATCAATGGGGATTTTCAGGAAACTGATATGGGAGCTCAACTGATAGGAAAGGCAACGAGTCTTTCAGACAAGGCCAAAAGTTGTGTCTCATGTATCTTAGATATTTCAGTGTTTTATTTGAAATAAAAATGAGAGAGAATTTGGCCTCTTCCCCAGAAACAAACAATGACGTCGCGGTGTAGAGTATCCCCTCGCAACATAGTGTTTTCCAAATTATGCAACATAATGACCTTGTCTTTTAGAAAAGCAACAAGAAATTAAGTTGTTTATGCAAGACACATGTATAATTAAAATTAGATGTCAAAAACACTCAAATTGATGCACCAAAGAAGTTTTCGGTAGTCTCCCTCCAATGACCATAACCTCTGAATTTGACCTTGAAAATCAGCAGGAATCCAATCCAGATCTTTCTGAAGGTTTGATGAAAATAACAGAAAATGTGTTTTTTAAGCAGGGAATTTGTAAATGTCTTTTCAGTGACCTAGACATTTTACAATGACTTTGAAAACCATTAGACACACATATCTTCATGCATTCTACCATCAATTCCTGAAATGTAGCTCAAATTCTGCACACAAGGGATTTCCTTTCACGTGACTTGGACATATTGATATCCATTGCAACAACAAAACAGACAGAGCGGCAAAGAATGCATTTCAAAATGGTATTGTACACTTTAAGATTCCTC
Organism: Ostrea denselamellosa; assembly: GCA_024699665.1. Lineage (NCBI taxonomy): Eukaryota > Metazoa > Mollusca > Bivalvia > Ostreida > Ostreidae > Ostrea > Ostrea denselamellosa. The sequence goes on along the minus strand of JAMZEH010000084.1, from coordinate 174,640 downwards.
ACACAGATTTAAAATATATCATAAAATTATATGAAAATGGTCTTTGGCAAATATATTGGGAATTCTGTAACAAAAGTATACATTCTTCTATTCAAAACAAGGTAAACATACCGCGTAACATCGTAATGGAACGCCAGGACGAAGTTACTATTTCAAGCTTGTTCAAAATTGACACAGTTTTATTTAATAAACAGAGAACTTCACCCTGAACGTATATCTTGTGACTGCCCATTAACTATATGTCACATTTCTTTTAGAATGTAGTAATTACCCATACTAAAACCTTTTAATAGTGTACAATCAATGCAAGAACTTTTTACATAAATCAACAATCATATTAATATGCAAATTTACAAGATTGCAATTTTTACAGAAAAAATCTGAATACTTTTATAATATAACTACTTAAATACATGATTTATTTTACATGTTTACATAACTTTGGCTTTTAAGTCCGTCGGGTGGGACGTTAAAGGAAAACAACGCCCTTGGCACGAAAAAGACGGTTTCCCGGATTTTCGAAAAAGAATTCACTACGCTCACTTGATTCCATCGTGGAAACTTAACTTTCACAACCAAACATATTTTAGTTAGTTAACCGCCGTACAATGACTGAAACAATGCCAACACGGTGTATAACTCTATACAATCAATCAATCCTTTCACGTGTCCCAGCGATTTACCTTTACACGATATATTTCTCTTCATACTCTTGTTTTTGTTTTCCTTATAAGAATTATGAGATTGATCACTGTTATCTTCATGCTAAAACTATATTATATGCTGTCGATATCGAAGGAATAAAACCCCCTGTTTTATATATATAAGTTGTACACTTTATACAAATTATGCAGTTTACCTTGATCAAATTATGAAATATAATCAAGCTAATTTCCTATTTATTTATCCCCTGGACTTGGACAATGAACGCCCCTTTTCAAATTAATTGAATTTCATGATTATGTGACGTCTTGATTAAATCAACTTAAAACCTCACGTGATCATGATATGGCGACGCGAAAACGTGTAGGCTGTTAGCGAGACAAAGAAACAGGGTAGAGAAAACCAATTAGAGCATTGGAAGGGGAGCTAAATTTCACGTTTAACACAAAATCATATTAATATACGACTATATCCTCTTCTTCTGACGAGACGTAAAACAAACAACCAACTTCTCTTCTCCCGTGATGTTTTTAATAAGTTTTCCCGCGCTTGCGCACATCCAAACATTAATCCTTCATAAAATCATTGTTTCTCCTTTGCATTGAATAGACCACTATTTCGTTAATATCAATATAATTAGTCAAAGTCGTCAGATATTATTTTTCAGTGTTCGTCATGCTAACAACATCGAGAAAAATGTTGTTCAATACCGCGCATACGAGTATAGCTTTACCATGCATTGATTATCTGCAGGGAAACTACCAGTAAATCCTTTATCACTGACATACAATATTTCTTATGCAAGTGAACTCCAGCGCGTTTTCATCTGTTCGCTTGAGAAAACTTTCAACAAAGGAGAAAACTATTAAAGTACATTTATTTTGTTTATTTAATACTTCAAACCATTTGACTGCCGACTAACAATTAGTAAATTTCCATATCTTTATATCTAGCTCACCTGAACTATAATATAAGCTCAAGTAAACTTTCTGTAAAATATGTTAAAATGACCTTTGATAGCATTGTGCTTAGATATAGAGCATTACTTTTGTCGTAAACATCTTAACTGTTGTCCGGCGTTCATCTGTTCCTTAACTTTACAAATTTGACTTCTCCTCCAGAACCACACGACCAATTTCAGCCAAACTTGTCATAAAGCATCTTTGGGTAAATGGATTTAAAACTGTTCAATGAAGGGACACATCCTTTTCAAAGGGGGAGGGGAGTAATTGGTGGTATACTTCTCAAGAACCATTTTATTAGAAAATACTAAACTTCTGTGAAAGCTTTCGTAATGAATAGCGATTCAAAATTGTTCAAATCATGGTTCCAGTGGCCATTATTAGTCAAATCAATATGCACCTTTCTCAGGTTGAGCAGATTTCAGTTTATTCAAGTCATGCCCCGGGGGAAGGGTGGGACCACAATAAGGAATCAAATTTATATATGGCAATATATTAGGAAACCTCATGTAGATATGTTCTCATGACTAGATGATTTGTCATCATTATCATGCAAGCATCTTCGGGCTCTGCAGACCTGGATCTCAATAGGGATTAAAGTTTTACAATCTATGATCTTTGACCGGTCGCGGTAGCTCAGTGGTTAGAGCGCTCGCTTCGTAACCGGGAGGTCGTGAGTTCGAGCCCCGCTCGTGCCATGACCGCGTCAAACCTAAGACGAAAAATAGGTAGTGATTGCTCCTTCGCCAAACGCGCGGCAATTAGAAGTGAGAATCACGGGTCTTTCGGATATGAAAGCGGAAAACGGAGGTCCCGTATCACGGTAGGCGTTGGCACGTTAAAGAACCCTCACTGCTAAGGCCCTGAGCGCTAAGCATAGGTCTAAATTTGTGGTACTTCACCTACAGCTGGTGACGTCTCAATATGAGTGAAAAATTCTCGATGGGACGTAAAACAAACAAACAATCAATCAATCAATCTATGATCTTTGAACATTTTCTTAGGAAGGATATTGATTAGATATATTAATGTACCGGCATTCCAGTGTCCTGCAGATTCATAATTGACTGGGTTGGCATATATAAAGAATCGTTTTACATAGTAATATATAGGAAATGAAAAAAATATTTCAAGGGTGGCAGTGCCACCTTGAATCATGGCAAATCAATATACAAACGTTTTGAATTCAATTTTTTTTTATGGACCCAAGTGAAGGGTTAGGCTAATACAATTATGGATACTTATTTACACATTACTCCAACTGACATATTGACACGTCACATATAGTGCATACGGCCCTAGAAGTGAGGGCTGTTAAATGTGACAACGCTTGCCGCGACAGAGGACCTATGCTTTTATTTTAAATACCAAACGCTTGGCAAAGGAGCAATTACTACTATGTTTACATTTTAAGGTTGACGCGCCGCCGCAATGGCACGAGCGGAGCTCGAACTCACGACCTCCCAGTTAGGAAGCGAACGGTCTAACAATGATAATGATTGATTGATTAAATATTGTTTAACGTACTGATCGACAATCTTTCACTCATATGGAGACGCCAAAGAGCTACCGCGACTGGTCATATTGATGTTAAGGCGTCCACATGTTCCGTTAAGTTACAACGCTATGCGACAAGGTCATAATATACAGTCAAAAATTTGTCATGAGATTAAAGACAGTAAAGATCCTTTAGAAATTCTTTTTGGCCAATGGGCCTCTTGCAAGCTTATCATCCGAGTTGATTTTATTAACGTTATATATTTAAAATTGTTTGAGTCTTCACTTCGTGATCCGGAGGTCCTAGGTTCTGTCGCCAAACTCTCGGCATATGAAGTCGAGGGTCGCAGGTCTTTCGGACAAGGCATTAAAAACGGAGGTCCTGTGTTGAGGCAGGCCATTGGTACAATAAAGAATGCTCTAAGCGCAAAACCTATGTAGAATTTCAAGTATACACGTATGTATTAAACAACTCTGTGTCTCTGTTTTACTGGAATGGATTGAAGAGACATCTATCTTGTTATTTCATGTTTTTCTCGTATGTTTAATATGGGCTGATTTCACTGCTCATCTGAGTGTAAAACAGATTTATATCTTTACTATTCAATGTTAAACTAGTTACATGTATAGTATTACGTGAAACTTAAGAGTACCAGTATTGTACTCTCGATTAGGCGCGCACATAGTGTACAGATCCTGACAGTTTCATTTGATAGATGCTATTTTTCAAGAATTCAGTTTGCAGTTTCATTGCATGGTACGGCAAATAGCATTGTACATTCATTAGCAGATCTTTGCACACATTTCTTTTGTCTTCTGTTCAGTGGATTTACATTTTTAAAATTAATTTAAAAAAAAATTGTTTTCGAAATTGCATTAAAACCCTACCTAATCAATGTTAGAGTAAGGAAAGTGTCGCCGAGTAACAAAATAATCAGGTCATGCCATCTTCCCCAGCGCTTTTTGAAATATATCCTTGCTTTTTGCTACTTTGATTAGTAACACGTAGTTTGTGATATTGTATTTCATATCAAAATAATCCTGAGAACGTATTACTCACCGAAGGCAATGAACGTCATGTATGATTTTTTAATGAACTCGCATATATAAAATGAAAACAATAAACATAATTTGAAGAAAAAGCCCCCCCCCCCCCCCCCCCCCTCCCCCAAGTATTTCAACTGTAAACGATATATGTAGACATACAATTAACGCCGTTTGTTGTACAATTTGATATATATAATATGTAGACACAATAAATTAACGCTGCGTGTTGTACATTTTTAATTCATACCTGCAGAACTCGGTTTCACTGATTTCCATGATAATGATTTTTTTTCTCGTGATGTACATGATGAATTTCTGCACAAAATTTCAATCAATATTACCTCCAATCAATACTTTTTCAACAATGGTGTAGTTTAATGTTTATGGTATGTCACCAAAATGTCTTAATGGGAATAAAATAGATACATATTTCTTCCATATCGTTGACACCATTTATGAATATGGGTTATAAACCATTCGATTTTGTCTTGTCAAAAGGAAAATAAATTGATGATTTACATAGGGTAAGAATAACGCGATAGAGCCTCGAAATTTATACGAGTATTTTTTTATAGTTGGGTAAATGTGTCCAAATAAACACATTTTCATTTTTTCTTGGTATGAACATTTTGTAAGCGTAGCAAGATCATTTCCAGGGTTTGTGAGATAAAAATCCACCAAGGCCAGTGCTGTAATTCTGAGACCTCGTCGATTTTGTTTCTTTGATTGTTTTACGTCCCGTCGAGAAGTTTTCACTCCTGCTGAGATGTCACCAGCTGTAAGTGAAGTACCACAAATTTAGACCTATGCTTAGCGCTCAGGGCCGTAGTAGTGGGGGCTCTTCAACGTGCCAACGCCCGCCGCGACGCGGGACCTCCGTTTTCAAGGTTATATCCTAAAGACATGCAACTGTCACCTCTAAATGCCGAACGTCCAGCGAAGAAGCAATCATCGCGCAATGTTTGACGCGGCCACGGCACGGACGGGACCCGAACCCACGACCTCCTGGTTACGAAACGAACGCTCAAACCACTGAGTTACCGCGACCGGTGAAACCTGGTCAAATTCAAACCAAACTTTTAAGGTCATATCTCAAAGATGTTTAGTTTCATTTGTTAAGCAGGGTGCTTGGAACAGCCAATATCTTTGTTCAGAGGTAAACTAATCAGTTGTTAGACATGTGCATGTTTGCACGTTTTTGGATTTGTTTTTGTGTGTGTGGGGGTTGTTTTTTTGTTTTGTTTCGTTTAATTTTGTTGTTTCTTTGTTTTACTTTATTTGATACAGGTCGCGGTAGCGCAGCGGTATAGCATTCGATTTTACCCGGGAGGACGTCAGGTCGAGGTCAGCTCGTGCCATGGCCGCGTCAAACTTATGACGTAAACATAGGAAGTGATTTCTCCTTCGCCAAACGCACGGCATTTAGAAACAGGAATTACAAATCTTTCTGATATGACCTTAAAAACGGAGCTCCCGTGTCTCGGCAGGCGTTGGCACGTTAAAGAAACTTCAATGCCACGGTTCTAAGCGCTATACATACATTCTGTAGGTGTATTGATTGATTAAATATTGTTTAACGCCCCGCTCGAGGATCTTTTACTGGAATGGAGACGTCACCATTGCCGGTGAAGGACTGCAAATTTAGGCCTATCTCGGCGCTTATGGCCTTTGAGCAGGGAGGGATCTCTTACGTGACACACCTGCTGTGACACGGGACCTCGGATTTTGCGATCTCATCCGAAGGACCGCCCCATTTAGTCGCCTCTTACGACAAGCAAGGGGTACTGGGGATCTATTCTAACAACCCGGATCCCCACAAGGCCTGTAGTTGTAAGTTTATGGTTCTCAATATGAGTGAAAAATCATTGAAGGGACAAACAAACAAAGAAAACGCTTTGACACCATATTATTATTAAACAATAGTTTCAACTACCATTTAAGAAACTACAGTGTAAACCCGTTCAGACGTCGTCTTTTAACTTTTTAGATATTTCACACTCTAACCAGCAAAATCAACAGAGCAGACAATTAAAAAATCCAGATGTGAAAAACGTCTACGGAACACAAAACATGTGACTATTTTTTTGTCCTTTGATACAGAAGGATACTAACTACATACGACTTAAATTTATAGGGCATCTTTTCAAAATACCCACCGATCCATTTGATAAATTTTATCACTAAATATCCATAACATGACCTATAAATACTTTTACAAACTTAAGAAGAATTTAATCAAGCGAAAACGCCTGCAGGTTTTCCTTCTCATACCAAATAGAATCATCCCAGAATTACCGTGATTGCACTGACCTAATGACTCCGCTGATGACGTAGGTCACTATAGCCATCACTTCTGTTAAATACTGTTAATAGTTGTTTTTAAAATTAATGGATTTGGTGGCGCGTGGCCTATTCTTGAACCAACTGCACAAGTTAGTCAAGTTTAACATGTCATGAACATAATGTGACATTGCTCTAACCTTGACACAACAACCAAGAACCAGGACATCCACTTTTTTGGGATCCAACAAAGGAAAGTACACGTGTGGGAAATAATGTTGATACTGTTTTTCTCTCTTAGCTGATATACCCACTAGGTGCTCATTCTTATTCAGTGTTTCTAGATCCCCTGACGTGATGAACAGTATTTAAAAAAAACATTTACTACAATAATTGAAATTTAAATCCTTTTCATACACACACACAAAAGGATAATTATATGAAATGAGTAATTGGTGGATTGAAATTGAAACCTTGAACCATACCTTCACATTTTATGGAATACCCATCCAGGAAGATATATTAATAGTACTTCTGTGCATTATACGTTTCTTATTAAAAATGTATCATTTGCATGGATCCCAGTTTCATTTTTGTTTCCTTAATATATGCTTTGATCTAATTCAACAGTTAACAACTGAAGAATAACGTAGGTGAAAGTTGGATACGGATCAGGATTCACTGAAATGTTTTCTGTCAATTAACATTTACTGACCCAAACGCTAACATGGCCCCGGGAAGTGTTTGTCAGGTATTTTAAGCCAATGAATAATTTAGGGATTGAACACTACTGGATATAAACAAGCCGTTGAAATAAAAAACAATAAAAGTATTGAAGATTCGTGACATTCTCTATGAATCCCCACACACATACACACGAATGGTCCCGTTACTACATCCTCCTTCGCAATGAATTGCGAGGGGATAATAATTCGAGGCGTATTGGGCAACCGGTTCCTTTAATGACAAAAGCTATTTTAATAACGCATTTTTGACAATAACGCAGCCACCTCCTCATTTTTAATATATATATATATATGTGTGTGTGTGTGTGTGTGTGTGAGACGCACAAGGATATACAGGCTGAGTACATTAATTATTGCAGGAAGTCTACTTTTTCATGCTAATGAAGATTTCCAAAACACACACACATTATACAGAGAGAGAGAGAGAGAGAGAGAGAGAGAGAGAGAGCGGTGTTTAATAGGAACTTTTAAAAAAATAATTCATAATACTCACTTCATAAATGTAATAACTCCCACTTTAGAAATATCATGTTTTAGAGAATCCCAAGATTTTTCTAAAATTTCAATCTGTGCAACGGTCAGTGTTGGTACTTCCTGTTGAACATCCAGATATTTTGTCTTGTTGTTTGATGTGAACCTTGAAGTTAAGCATCCCATGTTGAGGATTCAAGTCTACATCGCATCTCTCCTAAACGTCCGTTTCGTTTTCTAGCTATAAATAATAATGCGAAAAGTTTGTTTTCATTAAGTACTGTGAACTCTGAAACGAAACACTGGAAGTAATTTAATATTTCCGTAAACTCTTGACTTGTTCGCCAAGTTTTAAAATTGAAAATCGGTAAATCAGCCTTTGGGCTATACATGCGACTTGCCCTCTGTCTGGTACTGTACGTATCAGTTAACGAATGTTATCTGCGTTATTCCACTTAAAACTATCGGTACACTGTCCGATCGGAATCGACCACCAGTATCATGCGTGTAATACAGAACACGTGTTTTTGTTCACAGTATGAAATGCAGGAGACTTATTAAATAACGTGTGTTGTGTCAACATTGAAAACTACGGAGCACTGCATCGAGAAACGAAAATAGTAGATCAATTAAAGGTATATAACTCAGAAAGCCTTTGAACTGTATAAACTTCCCACGGACGTATAAATACTGTAAGGTGAATGTTTTGTTCCAGTGTAGACTGTAAATGTGGTACCGGCTTTCCACTCTTACAGACTGATCTACATGTGTTGCCGGTGTAATGTAGAATATTGACCTGGATTGAAAATTGACCCAGGGTGCATTTTTCAACGTTGAATATTGAACTAGGGTGTTATTTTGTCCGTTGAAAATTGAGACCAAAAGACCCGGGGTCATTTTTCAACAGCTTGGTAATTTTTTTTTCTAATCTCCGATGACCTCAACACGTTGAAAATTGACTCAGTTGAATACTGACTCCAACTACAGAGTTTTGAACTGTCATTCAAATGGAAGTTGTTTTGCATGCCTATTCGATTTATATGTATCTACGTGTTAAAATTTCAGTTTCAAAATGTTCATTTTTCCAGAATGATAAACATTGGTCCGAGATCATCCCAATGTTGTTCATCAGTACACGATTATCTTATCGATTTTCATGTTTGAGGCCACGGATGTCCATGACAATCTTACTTATGATATAACTTTTTTAATTTCACAGCATTTATTTTTTTTTTAACATAATTGCATGTATGTGAGTTTACTGTCATTTTATGATTTAAAACATGTTATAGTTTCTTATACATGTGCGTAAATTTAATTCAAAAACAAAATACACCGCGGAAAACATAAGTGAAAACCAAACCATATTTCTTGAGGGCGGAAGGGCCACTTCAGAAACTCGTCACAGACAATCTTTTGATTACAAAGGGTCCAATGTCTTGTTTTGGTTACTTTAATATAAATAAATAACGCTGAAAATCAGGGTTGTCTGTCCAAGGCAGAAAGTTTTTGATACCCCCCCCCCCCCCCAAAAAAAAGGAAAGGACAAAAACACTTCTGAAGAACCAATCGATTCCTGGATATGCATAATTTTAAAAAACTTTACATGGATCCGCGTTACGTTGGAGGGTATTATTTCATTTACTATAGATTTTAAACTCTGAAAATCCCAAAAGGGAGGGATCTTCATCTACCTAACAAAATAAGCAATTGTCACGGAGTTCGTTATTTGACTGTTTGTTGAACTAGGCAGTGAAACTCCTGTAGAGACGTTACTTTCAGCTGTTGAAATAGGAAGTGAAAGTCTTAGAGAGATCTCTTTTATTTGTTGAACTAGGCAATGAAAATCCATTAGAGAAATCACTTTCAGCTGTTGAACGAGGAAGTGAAAGTCCTATAAAGAATTCACTTTCAACTGTTGAACTAGGCAGTGAAAGTCCTATAGAGAAATCACTTTCAACTGTTGAACTAGGCAGTGAAAGTCCTATAAAGAATTCACTTTCAGCTGTTGAACTAGGCAGTGAAAGTCTTAGAGAGATCACTTTCATATGTTATTTAAAAAGAAAGGTTTTCAAGATTGGATTGTACATGACTGAGTATGAGTAAAAATGTACATGTATCATGCCCCCAAACCACTAACATTTCCCAAATATTAAAATTACGAATTAAGGTTTCCCCAGATAATTGGAAACCTTCATCTTTAAAATGGTTCATATTTGAGATTGAAGATAATAATGTAAACATGTTAATCTACAGAATAAATATGAATTAACTGTAAATTTTTCATTGAATAAATCATAGTGTAAACATCAATTCATTAATATGTGTTTTTATGTTGTTGAATTTAGGACAGGTTTAATGATCAAAGTTTCACGACGCGGCTAAGTTTTCAATGGACTAGGGTCCAAATTTTACACCTTTGATGTCTATATTCAACGTTGAAAAATGACCCCGGGTCAATTTTCAACCCGGGTCAAATTTTTTCGGTACACCGGCTTCCCACTCTCACAGTCTGATGATGTACATGTGGTGACGCTTCCCACTCTCACAGTCTGATGTACATGTGGTGCCGGCGTTCCACTCTCACAGTCTGATGATGTACATGTGGTGCCGGCTTTCCACTCTCACAGTCTGATAATGTACATGTGGTGCCGGCGTTCCACTCTCACAGTCTGATGATGTACATGTGGTGCCGGCTTTCCACTCTCACAGTCTGATAATGTACATGTGGTGCCGGCGTTCCACTCTCACAGTCTGATGATGTACATGTGGTGCCGGCTTTCCACTCTCACAGTATGATGATGTACATGTGGTGCCGGCGTTCCACTCTCACAGTCTGATGATGTACATGTGGTGCCGGCTTTCCACTCTCACAGTATGATGATGTACATGTGGTGCCGGCTTTCTACTCTCACAGACTGATGTACATGCTAAGACAAGGGAATTTACAGAAAGCAAACATCACTCGACAAACACTCGCATTGCTAAATGATTTCTAGAGTATGACCAGTGTTTATCTCTTGAATGACTTCTTAAACTCCCTGGTAGAATATTGGACGACAGATTGTGAGCAATAACGTCATTTGCCTCATTATCGACATCAGTGAAACAAGTCGATTTAACGGACTTCTATGTGTAATGCGTAGAAACATATTAAGCTCCATTGAAGGTCCATTCATTGTATTGATTAAGTTTTCCAAATGAAGTTTGGGAACATTTGTTTTTACTCTGTTTCTTATTATAAGGTCTTTCATTTTTCAACGGAAGACCTTATAGTGATTCTACGGTTTATTATCCACAACACTTGCTATAATCTATTTTTTCCCATTAAATGACGAAGTATGAAAACCAAATTTATCTTTTTATAAGTAAAATGAATAAAATTTAATATAAGAAATTTAATTTATTCCATTTTTTTTTTTTTTTTTTTTTTTGAGATAGAGTTATATACATGTAGGGAGGGGTAAAATATTGGATATCATAAAAAATTGAAGTCCTCATTTTGGAAGGGAATTTTATATTTAAAAAATAAGATGTAATTTTTTAAGTGTTATTGGGATATGACACGAAGTTGGTCACATGATCCAATCATATAACGCCCGAAAGGTGTTGTAGTAGATTTGATCACGTACCAACTTCTTGTCATATCCCAATAAAACTCGAAAATTATATTACTTTTTTATATTTATGTTTCTATTTGTATTGTTCTCATCAAGCTTTCATATTTGTATAGGCAGACAATCGCACAGCACAAGATATAGTTCATTAATGTTTGAACGAATAAATAACTGGGAACAATATCTAGGAGAATATAAAATATAAATATTTATGTTAGAAGGATTAAAAAAGATGAAACAAATGTAAAATAAAGATTATTGTTTGTTTGTTTGTTTGTTTTACGTCCCGTGGAGAATTTTTCACTCATATTGAGACGTCACCAGCTGTAGGTGAAGTACCACAAATTTAGACCTATGCTTAGCGCTCTGGACCGTAGCAGTGAGGGTTCTTTAACGTGCCAACGCCTACCGTGACCTCCGTTTTTAAGGTCATATCCGAAAGACCCGTGATTCTCACTTCTAAATGCCGAGCGTTTGGCGAAGGAGCAATCACTACCTATTTTTCGTCTTAGGTTTGACGCGGCCATGACACGCGCGGGGCTCGAACTCACGACCTCCCGGTTACGAAGCGAACGCTCTAACCACTGAACTACCGCGACCGGTAAAAAAGATTAAAAGCGTCAAATTAACTCATTTGAAAACAAGAAGAGCGGAGTAAACTACATCAGGTCAATCGGTGATGGAAAAACGGTGGCGGTCTCCTTCTTTATTTAAATTTGTAAACGCAATTGTTGAACATAGATTTCAACAGAGATTCTGAGGATCTAAGAGAGATGACGAAGGATAATTGGGTAAAGCTGATGTTAAGTTCTACGTCAGCTTTTTGGAAGGGAACAACGGCATGTTCATCGTTTGGACTCGTGGTTGTAGCATTATACCGACAGATTTAGACGAAGTACAGGTACGTTGTATTTTATTCTATTTTATTTTTTACTTCCAAGGTGTATAAGAGAAGATAAACACAAACTGATAGAGACGTTTCGTTCAAACGAGAAATTTCTGTTCTAGGATTTAAATAAAGACTCGCAGCGGTGTCCTGACTTGAACAATTTTTCTAGCTCGAAACCAGCCTATAGCCTGATAGATATTGCCCGGAAACAACAGGTTACGATCATCATAAAGTGATTGGTTTTACGCCGAGTTGGCAATATTTCAGCCATTTTACGGCGGTTAAGCAACTGAAATATGGTTGGTTTTGAAAGTTGAAGTTTCTCTGACGGCCCCCAGTGAGCCTATTCTTTTTAGAAAATCAAGGAAACGATCTTTTATGTGCCAAGGGGGTTGCAATCCTTGACACGGGGTACCCGAAGGACCTAAAAGTTAAAAATACGTAAACAGGTAAAAATACATTTTGTGTACATGATTAGGTTATATTATAAAGTATCAATTTTTTCTGTAAAAGTCGTATTCTTGTCAATATTTTATAATAAGATGATTGTCAATATTTGTAAAAATTTCATGCATTGATTGCACATAATTCAAAAGTCTATTTCGTTTGGGTGTAAAATCACTACATTCCAAAAGAATGTGTTGTATAGTTTATGGTCAGTCACAAGATATACATTGAGGTTGAAGTTATCTGTTTAATACATATGGATATGTCAATTTTGAATGTCCGGTGCGTATTCTTAAAATAATAATTTCGTCCTGGCGTTTCATTACGATGTTACACGATTTGTTTACTTTGTTTTGAATAGAATAAAGTATACTTCTGTCACAGAAATCGCAATATATTTGCCAAAGATATTTACATATGTGCAAGAAATTATAAAATGTACAATATCATTTTGTAGTGCATTCTGTGCCTCTTTGACTGCTTTGTTGTTACCATGGATACCAATATGACTAGGAATTCAGCAGAACTCAACTATTTTATTTTGTTTAGTTAGAAGATAGTACTGGTTTAAAATGTATGGATGATCAATATTCATGTTACTTATAGACTGTAGACAAGATAGGGAGTCTGAGAATATAGTGAAGTATATATCATTAGTAATTTTAATGTATTCTAACGCAAGTTGGACAGCCTTTGCTTCAGCGGTATAAATTGTTGCTTCATCTGGGAGTCGTGCCGAGAAAACGTTGTTATTGATTATGCAGCAGCAGCGACTTTATTTTGGCCTTTTGAACCACCTGTATAAACATCAGTTGTAGAATGTTTAGATTGCTTTATTTCGGATAACTTTTGTTTGAAAATAACGGAATTTGTTTCAGATATTTTATATTCAGTAAGTGAAATGTCAACTTTGCGTTTTAGTAATTTCCATGGTGGTATATCTGAACGTGATGAGGTTTTATGAAAGTCCAAAGGTAGGTTAGAATCATGTAAATGTTTTTTGACTCGGAGACCAATAGATTTTATACACGTCTGATATTTGTAATACAAATCTTCAAACTGTGGATGGAAAACGCAGTTATATGCAGGATTGTCATAAAGTTTTGTTTATTTGTTTGTTTTACGTCCCGTCGAGAATTTTTCACTCATATTGAGACGCCACCAGCTGTAGGTGAAGTACCACAAATTTAAACCTATGCTTAGCGCTCAGGGCCGTAGCAGTGAGGGTTCTTTAACGTGCCAACGCCTACGGTGACACGGGACCTCCGTTTTTAAGGTCATATCCGAAAGACCCGTGATTCTCACTTCTAAATGCCGAGCGTTTGGCGAAGGAGCAATCACTACCTATTTTTCATCTTAGGTTTGACGCGGCCATGGCACGAGCGGGGCTCGAACTCACGACCTCCCGGTTACGAAGCGAACGCTCTAACCACTGAGCTACCGCGACCGGTTTGTCATAAAGTGAATCTAATATTAGAGTGCCGTAATGTAAATATCAAAGACATCGTATGAATTCGCCATACTTCCGAAGTTGCAGTTTTAAGTTGCAGACGGTATTTTTAAAAGATTGATTTATTATTGTTTTCCTCCATGCTCTAAATTTTTCAGTTATCTGGTGGCGTCCAGTTTTTATTAGTGGAGGAGAGAACCCTGATACAATGTACCTGGGAAGAGACACCGACCTTCCGAAAGTAAACTGGCAAATTTCCTCACACATATCAACGCGAGCGAGAATCGAACCCGCGCAGACTAGAGGTGAGATGCCTTGTGATTTTGAGCGCAATGCTCTAACCACTCGGCCACGGATGCCCCCATTTTTAAAACAACTGAACGGTATGTTGAATGTTTCTGTTTTATTCATTAATGAAATCCTTGTCTGTTTACAAAATAAACTCTCTGTAAAATTTCTGATGCGTTTTATTTTTTTGTTTACGTTATGATGTTAAGACAGGTGAAGGTACCTAGAACAAATGACTCAAATACTTTTGAAGCGGTGATTGTATTCATACGCAAGAAAAAGTCTATTCACGTGACTGACTTCATGTAATGGAAAAGTGAATGTCAATTTCGTTAGTAGTTTCATATAAAGCAAAAACATTAGCAAATGTAAATATCTGTGCTTATTACAACCAAACTAAGTCATTATACAGCTTACAAGGTCTAGGCCATAGCCTCGATCGCCTTGCAGATGGCGTGACAATATGCCGCAAGCTAAGTAAACATGAAACGGGTGAAATTGTAAAGAAATGTTTGGTTATATTTTTCAAAAGCAATTGGTCTAAATGGAAACGTCTTTTCAATTGTAATAACATTTTAAAATTTGAACAATAATCACTAGAGTACAATTTTACTGACGGACTTTAAAAACGCAACACTTGATAATTTTATACATTATAAACTTGTTCATACCTCTAATAAACAAATTCATAGTGGCATATTATAAACCATGCCAACTGAACACTATTATTTGATTTTGAACATCATTTTGTTTACAAAGAGGCTAGAGTTGAAATGAATGTGAGTGAGGGGTGCGTAAAAAATGTGGTTTTGTCACTAGTATCGGGTATGACCTCCATTAGCAGTGATGACGGCGATGTTACATTGATTGACAAACATTTCGGATGGTCCTTTGAGGAATATTCTGCCATTCCCCCAACAAGACTCTCCCTAATTCTTGCGGATTCTGATGCTGAGGCTGGCGGCTGCTCACACGTCTCCCCAGCTCGTTCCACAAATGCTCAGTTGGATTCAAGTCTGGGGACATAGCGGGCCAATCAAGGATGTCAATGGCGTTCGTTTGAAAAAAAGTTTTGTGTCAATCTTGCCGTATGTGCGCGCGCATTGTCCTGTCGGAAAATTAACCCAGTTCCTTGCCTTTACAGCATTTGCTTTACTACCTCACTACAATAACAAATATTCACAGGACGTAAGAAATGTCCGAGGCGAGTCAATAAGTAACCAGTCTAACTTATTTCCGGTTGAGATCCACCTCTTCTTTTTCTTTTTTGATGTAATTGCCCTTTAGTGTGGTGCACTTAGACCAAAAGTGTTCGAGTACCATCTGCCCTGAATTGAAAAAGTCAGGGTCCTTTTCATTGACCACTTCTCAACGACTTCTTCGTCAGACCGGAAATGACGTCCACGGATATCCTTTTTCAAAATTGGGAAGTCGCTATGAACTAGGCCAGGCGAAAAGACAGTATTAATTCATACCTGTTTCGCTTTGCAGCATCCATTGCAACTTTGCAAGTGTGGACTCTCGCGTTGTCCTGTTGCAGCAAAACACCTTTAGATAATTTACCTCGGTGTTTGTTACAGATGGCGGTTCTCAGCTGGTCTAGCAAGGTTGCATAGTACACTCCAGTTATTGTACTTCTCTTCGGTAAAAAGTCCAACACAATCATGCCTTTTGCGTTCCAATATACTGTGGCCATCACCTTGCCAGCAGATGGTTGCGTCTTGAATTACGTTGGTCTCGGGGACCTACCCGCTTGTGACTCTTAAGCTTTATTCTCTGGCTCATAATAATGAACCCAAGTCTCATCTACAGTCACCAGACGCAAACGAAAATCATTTTGTGACCTAAAATCTTTCAACAAGGCGCTGAATACTGATGATTTAATTGCTATTCGCTAGTCGTTAAGGATTTACGGAACACAACGGGCTGTTAGCTTCCGCATACCTAAATGATCATGCAAGATTGTTGAACCTCTACCATGTGAAACGTCTGCGCTATTTTGTCCACCTGAATTCGCCTATCAGAGTGTACCAGATCCCGAACTTTGTTACACATTTCTTCGTCGGTGACATCCAGTGGGCGTCCAGACCGTACCTGACTTCACGTTATACCGCGTTTGAATTCCCCTACCCAGAATTTAACCCGAGCATAAGATTGAGCAGAAGACCCACAAATATCGACTAACTCGCCGTGTATTTCCTTTGCCTGTTTGACCCTTTAAATACAAGTACCGAATTACAGCACGGTACTCAACTTTAGATGAAAAGCAGTTTGTCATTCAATATATTATTAAAGAATGACTCGGTACGCGTGCAATTTGTACCCAGGTATAAACATGTATTGAAACAAGGCATGAAAATCAAATCGTGACCGTCTCGGTCAATCGGAAATGGGATAGGCTGGTTACATATTGACTCGCTTTCGTATAATGTCTTTTAAAATTCACTTTCTATATGACCAATATTTTTCCCCAATATTTTTGATTTGTCATCTATTTGACACTTTTGGAGGCCTTTTAAAAGCTGCGTACCTAAAATTTTAAAATAGCAAACTCAGCACGACAGTCAACGTAATAGATAAATTGAAATCGGGATCAGGGTTTCTTCACAGAAGTCTCTTCGATATATGTATGTAGACAGTAAACAACCCCACGTGCAGTTACTAGTTATCTGATGAATTCCTTTATTTCCTATATTGCAGGTATAATGTAACTGATTTCATTTTTATGAAGAATAACTCACAAAACAATGTTTACAGCTGAGATTTTCCCCTTAGTTAAAAATCATTTGTTTTCAGAAGAAATATTTACATTTTTCCTTGAACTCTATTTTTTAAGCTCATGGATAAAAGTAAACAAATCAGAAATTTTCTACCCATTTTCAAAATAAATCTGGGTAAATCCACTATCAGTATAATGAAATTGTCTTTCATTATCCGGTGGGAGATAAGTTGCAGGAAAGAAATTTCAACAAAATTGATAAAATGAAATTTGTAGTAAATCGGCCGGCCGACATATTGAATTGCATGCTGGCTATACGAGGTCGACTACGGCACCTCGTAAACACTGAGCTACCGCAGCACTCTAATCCTACATTTTTGTAAATAGGAGAGAACTTCTGGCAGTTTATTTCTAGTCTAACTATCTATATTGATAATGAGATGACCTTTTAACTCAATTCACACATAAATTCTCTGTTACTCGTTCAGTTATTTCATATATTAAGTTATATATCATTATATACATTTGTTAATTCCCCTGACTAGGATCATAAACTTCACCTTAGTTTACAATGATTCTGTTCCAATCATTTCCCCCCCCCCCATTATCTTTTCGGGTTCAACATATACCTGCAGGATAGCCGTATATGCACCAACTTTCACTTTACATAAATCGATGCCAAAGGTGGCATACTTTTCATATCCACTGGGCTCGTTCGCTTTAAAAATTTGTGTGATACATATAGTATATTATACCAGGTATAGAACTATAATCAAATTAAATTTTAATTATGTTAAATTATTTAATTCGATGAAAGCCAAATCCGATTTTAAAAGGCTGTGTTTGTGGTAAATTGTTGAGAAAATTATTTAATTATTTTATCTTTTCGGGGTGAGGGGGAATCGGCAATCCTCGGATGATTCCTTACGCTTCGGCTACACTGTACTATGTGCGAGGAACGAGCCACATGAGGAGTTTCGAGTGGGGGTGGGTGGGGTTAGTTAGTTAGTTGAAAAGCTCTTATTCATTGGATAGGTTCATAAAATCGTTTCTTAAAAAGTGACGGTATTAAAAAGTATTAAATTGGAAAAGTTCAATTCTTTTGCAGCATATCTATTTTACTATTTTTGATTTGTGAAACAACATACTGTCAAAATCTGTGGAGGACTTAATATGTTTTCAACATAAGTTATAATGATTTTAAAACATTTATGCATTTGAAGTATACAAGATTTGTAATTTCTGCTTCTCTTATTCATAATAAACCATTTGATTAAAAAATGCTTAAGCCTATTTTCCATAATATTATTACATACAATAATTCTATTCCGCGTTTTAGCAATACCCAGCGAGCTCGGATGGACCGATAGCCCGTCAGCGAATCAAGCCTCAATGGATAACACATACGTAAATGGGAAAAGTCAAATTCTCTACATATGTTCACTGAAAATTCTTTGAGCCAGATAGACGCTGCTCTTTTCTTCAACTATCGAAATCTCTGTTGTTTCCGTTTTAATTACTACGAATGTAGTTCCGAGAATTTGGTTAATTATTTGCTTCAATAAGTATTCTAGTTTTATAATTGACTGCCAAAAATACAAGACTGGGGTAGACTTTGCTTTACCGGTCCCCAGGTATCAGGTTCCGTGCGCAAAACCGTGACGTCAAACCCGTTGGTAAGTTGTTTAAAACCCCAATTTTTAATTTTAACGACAGCTATTGCCGTCTTGAATTGTATACTTTGGCGCCTTATTTTGGGGACCAGTAAAGTAAAGTCGTTCCCAAGACTCTAACGTGCAATTTGTAATTCAAACATTTCTGATGATCAGACAAATTTTATCACACTTCGTATTTGTTTTTGATGTGACGTAACAGTACACTGTGTACGTCGACTGCATTATATTTCCCGCATTAAATGACGAGGCCGATCAGATGTCGGGTACATTGTATCCGGGTTCTCTCCTCCACCAATAAAAAACTGAACGCCACCAGATAACCGAAAAATTGTTGAGTGTGGCGGAAAACAAACAAACAAAAACAAACAATCGTTTAAATCACCATTACGCCATATACACAGACATAGGAGGGATGATTGCCGAACATAACCGTGTTGCACGGAGACCGAAGTCATACAAAGATGGAAAGTAAGGCGAGTAACTACACATTTCATTTCTTTTAAAATATCGTATCGTGTCATGAATGACATTAAGTATTACAAGTGTAAGAAAGTAATTAAATTACGCAAACGCGCCACTTACATGAAATTCCATTTATGAATTTGCAATAAATTTGGCATATTGTAAAAATTGCTTACAAATCTGACACGTACACATTTCCCCTCTTTCGCATTTTTCAGAACTGGTGACTCCGAGGTCAATGCACATCGGAAATTATGAACAGGAATTACTGACGGATCATGAATTGACATTTTCTGCGGATTTGGTGGGTTTATTGCTTCAGATTCTTTGAAGTTATCTGTATTAAATCACAAATATGTTGTTAAATTTGTTCTTTTATTTTTCAATTTATTTACCGTCAGTTACAGCTGATATTGCTTTCAATGGGCATGAACACGATTTGAGCTGAAAATGTTCAAATTATATTTATTTATTTTCATTTTTAATGTTTACAATGCTTAAGTAAGGTATTTCTAAGGATCAACCAAAGTTTGCTTTACAATGAGAATTTTCACTATGAAAACAAGGCTTGTGCCATGTGTTTGTTTACATATAGATTGCTTAATAGATAGATTGATTGTTTGTTTGTTTTATGTCCCGTTGAGAATTTTCCACTCATATTGAGACGTCACCAGCTGTAGGTGATATTATGCTTAAAACAAAATGAGATGAGAGAAGGCTACGATAATGAACAGTACCCAATCTTGTAATTCCTATAGAAAATACAAATCAAAGACATGGGCAAACACGGACTCCTGGACATATCAAAGGTTGGGTCTGGTGTCTAAGAGAAGTAAGCATCCCTTTTCGACTGGTCACTCCCGCAGTGAACCCTATATCTTGATTAGGTAAACGTAGTAATCCGCAGTCAGAATCAGTGTGCCAAGAACGGCTTAACAGTTTGTATGAAATACGTTAGACAGCATTTGACTTAATGGAAGGTTGTACTTGCAAACTAGATCCTTATAACGAATGCTGACTTTAAACGAGACTGTACAAATCTCTAACATCAACTTGTTTCTCTGTAGCCTGCTTCGATTTAAAAATTGACCATATGCAGAACACGCTCTTGCGTATCGAATCAGTTGAGAGATATAAACACCGTATGCTGATGATGATGGATTATTGCTAGATAGATAAGGAAAGTTGACGACGGAGAAAATTAAAATCATCCCGTTTGTCATAAAACTGGGTTGTTGAAAATATCTAAGTTCGAAGCAGTTGTGGAAGACTCTGTGGTGTCTTTTATTTAAAGTTTACTGGCCTTAGATATATCGAATCGACACAAGAATGAAAATGATCATTGTTGATAGATAAGACATCGTCGAAATATCTAAATGTTGAATTAAGAAATTTTTTTTCATGTAGAAGCTTTTGAATGGATTCTGCTTCATAAGAATAAAAACAACAGGCCAGCTAACGAAGGAGCACAATTCGTGCCCATTGTAATTCCAACAGATAGTTGGAAGACGTGATCTCCAAAGACTACGAAGATATTTTCAATGAGTAACTTTAGCATCTTTTTAATATCAATTTTGCTGTACTTGTGCGTGGAGTCAGAATGGTTTTTAACAAAATAATATTTTTTGGATGACTGATCACTAGTTACGAATGTTTCCTTTTACCATTTTTGTTGAAGAAGCAACTGTCTAAAAAGTTAAAATGTCTCCTCTTTAATTTATCGTTAGATATGGTCAAGTAAAGTCGTACGTTTTAACGCTTGGGTTTCTTGTTTGTTTGTTTTTTGTTTTGGTTTTGTTTTTGGGTTTGTTTTTTTTGGAAAAGTTTTGTGACTTCAAATTTACTAAAAGTTCTTAAGAATTTTTTAGAATACATATTTGATTTACACCACTTCTGGCATATGTTGTGGCAAATTACGTTTGAAGTTTCTCCTTCACGGCAGTTAGTGAGAAGCAAAGACAGGGGTCTGGTAGAATATTTACTCGATCGAGCAATGTATCAGTTTGTAAGGGTTTTTGTGCAGTTTGGGAATCTAGTACAGGTACGATAACTCATATTCATCCACTCCATTTACTGGGATTATACAATCCGGTTAAAACAAGTATGAATTTGAAGATTTTCATCTTTTGAAAGGGAAGTTGGTGTACGTGTAAGTGCGATTACTAAACTTGGAATTAATGCCAAGTTCGTTTACAATGCATTTGTAATAATGAGTCTTACAAACAAATACAATGTAGCCTATCTAACTCTTTCATCACGTCAAGTTTAATAAACAGATAATGAATTTGTGTTTTGATATGTCTGATATGAGATTTTAATATTCCTTTTACACTTCTTATCTGTTCTAACAAAGTATCATGTTCTTTTTTCAGATTTATCCCATCGTCTGGTATAATCTTCGACAGAATTCATAATGGAGATGAAGCTCTGTCGCCATTTGATAGACCGAGGTTCTCTGAATTTAGGACATTTTAAAATAAGTGATTGTAGGTCTTCAATTTTAACTATATCAAGATTACCAGTAATGATATGTCCAGTTGGACTATAGTTAAAAGACGAAGAACACGTACGTGGATTTAGTATACTTAGGCACTGCAAACTTTGTGCGAGTACGTTAATGTTTAGGTCATATTAAATAAAAAACGTGCAATTTACATACATTATGAATAGAGTATGACCTGCCTTAACATACTCGCGCCTGTCTGGTAAAAGATTTGTCAGAATCAAAAATAATTTTAAAATAAGTTATTAATCAAAATGATCAGGTTTTGAATTTAAAACCAAAATATAACAACCATTATCCATATAACATAAATGATAGAAAAACTGAAATATATATATATACCTGTATCATTTGAAGAAAAACGAAGATTATTAAGGGTTTACGTCCATATGGTTATATTACGAATAGGAAAGTGACCAGCACGGGGGCGTCTACCATATTTCGCAAAGATTCCGATTTATTGATTCACCAATAAGATTAATTTGATCTTGCACGTCTAAAAGTGTGAAATTTCGACGGACAAATGTGGTCATGCTTTCTCCGCCAGATGAAACCCTTTGGTGTGAAATTTCCATGCACAGATGTGGACATTCTATGTACGCCTTACGATAGTTACTCCATTGTTTACGTAACAAATGAATAAAAGATGAACTTGTATCGATTGTTGGCACCCTTAACACAATGGCGTATTTAGCTTTGGGCAATTCATTACATCAGGGAATACGTATTAATACTTTTTTTTCACAGAAGAAATTTGCCAATAAGATTTTTTTATCCTACAATTACTTGCACTCAACATAAAACGACAATTTACATTCACAAAACTTTATCTGTAATAAATCATCGCTGTTTCAAGTGGCATTTCGACATAAAGCCTATACATTATAGGTTTAGATACCCAAGGGTAGGGTTTGTTTTATTTTTCTTTATCCTCAGCAGATCCACTCTTCCATTATCATTCAAAGTTCATAATCAAACCAACTTCATTCTATTTCTTTCTAGTCGTGGTAAAAAAATCATAGAAAACTTTCAATCATACTGTCCATTTATCTAGAATTGGTCCTCAGCACCCGCTTGGTGAAAAGTTTATCGGTAATTCAAAGCCAGAAGCAATGCATGGAAAATGAACTTCGATCCCGATATCAATCGCTATTTAAACTAATTGAGTTACACGATCGGGATCGGTGTTCACTTATTGCGTACTACTTTCAATTTTGTAAAGAGGCATGGATCTTAAGAACTTTGGATTCTCTAGATCATCATCGATCAAGCATACATTGATTCAAGACAGGAAGTCTAGATAAAATTTTGTTTTATGCTTGTTGTTTTTATCAATTGAATAAGATAAAATCAAACAGGCATAAAATAAACTATATTTTAAGTAATACAGTTTTCAAGTTCACAATATTGGATCTTCTTTGAAACTACTTTGGATAAGTGACGTTCAAGTTCGGACAAGTAAATATCTTTGTATCAAAGTATCAAATACATTGATGACATATTCTTTATCTGGACGCATTGAACTGTTTCATGGAGCGTCTGAATGTTTTCCATCAAATTCACCTATGAATGTTCCCAGAAAGAATTAATTTCCTGGAAACAACAGCTCATACAAGAATTAGAAGAGGATTTATATTTAATTGATGATTCTACCTTTCCAGTGGAGACAGTGTGCCTTGATGAAATACCTTCCTTACTACATGATCGGTAAATCCTAATCCACAGAGTATATGGACTAGTATGAAACTATTAAATGCACTATTCAATATAATATTTTTTTTTTTTTAAATAAATATATATAATTATCATTGTTTATCTACGATGTATGTTAAAAGCCCCCCCCCCCCTTCTTTGTAGTATGATTGTTTATTTTCTTACGTCATAATAGAAGCTCGTACTATAACATGACATCAATCAATTCTGTAAACAGAGCCTCATTTTATACTTCAGCTTTTTAAACTGTTGTAGCGATGATCTGATGAAGGCCGTCCAAGACCGAAACCGGTAAACCTAATAAAGTTTCCATTCGCATTTCCTTGGGGGTTGGTTTTCTGTTTATACCTCTCAACTATATGTTATTCTTAGAACCTATTGAATACCTAAGGTATCCATCACAGTCAATCTGCTGCAAATTAGACTTTAAGGTGTTGGATCCAGTCTTATAGTTATATTATTTACATTCCATATACATATATACATGACATTTTAGCGAGATCTCATCAATAAGTCAACATGGCTGTCGGATGGCAGAAAATTCAAAACAAGCGAGTTTATTGGTCAATAGGGACGGCTATAAAGGGTTAGAAGGTGGATAAAATATACAGGTTGCTAATAGAATATGTCTAGAATTTAGGAATGAAAGGTATTTGACTGACCAATGCTGGAAAGTGGAGAAATGCATCCCCAACCGTGCGCAGAAAATCTCGCGCCGTAAATTGCACCTTTTTTGCATTTCAGGAACTGTTGCGTTATGTTCAAAGATTAAAATATAAAACCATAACGCTACAGTTCTGCAGTTAAGAAAAACCGAGAAAGATCACTTAGATTCCGTTTATTGTTTTCACACTCTTTGTCACCCATTTTGATTATAAGCCTACGGTGCGTGTATCTACACAAATTACTCAAGGTGCATACGGTATTGCAGCCTTTCCTCATCCACCAGTTTATGTTTTCCACCAAGTTACTACATGAGGAGGACATCCTAAGGATCGCAGCTGCTGTTAAGCTATCTCTACTACACAACTAGTAGCAAAAGAAGTTGCAAAAGCCGTAAACCTCTCCAGGAAAAGATCCAACATCTTGAATCTCAAAACTCTCACCGGTCTCGGTAGTTCAGTGGTTAGAGCGTTCGCTTCGTAACCGGGAGATCGTGAGTTCGAGCCCCGCTCGTGCCATGGCCGCGTCAAACCTAAGACGAAAAATAGGTAGTGATTGCTCCTTCGCCAAATACTCGGCATATCCGAAAGACTCGTGATTCTCACTTCTTCATGCCGAGCGTTTGGCGAAGGAGCAATCACTACCTATTTTTCGTCTTAGGTTTGACGCGGTCATGGCACGAGAGGGGCTCGAACTCACGACCTCGACGGGACGTAAAAACAAACAAACCTTTGCTCAAACACATTTTCAAATTAATTACTCATTGAAATTTATTTCGTGAATATGAAGATATGTATCATTTCCTGTAAAAATTATATATAAATGCAAATAGTAACTAAAAATATCGGATGTAAAACTGACGAGTGAATCTGCAGTCATAAAAGGATGATAGCAGACAAATTAAGGAATAAAATGTTAATTTTCTAATAGTGTTGATAAATACGATCTAATTTACCATTACAACCTGTCATTGGGTCAAATGCTGTTTGACATGTTTTTCATAGTAATTGAGGCCGTTCTTTGCACACTGATTTTGACTTTGATTACTTCGTTTACCTGATCGAGATAAAGGTCTCACGGCGGGTGTGACAGATCGACAGGGGATGCTAACTCATCTTAGCTCATCTCCTGTATATCCATGGGTCCGTGGTTGTCCTACTATGAATTTTGGATCCATTTCAGAGTTATGATTGATTGTTTGTTTTACGTCCCGTCGAGAATTTTTCACTCATATTGAGACGTCACCACCTGTAAGTGAAGTACCACAAATTTAGACCTATGCTTAGCGCTCAGGGCCGTAGCAGTGAGGGGTTCTTCAACGTGCCAACTCCTACCGTGACACGGAACCTCCGTTTTTAAGGTCATATCCGAAAGACCCGTGATTCTCACTTCTAAATGCCGAGCATTTGGCGAAGGAGCAATCACTACCTATTTTTCGTCTTAGGTTTGACACGAGCGGGGCTCGAACTCATGACCTCCCGGTTACGAAGCGAACGCTCTAATCACTGAGCTACCGCGACCGGTTTGATTGTTTAATAAATGATTGTGTAATTTCATAGTCATAAAAATCGAGGGTTTCGCTGCTCATACAGAAACGGTTTGAGGTAGGGTATATACTCTCGGTCTCAGTAAATGTGACTAGCGACGGTGTTTTAATGAGTTTGCACAATAAAGAACATGTACTGTTACAGCCGTAAGCACAAAAAAGTGACACTTTAACCTAAAAGTGAAAATTCTCCACTATTTGATATTTTTGGTTTTTCACCTCTTTCAAGTTTGTTCTTATTTCGGATTTCCAACATTTTTGACTTGAGCATCACTGAAGAGACATTATTTGTCGAAATGTGCATTTGGTGCATCAAAATCAAAAAGGCTAAGCATAGGTCTAAATTTGTGTTACTTCACCTACAGGTGGTGACGTCTCAATATGAGTGAAAAGTTCTGGACGGGACGTAAAACAAACAAACAATCACAGTCACGATAAAAGATTTCGATATTTTAATTGCTGTTTATTTGTTTGTAAAAAAAAAAAAAAAATCCATAACTTCCTTGAATGCTAAAAAATCAGCTCTGTTCATTGCTGTTACAGATAGACTTTGGACAAATTATACATGTATCTACGGACGGACGGATAAGGTGATTTCAGTATACCTCCCTAAAATTCATCTGCAGGGGGTATAATTACATGTTGGATCCGATCGCACACTCGTTAGTTGCAAGCGAGTCTAACTAGATTGTTTATCGTGCCAAAACCTATCGTGACGTTGCTCTTCCCTTTTAAAGTTCACATCCGAAAGACCCGTGGATTTCATTTTTAATGCCGGGCGCTTGGCAAAGCAACATATATTACTTAATATGTAAAACGTCTTGGGTTAGACGCGGCGCCGAGATTAACAAACTGGAACCACGGTTGTGAACCACCCTTTTAACGTGACCGTTAGCATTTTTTGAATTTTAAAAGAGGGAAAATTAATTTGTCCCTTGAGGATCCGGATTAGAATAGGTTCCCAGTACCCCTTGTTTGTCGTAAAAGGCGACTAAATGGGACGGTCCTTCGGATGAGACTGCAAAAACCGAGGTCCCGTGTCACAGTAGGTGTGGCACAATAAAGATCCCTCCCTGCCCTGTTCATAGGCCGTAAACTCCGAGGATAGGCCTAAATGTTGCAGCCCTTCATCGGCAATGATGACGTCTTCATATTAGCTGTAATAATGTAGCCCTCTCCTTTTTTGTGTGGGGAGAGGGCTACAACTCCATGGGATCTCCGTAATGGTGCAGTCATTCACTCCCGCAACAAGTTTGCTCAAATCATAAATTAGTGACAATAACATTTGCATTTCTTACCTAAAATCAAAAATGTAGTCGTGCAGGACATAAATTAATCCACAAATATCAAGTAAAGTCTATATATATCGGTTATTTTTCGTGTACGTCAACATCACAACTTCAATTTGTTCGCCATGTCATGGCTGCAGAAAGAGACGACTGGTAAACATGCTGGTGTTTTTATCTGGAGTTGATTTATAAAGGGTTAGTTTGTTCATCATGAATTAAAAAAAAATAATTTTATCTGAAGGAAGTACTAACATAAAAGCGATCTTTTAAGACCGAAGTCAGCCGCAATAAAAAAATAATTTTGCACCATTACAGACGTCCTATGGAATTGTAGTCCTCTCCAAGAAAACGTCAAATTATAAAAAATCGGATAGGGCTACATTGTTGCAGCTATATTCACATGAATAAAAAATTCTCGAGCGCGACGTTAAGTAATATACAACCAACCAACATAAACGAATATAACAGAGAAAGTGCGAGAAGAAATGATGCTGGTTAGAAAAGAGAATTATTATAGTACATGGCGCATAATTAGATATAAAACAGGACACTGTGTGGCGTGTGTAATGAAGAAAACAAACCCTCATATTTTATATTTCTTCAGAACCATAAATTACATGTATATTTCTACATTCTTATGAGTATTTTTCTTCAAGAAGATTAAAACATAGCACGATAAAATTAAGTAAACAAAATTAAGTGATTTCATTTACAAAGGGAGATAAGTGATAAAAATACAAATCACATCTTTCTTCTTAAGATTTTTTTATTCGATCGTAGGATTCTAGTTTCATGTTTGCAAATACTGACCGTTTCCTAGCAAATGGGCAAATGGACGTTTTAGAAATAACAAATGTTTTACTGGAGTTCTCATGCATGATAGCAATATGACGGCCAGTTGACAAATCCAAAAATGCGCAAACAATTACAATTTATATATATATATATATGTGTGTGTGTGTAACAGAGACTGATTTGTGCATCTGATGGGAATCGAACCCGGGACCTCTAGCATTCCAGTGCTCTACCGATCGAGCTAAAGCGTTAACCCACTAGCCCGAGCTAGTAGGAAGGCCATGTATCTAACACTACCACATTGTCCCCCTCCAGAGAGAGAGAGAGGTGTCCCGACTCTCCCAGAGTGCCAGCGCCTGTGGGGCGAAGTTCTGGGGGGCAATCTGATTCACCTACCAGAGATTACCCGAGTCCCAACGTGGGCGCCAAATGTAACAGAGACTGATTTGTGCCTCTGATGAGAATCGAACCCGGGGCCTCTAGCATGACAGTCCAGTGCTCTACCAATCGAGCTAAAGAGTTAACCCACTAGCCCGAGCTAGTAGGAAAGCCATGTATCTAATACTACCATATATATATATATATATATATATATATATATATATATTCACAGAGGGACCCGGATTAGAATAGGTCTTCAGTTCTATTGCTTGTCGTAAGAGGCGATTGAATGGGGCGGTCCTTCGGATGAGACCACAAACACCGAGGCTCCGTGTCACAGTTGACGTTGCACGAGCATAGGCCTAAATTTTACAGTCCCTCACCGGCAAATGTCTCCATATCAGTAAAAAATTCTCAAGCGGGGCGTAAAATAACATACAATTAATCAATCAATCAGATAGAGAGATTGATTGTTGTTTTCCGTATAGAACCAGTTTGATATCTGTCAAGTAGGGTTCTCAAGATATTGGGCGGACAATATTTTGCTACGTTCAGAGTTGTTTGACTCTTGATCTTGTCACCAATAGGGGTTATCAATTCCTGAGGATGTACCAGCGTACCAAGTTTGATGCCTATCAAGGAAAGAGTACTATGATATTAAGCACACAATATCTTTCTATGTCCAATTTGACCTTTGACATTGTCAACTGGGGCATCTACTCCTTAAAAAATCAAGTGTTCGAAATTTGATGTCTATCAGGCGAAGGGTTAAGATGAACGGCAAATAACTGCCTATGTCTTGAGTGGATTGATCCTTGACCTTGTGACCTCAAAATCAATAGAGCTTATCTATTCCGCAGGAATAGCTTTTTGTCTTTCAAGGAAAGGGTTCTTATAAAGATATTAAACGAACACCACGTGGCCTACTAACCGACAGGCGCAAAACAATATACCTCCTTTTTTCAAAAGGGTATAAAAAAAAGGATAAAAATACATGCTTATCTCAAATAAGGAAGATCTGAATGACCCAAAGAGAGTAATGAGCATTTTAACAGTCACACACGTACTCAGCCGATCCCTTCGCCAGTCTCTGACAATCTCGCCTACTCTAGCAGTCTCATAATTTCGAAATCTAAATTTCTTGTGGATAAATCGTTATAACGTAAATTTCATAATACTATCTACAAAATTTATTAATTTAACAAAGAGTCATATTTCAAATTATCTTAATCATATTACACAGACCTGTATATTTGTCAATTTAACTTTGATGATCAGTACCGTCACTATAAGTAATGTCATCAACAAAATAAAGGTGCGGATCTAAGTTACTTTAATTATATCTGTAAAAATTTCTTTTTCCCCAGATTAAACTGCATTCATAGGGAATGAGTGGCAATATGCAACTTTGTAAAGAATACATTTTCTAGGTTAACCAACTTCATTTCCTTGAGTGACTTTTGAAGTTTAGATTCGATGAACTTACACAGTGCATACGTGACTGCAAGCAAATAGACAATCTAGAGGGATTCATTCACCGAAACTTAATAACACTGGGTTATTGTCTAGAAAATGACGATATTTCTGATTAATCGCTCTGAACCATTTACTCTCTCTCTCTCGCATCCAAGAAAAACCTAATCGACTACAACACTTGGACGTTGTATTTTGGACATATTTATCGTTACATGTGATTCATGCTTTCTAAGCACATTTGAAATCTCCGATAATATAACACCATTATTACGAGTGATAAATAACATGCCATCGTATGGATAACGATAAATTAAGAAAACAGTTAAAAAGAAACTGCAAACAGTAAAACAAACTACTATACTACACATGATGATTAATTCACCACGTGATTTAGATATGAAGTGCATTCTCAATACTTCTCTCTCTCTCTCTCTCTCTCTATATATATATATATATATATAAACTTTAGCGCTTTTATTCCCAACCTTGTCAAGCATCATCTGAAAGCGATAAAGTTTTAGTAAACGTCTTCATATTTTTTAAATTTTTTTTATACTTTCACCGATCGTTGTGAAATCACTAAAATTCAAATGACCGGTCCGACCAACAGAGAACCCTAGGAATCTTTAATTATAACACGTGATTAATCTATTTGACTACATTGGTTATTGATGATAGTGCAAATAATAATCAAGCTACAAATGTCCATCCATCTACACCTGTTTTATTTCCAGTTGTTTTTTATTTTCATTTTAAAGATAACTTCTGAAATTCTTGGAATAACTTGGACAGAATTGAACATCAAATACATCTGGCTAATATCCCACTCCTCATCCCTTCAGTTTGACGAAATGTACTTTCTTAAAAGTGTTTTCCATAAAATCGACAAAAAAACCCAAAACAACCAAAAACACCGTAACATTCGTATTATTAGAGATATGATACATGTTCAAACTAAGCACGTGATAAACATTTTGGTTCCATAAGCTTTACTATACCCTAATTGTTAAATACTATATACTTTATCTGAAGTTAGGGGCCTCCGTGGCCGAGTGGTTAGAGCATCGGGCTCAAAATCACAAAGCCTCTCACCTCTGTCGGCGCGCGTTCGAATCTCGGCCGCGGTGTTATGTGAGCAAGTTTGCCAGTTTACTTGCGGAAGGTCGGTGGTCTCTTCCCAGGTACATTGTATCTGGGTTCTCTCCTCCACCAACAAAAAACTGGACGCCACCAGATAACTGAAAAATTGTTGAGTGTGGCGGAAAGCAATAAATAATCAATCAATCAGTCATATATTGTCATGTAAAATGTTTATCTCCTATTGTGGCTCCACCCTACACTTCAGAGTCATGATTTCAATAAACCGGAATCTGTACTAATATAATACGAATAATGGTGGTTCTGCTGGTCTCCCCCATACATTACCATGTAAAACTTCGATACCCCAGATTGAAGATTTTTTGAAAAGATATTTCCTTTATATCCCCAAATCAAAATTTGATCCCCTAATGTGGACACATCCTACCCACGGGGACCTCGTTGTGTTGGAATCTCTACTCATCGACATGGTTTTCACATAACTTTTGTTTTTTTTCTGGTCTTGTGGTTCTTAATTAGAAGATTTTTAAACGATGCCAACATATTTTCAGTATTTGTTAATTGTTTCCCCCATTTCCCATCCATTGAACAATTTTGAATCCCCTTTATGCAAGAATGCTTTATAGCAAATTTGGTTGAAATTGGCCCTGTAGTTTTGGAGATGTCAACAATGTTAAAAGTTCACAGACTAACGGACGCCAGACAAAATGTGATCAGAAAAGCTCATCTGAGCTTTCAACCGAGGTAAGCTAAACATGTAATAACGATGGATAATAAAAATATTTATAAGTGAAATGTCCACGCTACGTCATGACTTTGGATGCTTTCTTTTGAAAAGTTTACGTAGTCTTGTAAACATACGCTCAGTTCGTTGCTTCAATGATTTTCCTTCCGACTCTAGATGTAGACGAGATGTAACAATGACTTTTTGATTGTTTTTGTCTCCTGGACTTGTAGACCTTTTTCTTTCACGACCACCGCTGACATTTATCCCACGCTGAAGCTGCTCTGTTAACTCTACCAGGAGTTTGTCGATATTCCAACGTAGAGACACTGACACCTCCACGTAATTACAGTTGTACTCTTGAGCCAAAGTTCTACCGTCTACGGGGAAAAACATGAAAACGTTTTCAAATACTGATTGAAAAGTAATTATTACTTTAGAATCATTGTCTTATCGTTTAAAACATGCAGGTTTCATAATTTTGTAATTATGTACAACACATAAAAATGATGTACCTGTAGTGGAGACTTCTCGAAATTTTATAAGGTCAGTTTTGTTTGCAACGACATAAATAGGTTTTTTATCGCCAATTTCTTTTCGTGTTTCCTTTAGTCTGTTAGCCAGGAAATTATATGATCTTCTGTCAGTTACAGAATATACCATCAGAAAAGAATCGTATTGACTGTTGTTGCCATGATTCTGGAAGGAATGGAAGTATCTATATAAAGATTTACTAGATTGAATAATACTGACGAAGAAACAAATAAATGCTCTAATATTGTCTGTGTAGTAATATATGTAATTGAATTGAATTTTATACGTAAATTTTAGAGTTTTCCATATGAAAACTTGATTTTCCTGCCACTAAGCTATTTTAGTCATTTACCTGAGTATACATGTCAGCTTCCACAAAATTTAGAACAAATTGTTTTCCACCTAAAAGGACTGGGACAGATACACAACTGGGATCAGGACCTTTACAAAATAGATATGAATTATCACTAGAACTATATCGAAGATAAGAGTATTAATAATCAGTGCATAAAAATTGGGCCACGATTCCATGCATATATAAATTACGCAACACCCACCTGCCGGGCATTTCTCGAGAAACTCGGAAGTTTGCATCCGCTGTAAGAGAGATGATTTACCAACTCCGGGAATTCCGATGATTTTGACGATGTATTTCTCATTACTCTCTTTCTCTTCGAAGCAATCATCACTTCTAAAAGACATTGTAGAAAACAGAGACGCCCGCCTTCCTTGACCTTCCATATCACTCTCTGTCAGTGACCTTGGTGAAGGGATTCTTAGCAAGTCCCCGTGATTTTTTATGCCCCGTCTTGTTCTGCTAAAATTTCGAACTCTTTCCAAATTTTCCAAAACGGGCTTTTCGAATATCTGCTCAGGACTTGTAAAGGTATATAATCGTTTTCGCTCTGTCTGATAAAGACTTCTATCCAATCTGCCAAAATCAGCGGTGGAAAAGGTATGGTGGCGAAAAGGAAACATGATACTCCGTTTTCTTACTTGTTGCACATGTACAATCTCCTATTCCATAAAGATGTCTACTTATAATAAATAACATATATATTATATTTTCTTTCGATAATTGACATAATTGCGCAGCCTGTGATTGGTGTATCATATCACGTCAATAACGATCAATGCGAAGTAGACAGGTAGCTATCAATAAGAATAGGCAGAATAGAAATAAAACACAATCCAGTTCGTACGAACTTTTCAGTATCTTTAGGACATCAATTATTTTGATTTCATATAAAATCCCTCTAGTTGGATTGATATACCTCCATCGACACTTAATGTGGGGTACAGATCAAGGTAATTTGTAGTGAATCTTTGACAGTGATTCATTTTGAATCCAGGTGAAAAAAATATTTTGTGACCAAAAGACCATTTTCTGCACCGGAGTTAGGGTCGCGGTACCTCAGTAGTTAGAGCGTTCGTTTCGTAACCGGGAGGTCGTGAGTTAGAGCCCAGCTTGTGCCATGGCCGCGTCAAACCAAAGACGTAAAAATAGGCAGTGATTGCTCCTTCACCAAACGCTCGGCATTTAGAAGTGAGAATCACGGGTCTTTCCGATACAACCTTAAAAACGTAGGTTCCGAGTCGCGGCAGGCGTTGGTACGTTAAAGAACACTCATTGCTACGCCGTGAGCGTTAAGCATAGGTCTAAATTCGTGCTACTTCACATGCAGCTGGTGACATCTCATTATGAGTGCAAAATTCCCGACGGGACTTGAAATAAACAAACAAATCTTAATATCCGACCTTTTGACCCGAAGTGAATAGAGCCTTCATTACCCTTGAAGAATCTACGTACGAAATATGGTGATTCCTTCTCCTACCATTCGAGTCTCTCTCCCCCCTCCCTCTGTGTGTGTGTGTGTGTGTGTGGTATGGCGAGTCCTGTTGAAAAGGGTCAAATAACACATTTTTATATTATCAGAGTTCAAATAAACAAACTTGAAATAAACAAACAAATCTTAATATCCGACCTTTTGACCCGGAATGAATAGAACTTTCACTATCCCTTGAAGAATCTGCATACGAATGGTGATTCCTGTTGAAAAGGGTCAAAGGACACCTTTTTATATTATCAGAGTTCAGTTCGCATTTCCCTTTTCATTCAAAATTTAAGGATCACTTTTATGTCACGGGGAGTCTAATTACCTCCCGAGAGGAACCTTGTTCCACGAACTGGTGACTGAATCATATTATTTTGTTTTTATCATAAAATGTAATGCAACAGCTTTACAAGGATATTAATATTTATCTTTTTTTCCCCCTGAATTTACACCTGTGTATATCTCATACTGAGTAATATTCATTATGACAAGAGATTTGAAAGGAATCAATATGTCAAGGGGAATAACTTTGTATTTCTGAATATCAAGATGTTTCATGACAAGAGTTATCCTCCTTGCACATTACTGAAAGTAATCAAAGTTGACAATTGTTTGTCGCACACGAGAATGGGATACACTTTTCACACTGCAGCGTTATTTCTCCCTGAATACAGGGAGCGCACAAGATATTGTGATCCTCATTGCATATTAATCAATATAAGGAGTAGACAGAAAAAATATGTAAATATCAGTCCTCTCTACCTCCTCAGATCAGGATCATCCTTAGCATATCAGCAAGTCTTCATTATCGACGACCAAATCACTAAACACAATTGGATAAACTTGTAATTACATATGCAACCATCATAAGTATATTATTAGCTTATTATCATTTCACACTACAATATGGGCTGATTTAAATGCTTCCAACTTCATATGTCCTGTTGTAATTGAATGGGAATTGTAAGCATATTTAGAAAGATCATAAAGCTGTGAACAAAAGACTCTAGAATGAGGCGTAAATGCAAATATGAGACTTCAAGACAGGTGTATGTATAGGCTATTATACTCAGATGACCGTTAAGGTCTCGGGGCCTCTTGTTCACAATAAACTTTCTTTTACGCCTCATATAGCAATGTTCAAAGAAAAATGTAGAAAAGCTCTTGATATGATAAAAGTTGTTGCAAACACACAATGGGGAGCTGATACCAATTCTCCTCTACATCTGTATCGCTCTCTAATCCGGTCTAAACAAGACAACGGGTGTATAGTATATGGCGCGGTAAGAAGATCTTATATGCCCTCATTGTATTCCACCATCAAGGACTTGGACTGTGCACAGGAGCTTTTCAACCTCTCCTATAAGTAGTTTATATGTTGAGGCAAATGAACCTCCTCTCGATCTACGTAGAATAAAACTTATCTTACAATACATTGTTAAATTAAAGGATAATACTGACAATCCTGCATATAACTGCGTTTTCCATCCGCAATTTGAAAATTCACATGACAGAAATCAGACTTGTATAAAACCAATTCGTCTCCTAGCTAAAAACAAACATATACATGATTCTAACTTATGTTGGGACATCGTAACACCCTCATCAGGTTCTGAAATTCCGCCATGGAAATTACTAAAATCCAAAGTAAACACCACGCTTTCTAAAAAGTCTAAAACAAATTCCATTGTTTTCAAGCAACAATTATCCGAAATAAAACAATCTAAATATTCTATAATTGCTATTTATACAGATGGTTCAAAAGACCAAATTAAAGTCGATGCTGCTGCAGTAATCACAACCGTTTTCTCTGCACGACTTCCGAACGAAGCAACAATTTATACCACTGAAACAAAGGCTATCCAACTTGAATTTGAGTACATTAAAATTTCTAATGACGGACATTTCACTATATTCGCAGATTCCCTATCTTGTACACAGTCAATAAGCAACATGAATATTGATCACCGATACATTTTAGACATTTTAAACCAGTACTATCTTCTATCTAAACAAAGCGAAATAATTGAGTTCTGCTGGATTTCAAGTCATATTGGTATCCATGAGAACAACAAAGCGGCAAAGAATGCACTTCAAAATGTACACTTTAAAATACTGTACACAGATTTAAACTACATGTTTATCATAAAACTACAATGTATATGTAAATTCTCTTTGGCAAATATATTGGGATTTCTGTAACAGAAGTACACTTTATTGTATTCAATACAGAGTAAACAAACCGCGTAACATCGTAATAAAACACCAGTTCGAATTTATTATTTCAAGCTTGTTCAAAATTGACTCATTCTTATTTATTAAACAGAGAACTTCAACCCGAATGTATATCTAGTGACTTAACTACACATGTATACATCACATTCTTTTAGAATGTAGTGATTTTACGCCCCTACAAAATAGACTTTTTAGTAATGTGCAATCAAGGCAAGAACTTTTTACAAATACTCGTTCACATTATTATTCAATAATGCGATTTTTACTGGAAAACAATATTTTTATAATATAAATGTATATATTTACAACATTATACACCATTGTTTTTATTTGTTTAAGCTTTTTTAATCTTTTATGTCCGTTGGATGGGACGTTAAAGGGTGTCCTGCATCAAGGCACACAAAGGATCCTTTCCCTGATTTTCGATAAATAGTAACCTTACTGAGGGGCGTCAGAGAAACTTCAACTTTCACAACCAAACATATTTCACTTAGTTTACTGTCATAAAATGGTTGAAATATTGCCGACAGGGCGTAACACTGTAAACAATCAAACAAACTTGAGGATAATGGGGATATAAATTGTAATTCTTAGAACTCCTGCAACATCGGGGCCTTATGAAACAGAGCAAAAACTTATCAATTTTGGCAAAATCCTCTATTAAAGCGCACACTTGTTAAAAACCTCAAATGCGTAGTCATGTAGAGCAGGAATAGTCCAGTCAATTTACGATTTCGCATGCAACTAATTGCAAAAGAAATAATTTTTTTTGCAAAGTATTCCTTAGTATCAGTAAAACAACATATAAAAAATCTAATTTTATCTAATGTGCAGAAATAATATATTTTGATGCATCAAATTTGCTGATAGCTCCCTTTGTTTTATGTCACCGCCGCGCTATCATAGCGTGCTTTCACCGAAATCGTGACGTAGACATTATCATTACGTAGACATTGATCAAAGTCTTTGCTCGAACTTTATGACATATGTTCATACAAGCGTGTAAGCGCTTGGATCAATATAGCCTAGGTGTAATACTATAAATTTATTTACAAACGAGACGTTCTAAAGCTTCTCAAAAGTTTAAAAAAAAAAAAAAACAGGTTGGTAAAGTCACAACACGTGTCGTCATGTAGACGTATAGGCCTACTGGGTTCATTCAAAATTTGGGAAAGGTGCCGTAATGTAACGGAAAATAACATTTTTTTAAACTAAATAGTCGCAGAGCATCATTTCTTCAAGGTAAAATTAATAAGTAAGAAAGTGAAAAGGCTTTTTTCTATACTGCACTGCTTATTTCTATTTTCTATGTAAGGACACCCATTCGCGTTACAAAGCCATCTTTCTCGTTATTGATTGGGGTACACGGGGCGCCTTTTAACGTCCCATCCGACGGAGTAAATCTTTCTCCTGAAGTGACGCTATTAGTTGCAACTTGAATGCGGTTTTTGTAATATGCAAAACTAATACGATACCAATTTAATTTAACCTTTTAGGTTGTGTTAGTAGAAAATTTCTTCCATTTTAATTATATCTGTTCTAACCTTGTGTTGAATATGGAAAGATTACAAGACTGTGTAATTTGTGAATCGGGGGACAAGAATGGTCTAGTTTGTCTTCGTGGGAAGGGTAGCACAGGTATCAATACTGCTGCTGAGAAAAGGGGTAGCAATCTTCGCACGCATCCTGGGCAATATGTGCACACCGAATGTAGGCGTCTATTTACAAATGCGATTGAAATTAGCAAATATCTGAGGGAAAAAGAACAAAGCAAGCCAATTCCTCCTGCTGATAGTACACCAATTCTTAGATCAAAACAGACCTTTTCATTCCGTGACCACTGCCTCTTTTGTGGACAAACTGCCAAACTTAATCAAAGTAAAAGAGGGCATGATGTTTTTCCTGTGCGAACTCATGATTTTCAGGCTTGTATAAAATCCGTCTGTTCTACAAGACAAGACGCTTGGGCAAACCAAATTTATGGTAGACTAGAAACTGTAAATGATTTGCATGCTGCTGATGCCATCTATCATCAAACTTGTAACGTAAATTTTCGCACAGGCAAACACATACCTAAAATATTCTCACCCTCTTCGACGGAAGCCAAGAGAGGCAGACCTGTTGACAGTGATATTACTGACGCATTTCTTAAAGTGGTGAATTATCTGCAGGAGAATGATGACAAACAACATCAACTGTTAGATCTTGTTGCTAAAATGAAGGACCACTGTGGTGATGATGCATACTCGCCTGTTTACTTGAAAAAGAAATTGTATGAGCGTTTTGGGGATGAAATCATCATGACAGAAGAACAAGGAAAATCAACTGTAATAACGGTACGAAAAACGGCAAGATCAATTCTTCAGAGCTTCTACAATCGGCCTAAAACAGTGGACCAGACATTGGAGAAGCTCAACATCATTACAACTGCTGCTAAGTTGATAAAATCTGATATCCTGTCCCTTCATCTAGCTTCTGATCTGTACCCTTTGTCGTCAGATATTGAATCACTTGGAAAGAATCTTCAGTACTTTCCTGAAAGTCTTTAAACTTTTTTGAAAATTCTCGTCCGAGAAAAGGACCCTGACTTGAAAATTGCATCGATTGGACAGACAATTATGCAGATGGCTAAGCCACGTATGCATATTGCACCACTACAAATAGGTTTAGGAGTGCAGCTTCATCACCATTTTTCATCAAAATTTCTTATTGATACGTTGAATTCCTTAGGATTTTGTTCCTCATATTCGGAGATACAACGTTTTGAAACAAGTGCAGCCATTTCACAAGGAACAGATATTCCAAGCTATGAAAATGGACAATTTCTGCAATTCGTTGCTGACAACGTGGATCACAATGTGCGCACACTTGATTGGTATGGTACATTACATGACATGGACATTATTGTAGGCTCTACACCTGGTAAAAAGGTTAGCAAACCGGTCCCTAAACTGAATGTTTCATCGGCTGACCTGGTCACTGCTGGCAAAATTAATATACATTTCTACAAGCAACCACCTAAATCGTCACTGCAGATGAAATTCGCCAAAATTAATAAAGAACAGAAAGTACCAGATCCATCTTTGAGTTTAGATCTTCTGTCAAAGGCTGTATGGCCTCTTCGATCTCCAACTCCAAGTTGGTCAGGACTGATGCAGTGTACTCAAAATGGAGATTACCCTGGGAAGTCCACCATCACCTTTCTGCCGATGATAGATATGGACGCAAGCGATATGTCATGTATCTACTCTATACTGAAGTTTGTGTCTCGCCAAGCTAGAAAATATGGTACAACTCCAATTCTGACATTTGAACAGCCTCTCTACATGAAAGCAGTTACAATTGTCACTCATGAGTCACAGTGTGAAGACTTAAGCTCCATTATACTCAGGTTAGGTGGGTTTCACACACAAATGAGCCTTTTAGGATGTATCGGGCGCATTATGAGAGAATCGGGATTGCAGGAAGTTTTAGAGACTGTATATGCGTCAAATGCAGTTGGCCATATTCTTAGTGGAAAAGCAGTAGCTAGAGCAACCCGTGCCCATTTTCTAGTTGATACAGTCCTTCATGCCTTGCTCGTGGCTAAAACCTTTGGTGCCGAATTGCCTGATAATGATGTGCCCCAAAATATATCTTCAGGTTATCTTGTAACACCCATTGACACAGAGGCCCCTGATCACGTCCTTACTCAATCTGCAGACGTTTCCACAGCCCAACTGGAAGAAGATCTTCTGCTGAAGAAAGCTGCTGCCTTGTATGACCAGTTGCTAGAGGGAGATGCTACTGCACAAGACGTGTGCAATAATTCTACCATTACACAAGTACTGGGGAAACTTGCGGACACAAAATCCTCTCTCAAGTGCTTCAGAACAGCAGCCCTTTGGCTTCAGTACTTAGAAATGATAAGTCTCTTAAAAGCTTTTATCACAGCTGAAAGAACAGGCAATTGGTTACTCCATATACAAACTCTACACGCAATGCTTCCCTATTTTGCTGCAGCTGGGCATAATATGTATGCAAAGTCAGCATACATCTATGTCATATCAATGATCAATCTTCAAAAAGCTCATCCCGATGTACACAGCAAGTTCATGGAAGGTTATCATGTACTGAGAAGAAGTGAGAGGTATTGGGCGGGTCTGTCGTGTGATCTTGTCATTGAGCAGGCATTAATGAGAAGTGTGAAAACATAAGGTGGTTTAACGAGAGGTCGAGGAATGACAGAGGTACAGCGGTCGCAGTGGCTTTTGTCTATGCCTTCTTGTGCAGCAGTAAATGAGGCAATGCAGAATCTGACAGATGTTGGCTACCACACAAGTGAGCAGCACAAGGAATCTTCAACCTCTCGCCAAGAAAGTGACAAACAAGATATAATTAAAGTTATATCATACCTACGAGACCGTGACCCTTTTACTGAGAGCATCCCTCTTCGAAATATTGACACCGGTGTGAATGCAGACAATAATATCAACGCTCATAATGCATTAGCATGTGGACAAAAGATCATTGACTCTATGGTTGGTCAGAATATTTTTGATTTTTCCTTCAAAAAATCAATGCAGGTGTTAACTATGTCATCTAAAACATCTATCACGGTTGAGGAAGGCAGAGTTGAGGTTGATCCCCAAGTGCTTTTTCAAAGACTAACGGCAATTTCATCTAGAGAATCTGTTGAAGATATTGCAAATATCTTCAAATATGAATTATCAACGCATCCATCATCGATCTTTGAACCCTCAGGACTTCCAAGAGCAGCAAGTAAGCCTCAAATTTCAGATGCAATTTGGAGTATGGGCGATTGTGCTGTATCAGAGAAGGAATTGCTTGATGTACATTTTGTTTTGGATGGCGGTTCTTTGCTACAGCGTATCCCATGGACAAAAGGCATGTCATTCAATGCTATATGTCAGTTGTATGTTGAGTATATTATTAGAAGATACTCGAGACCAACTATTGTATTTGATGGATATTCTAGTGAACCCTCGACCAAAGACGTGACTCATCTTCGACGTTCAAAGGGCATCATCTCCCCTGATGTAACATTTACTTCAGATATGACCTTCAAATCTAAAAAAGAAATTTTTCTCACAAATAACAATAACAAGTCTCGTTTCATAAGTCTTCT
Organism: Ostrea denselamellosa; assembly: GCA_024699665.1. Classification (NCBI taxonomy): domain Eukaryota; kingdom Metazoa; phylum Mollusca; class Bivalvia; order Ostreida; family Ostreidae; genus Ostrea; species Ostrea denselamellosa. Next base: position 133,506 of record JAMZEH010000084.1, on the reverse strand, counting down.
TGCCCAAAGACTTCGGGAAAATGAATGCACGGTCATCCTTGCAGAGGAAGATGCAGATTGTCTCATCATTTCAACAGCTGTAGCATGTGCTCAGTCAACACAAGTCGTTGTCATTGGCGAAGACACTGATCTTCTTGTTCTCCTCTGCTACCATGCATCACTGGATGGATACAAACATTTACTTCCGATCTGAACTTTCTAATAAGTGCAGGCACTGGGACATACAAAAAACAAAGCGGATGCTTGGTATGCACAAGTGCAAAATTCTGCCAGTAGTACACGCAATCACGGGATGCGATACAACCTCCCGCCTGTTTGGGATAGGAAAAGGTGTTGCTTTAAAGAAGCTTTCGAAAACAAGCAATGTTACAATGGCAATAGAGGAATTCTTAAAGCCTGGAAATCATCTGGAAACTGTTGTAACGAGCGGCGAACAGATTATTGCTAGCCTATATGGGGGAGTATTGTGCGAAGGACTGGATCTTCTGAGACTGCGCTTATACACAAATAAGGCTATCACTAACAATAAGTGCGTTCAGGTACAGAGTCTCCCGTCAACATCTGATTCTGCGGCTCTGCATTCTAGAAGGTCATACTATCAGTGTCAGCAGTGGATAAAACTAGATGGCACTGATCTGAACCCACTTGATTGGGGATGGACAGTCACTGATGATAGCAAATGCATGCCGCTTAAAAACACTGCCGCCTGCTCCCAATCGTCTTCTGAATATTATCCACTGTAATTGCAAGGTAAATTGTGACACAAAGAGGTGTACGTGCCGAAAACATGGCCTAGAATGTACTATTGGATGTGGCCATTGTAGAGGAACAAGTTGTTCCAATTCAACAAGGAACACGGAGGAAGAAGAAGAAACAAACTGATTTCCATGGTCTGTTCACTGAAATTACCCCCACCCCCTTTCCAAAAAAGCCTCTTAAAGGTGAAATTATTACATGGAAATTTTACAATTTCTATTTCTTACAAAAATTTATAAATGCCAATCAAGAAACTGCATTCTTATTTGATAGGTAATAATGGAAAGCTAATTTCCAGTTTTTGTCGTTTTTCTCCTTTTCTCTGTTTTTGACCCCCAAAAAATGGTATTTCCACTTCAACTGAAACATTAGATTTTTTATATGTTTTAGTACACATATTAGCGAGGTCAAAATCATTGAAAACAATTCTTTTGCAATTAGTTGCAAGTTTGACCCTTTTTTGGGCTAATTTGACTGGACTAGAAGGCCAGTACCAAAAGTGTTAAATTTCACGATCCCAGGGGTAGAGGTTCCGAGTCCAGGGCGTGGCCAAACTTGGCACATAGAATTTATGATTAAAACATTGAAACAACATCTTCAATTCTTGCACCGTGGGGATCCGGGATAGAATAGAACCGCAGTACCCCTTGTTTTTCGTAAGAGGCGACTAAATGGGATGGTCCTTCGGATGAGACCGCAAAAAAGGGGCCCCACCTGTCACAGCAGGTGTTGCAAAATAAAGATCCCTACCTGCTCAAAGGCCATAAGCGCCGAGCATAGCCCTAAATTTTGCAGTCCTTCACCGGCAATGGTGACGTCTCTATATGAATGAAAATTCTCGAGGGACGTTAAAAAATATATAATCAATTCTGTTGATCGTCTGGTCCAATATTTAGAAAAAAATCTAACGACAATTAGTCCAAAATATTAAAAAAAAAACAAAAAGAAAAACATAATTCGAGTATGCTGAATGAACAAGTGAAAATAACAAACGGCATCAGTCTCATGGGAGTGGCAAACACGAAATCTGAAAAAAGAAATTACTGGTCTTCATGAAAATGACGTTCAGAACGTCAAAACGACGGACATCAGATTTGGTTAATTACATATATATTGTTCCATTAGTGCAACTTACAAACTCAAATGGAACACGTTAATTCATAAAATTAAGGAGTTTCACCTAAAATTTTCAATTTTCTCTGTTTCCTGATAACTATCATTTCTGCATTTTTCTTTTTTCTAAATTTTGCATCTGTATAAAGTTCCATACACTGCAGATTGGCACGTCAGCATCTTCACTTTAATACAATCGATAAACGAAACTACCAACTCGAAGCCATATCAACAAGCTCGAAAGTCTAAAGAGTGATTAGTCTGACACCTAATACGATTCTCTCCATCATTTCAATTAACAACCCGATCAGTAACACTCGTCATTTTTAAAAGTAAACAAGATTCCTTTGACTAATTACTGTCACTTTCGTTCTGCTGATTTCTTTGGAACATAATCATTCTACAAAGTGCAAGAGAGCTGTAGATCAGTAGTAAAGCGTTCGTTTCGTAACCGGGAGGTGGTAAGTTCAAGCCTCGCTCGTGCCCTGGCCGCACAAAACCTATGACGTAAACTTGCATAGTGATTGCGCCTTCACCAAAAAGTGAGAATCACGGGGTCTTTCGCCTTTGACCTTGAGGTCCCATGTTGCGGCAGGAGGTAAACTTAAGAACCTTCACTTCTACGGTCCTGAGCGCTTGGCATAGGTCTATATTTGTGGTACTTTACCTACAGCTGGTGACGTTTCAATATGAATGAAAACTTCTCGACAGACCAACCAAGCAACCATGTCAAAATTCCAGAAAAAATATGAAGCATTACTTCACAAGTCGCATTAAATTTCCGTCAAGCAGGGCCTTAATTTTTTGGAAATATAAAATAACCAACCTGTTTCATGTGAAGGTATTTCTCTTTCAGCTTGTGAAATATTCATATCGTGCAATACGATATACATACAATTACATGTGTATGTACAAGTACTGCAGCAACGTTACTAGTACCCATCAAAACCGGTCGGGTAGCAGCAGAGCGTAGGCCTAAATTTTGTAGCCCATCACCAGCAATGGTAACGTCTTCATGAGTGAAGGATTCTCGAGAAGGACGTTAGACAATAATAAAATGATTGGTTTTTACATAGCGCTTCTCCAGCATACGCTGCTCAAAGCGCTTCACAGTACGTTACCCCACCAGACCTTACAACATTCCAGAGCTTTCTCGGTGCAAGTTGCCATTAAGGCGCTAGAACACTAACATTTTAACAAAATCTTTCACTGTCTATAGGTACACCTTTTACACTCGGGGGGGAGTGAAAAAATTCGTTTTGGTTGTTTGTTTGTTTTGCGTCCCTTCGAGAATTTTTCACTCATATTGAGACGTCACCAGCTGTAGGTGAAGTACCACAAATTTAGACCTATGCTCAGCGCTCAGGGCCGTAGCATTGAGGGTCCTTAAACGTGCCAACGCCTACCGTGACATGGGACCTTCGTTTTTAAGGTCATATCCGAAAGACCTTTGACTCTTACTTCTTAATGCCGAGCGCTTGGCCATACACTACCTATTTTAGCATCTTAGGTTTGACGCGGTCATGGCACGAGCGGGGCTCCAACTCACGACCTCCCGGTTACGAAGCGAACGCTCTACCAATGAGCTACCGCGACCCCCCCCCCCCTACCCTCCCAGTGTGAAATGAGCACAAGTTGATAATTACATGCGTTGGTTACGTGTAATTTCTGGCATATTTGTCGTGGTTTAGTTATTGAAAATGTTGATTAAATCTAAGGTGCTAATAAAAAGACCTTATTCTGATCTAAAAATACTGACGACTGCGAAAGATCACATAAGCGCCGGAGAAATATAATTAATGACCAAGATTACTGTAGTCATTTCATCTGCCACTAAATATACTTAAGTTTTACACAAAATCCTTATATGGCACTTAATTACAATCAGAAATAGTAGTTTTTCTATCTAATCCTCGTAAAGATGTAACCAATGTGGGGATCCGGGTTGAAATAGATCCTCAGTACCATGTGGGGATCCGGGTTGGAATAGATCCTCAATACCCCTTGCTTGTCGGGACAGTTCTTCGGATGAGACCACAAAAACCTTGTCCCCGTGTTACAGCAAGTGTGGCACAACAAAGATCCCTCCCTGCGCAAAGGCCATAAGCGCCGAGCATAGGCCTAAATTTTGTAGTCCTGCACCGGCAATGGTGACGTCTCCATATGAGTGAAAATTTCCCGAGAGGAACGTTAAATATATAAGCAATTAATCTTCCGAAAAAGGTGTTTTTGTAATCTTTACAGCATCATGTAAGTTGGAATGAATGGTTTGAAATATAATATTTTCACCTAATCCTGAAAGCCTATCGTTTTTAAGTCGTCTGAATAACTGTTCGGAGAGCTGTTATCATGACCCACTTTAAAGAAAAAAAACATTAACCCGGACTGTATCTTTTAAACAATAGAGGATAGGGGTTTGGTGTTATACATATAAATGCCTTACGGAGAGATTATTGTTTTAGGACCAAGATGTTTGACCTAATGACCTTGGCTTTCAGATCTGACCTACTTTCAAAAACTTTAACCTTGGTTATATCTTTAGAACCAAAGGTGATAGTCATTTGATAATTCACATACATATGCTTTATGACAAAACTTTTTATTTGGTACCAAGACTTTGATTTTTACTTTGAATCTTGACCTACTTTTCATAAACTTTAATTGTACTTATGTATTTTGTCCCATTAGGCTTAATAATTCAATTATTCAACAATAATTATTACGCATTATCCACACTAAATTCTGAGTTAATACTTTAGAAGCTAGTCAGAATTACATGGAGTTATATTGTCATGTAAAAGAGTGTTTTACCAATCATCTAAATTATTTATGATAATCAATGTTTAATGGAGTCATGCTTCCCAGAAAGCTATGTTGTCTTCTGAAAACTGTTGTTTAACAGTACGACATTCATTTAACACTATCGCAAACACGTTTTCTTTTTCCGTGGATATTTTTTTTTGGGGTATATTATGATGACTTATTTTAAAGAGTAAAATTAACATTAGAATATATAAATAGTTAGACAGACGTGGGCACATTGGTTGGATTAAAGTAAAATGTTCATACTCGACACATGCCATTTCTAATCAAGCGCTATTAATTATCAGCCAATGAAATACAATGTGACTCTGATTTTATCTATCTATCTCTCTCTCTCTCTATATATATATATACATATATATATCTGTGTGTGTGTGTGTTATGATATTCATAGCATAGCATCATTCTTTTGTTTACTTTTACCATGTTTCAAGCTACTCGCCCTCGAAGAGTTCTGAAGCTTGCAGAAAAGAAGTCTGAAAAGTACACTATCCCTGAGGTTCGGAAGCCATTTCGAAGTCAATCCAAGACGTTCTCTGACTATGGACAGAAATGTTCGTACCTGGTGACTCAAAAGCATCGGTCTATGACTGTCAGTGGATCATCAAATATTTCCCAACGGAATCTCTATTCCATTCAGCTGGTTCGGAACTTTGAAATCAAATGCAAGGGACTAGAATATTGCGGTGATTCCTATCAATGTTTTGATATGACGGAGGAAGCTTTTAATGATTATCTTCCTTACCAGTCGTCTGGTGAGCCAAATAGCATCACAAAAGAGATACGTGGCACAGTCATCAGACGACGGGTAACTGTCCTCGGATCACCGAAGGTTGGAAAAACGTCTCTTATACAACGACTTCGAAGATTACAAAATATTTCTACAACCACAACTTACGCATATGGAGGTAAATTTTGATCCCGATGTTGAATATGGGAGGTGGGTTGATATTCTGTTTGGTCTGCCTTTCTCTCTAACCACAAATCTTGGTCATAACATTTAAAGTGTACAACCTAAAAGCGTCATAGGTCAAGGTCTTGGCGATGTGGCTACACCAGGATAAGATGAAATTTGCCTAAACAGGGCATGGCCACGATCATGGGTCTAGTGTTTCAAAAACACGTCTTTTTAAGGCTGCCCTATAGTATTCAACTCTTTAAGTTTGTCAGCTTTTTCTCTGACAAGTGATAACTTAACCTTTCATAGAAAATTTTTCATAAATTATATATATAATACATGTACTTGGATTGGGCAGAGACAAGATTTCGAATTTCTGGTATTTTAAATGAAATAGACGAAATAATGCCATTCAAATTAGATGGTTATAGGAGTAATTTTTTTTATCTTTGTAGATACAGGTACTTCTCAGACGATTCTAATAAGGCTTTGTGGTCAATTAGTGAACCTTATATTCCACGAAATAGACATACGTATGCAGGTGCGTGGAGCTAAACAATACTATATGGATTTCTATATACTTTTCCAGTGTTTCTGCCTTACTAATGATAACCACTTTCTCGTGAATGCTTTGCAATTGTAAACTATTACCATATAAATATAGTGAGTTTGTTGTAACGGCTGGAAATTTAGACAGATATGAAAGTAGTATGTTATCTGAAAATACATGAGAGCATGAGCTTTGACACTTCAGACCGGCATAAACACAAACGCTTAAATGAATCATCACTACATGAATTCGAACACAATTTGAAAAGATTGTAGGCTGATGCAATTGATTTATATCTTGCAGAGAGAGATTCCTCATCTGGTTTCAGATGCCTTTTTATTGATGTATTCTTTGGAAGATCGGCGTTCCATGTGCACCATTGCCAAGGTAGTCCGAAGGATACGGAATAACTACAAGTGTAACTCTCCAATATTCCTTGTTGCCAATAAGATGGATCTGGTCAGCAGTGAGTCTGTAACAAAAGGAGGTGAGACTCTTTTCTCTATTTTGTATGCATTTTTATTGTCTTAAAAGATACAGTGGGTGTATCAACAGTAAGAGGAAAAGGAAAGGCAAGTTAAAGGAAAATAGAAATTTACGTCAATATCATAATAGATTGAATGTTTTACGTCCCGTCGAGAATTTTTCACTCTTATTGAGACGTTACCAGCTGTAGATGAAATACCACAAATTTAGACTTAGAATTATGCTTACCGCTCAGGGCCGTAGCAGTCAGGGTTCTTTAACGTGCCACCGGTCGCAGTAGCTCAGTGGTTAGAGCGCTCGCTTCGTAACCGGGAGGTCGTGAGTTCGAGCCCCGCTCGTGCCATGGCGTCAAACCTAGAACCAAAAATAGGTAGTGATTGCTCCTTTGCCAAACGCTCGGCATTTGGAAGTGAGAATCACGGGTCTTTCGGATATGACCTTAAAAACGGAGGTCCCTTGTCACGGTAGGCGTTGCCACGTTAAGGAACCCTCACTGCTACGGCCCTGAGCGCTAAGCATAGGTCTAAATTTGTGGTACTTCACCTACAACTGGTGACGTCTCAATATGAGTGAAAAATTCTCGATGGGACGTAAAACAAACAAATAAACAATCAATCTTTAACGTGCCAACGTCCACTTTGACCTCCGTTTTTAAGCCTTCGAGTTGTATTATCTCTAGAAATAAATCAAGCGTGTTAAAACATAAAAAAAATGTAATAAATATTAGAATGATCAATTTGTTTTGGGTTACATATATTATTACATTGATTACTTTATATATATATTCATTTATATGTGAAATACAAAATAGTGTATGCAGTGTTTGGTGTATTCAAATCTGTTGTTTGGATTCATACAACAAGTAATACATTCAAGTGGACTCTCTCTCTCTCTCTTTCTTTCTCTCTATATTCTGTTACCTTAGATTGATTATATTGTTTTACGTCCCGCCCGAGAATTTTTCACTCATATGGAGACGTCAACATTGCCGGTGAAGGGATGCAAAATTTAGGCCTATGCTAGGCGCTTATGTCCTTTCAGCTGGAAGGGATCTTTATCGTTCCACACCTTCTGTGACAAGGGACCTCGGTTTTTGCGGTCTCATCTGAAGGACCGCCCCATTTAGTCGCCTCTTACGAAAAGCTAGGGGTGCTGAGGATTTATTCCAACACCATGATCCTCACGGATTGTTACCTTAGAAGTCAAGAGATCTTGATATTAAAATATATTACTTCACAATTAAATCTTCCTCCTGAAGGGAACGGTCGCGGTAGCTCAGTGGTTAGAGCGTTCGCTTCGTAACCGGGAGGTCGTGAGTTCAAGCCCCGCTCGTGCCATCGCCGCGTCAAACCTAAGACGAAAAATAGGTAGTGATTGCTCTTTCGCCAAACGCTCGGCATTTAGAAGTAAGAATCACGGTTCTTTCGGATTTAACCTTAAAAACGGAGGTTCCGTTAAAAAACCCTTCGCTAACATAAGTCTAATTTGTGGTACTTCACCTATAGCTGGTGACGTCTCAATATGATTGAAAGATTCTCAACGGGACGTAAAACATACAAACAATCTGTGGCCTGATATGTTGATACATGCGTCAAGTTACTTTCTTATACTTTGCAGATGGAAAATTCTTAGCAAGAGAACACAGATGTAAATATTTCGAAACCTCTCTTGTACAACAGGCTGACGTGGATAAATTACTTGTTGCAATTACAAATCAACTCTTTGTCAAGGATGCAGTATGTAACGATGAACTAGAATCCGAAAGTATTAGTCGGGGATCTTTGACAAGACAGAAAAGGATGGCGAAAGGACCAATTCAACGACTTCTATCAAAAATGTTCCGTAGAAAAATGTCAAAGGTTACTTTGAAGGACTCCTGTGAAAGGATATCTCAAATGTAATTTATTTCATGTTGAACTTCAGTTGCGATTTTGTGTTCATATTACAGATTTGATAGTGATTGTGTTTGGTAAAGGTTAAATGTATTCTTAAAACGTTGTAGGTTTGGGGTAAATCTACAATATAACTATTATAGGTTTAAAGTAGAAAAAACTATCAATTTACACTCAATGTTAATTGTTTAATTCAATTAATAATTAACGAAAATGTATATTTTGTTATCTTTTCATATACATACTTAAGCAGAAGAGTACATGTAAGTGATTTATTATCATAGTGTTACATGGTAATGTACAAAAAAATAAAATCATTAAACTTAAATAGTTCTGTACGTGAGAATTGTATATTAGGAACAAGAATTATTTATAAATATAGGTATGTTAAGATTTGTGATTGATTGATTAAAGATTGTTTAACGTCCCGCACGAGAATCTGTCACTCATACGGAGACGTCACCATTGCCGGTGAAGGGCTGCAAATTTAGGCTTATGCTTGGCGCTTATGGCCGTTAAGGAGGGAGGGATCTTTTACGTGCTACACCTGCTGTGACACGCGACGTCGGCTTCATCCGAAGGACTGCCCCATTTAGTCGCCTCTTACGACAAGCAAGGGGTACGGAGGATCTATTCTAACAACCCAGATCCCCACTGGTAGATTGTGATAAAATATGTTGTGAATTATATGTAATTGTTCGTTGATGTACATATGTTGTATATGTATTGTGTACATTCAATATATAAGAAAAACATATGTGTCATCATCTTGTCAGTTTTGTTATCAAAGTTTGCTTGTGTGATTTTGTTCTGTCTATAGTTTTCTTGTCCAATACCGGATATCCTGATTTTCCATTGGATGACATGGACGCCGCCATCTTGACATGTTTTGGATTGGGTTTCCGTGTTTGCCCCTCAGACGATATTCATCTCTTACCAGAGTCAGTTGGAGTGTTACATTTAGTATCTCAGCTCTTAGGACACATGGAAACACAGACATATTAACGGATTCAACTTCGTTGGATAAACAGCCGTAATATTACAAAAACTTGTGTTTATAAATCCAAGTCCCCCCCCCCCCCCCCTTGCGCATGAGTGAGTATATATGACATCTGTCAACATAAGAAAATTCCATGTTTTCGTACAATATCATAATAAAAACACCTAAAACAAACTGGTTAAATGACTTCATTCTAAATATATATTGTAGTCGTAAGTTATCGTTCCTAGTGCCCCAGTACTAGCGATAACTTTCGCATCATTGTAAGCAAAAACAAAAACGTTTCCTGAACTTATTGTTATGTAAAGGAAAATTATTCGGGGGGGGGGGTCGAATCCTGGATTTTAAAGCAAGACATTAAACCTAACAACACGTTTCAATATTTTGTCACAGGAATGCTCACAATCCGTCTGTTTTTAAAGGATTCGTAAAAGGAGAAACCATTCGTCATTTAAAAAACACAAATGCAGGACATTAGCTTGCCTTAATAACAAATGAAGCTTAACCAATATGCAAGGGGTCTGGGGCCGCCTTAGTCCCCCAACAGGTCCATTGATTGATTGTTTGTTTTATGTCCCGTCGAGAATTGTTCACTCATATTGAGACGTCACCAGCTGCAGGTGAAGTACCACATATTTAAACCTATGCTTAGCGCCCAGGGCCGTAGCAGTGCGGGTTATTTAACGTGCCAACGCCTACCGTTACACGGGACCTCCGTTTTAAGGTCATATCCGAAAGACCCGTGATTCTCACTTCTAAATGCCGAGCGTTTGGCGAAGGAGCAATCACTATCTATTTTTCGTCTTAGGTTTGACACGGCCATGGCACGAGCTGGGTTCGAACTCACGACCTCCCTGTTGCGAAGCGAACGCTCTAACCACTGAGCTACCGCGACCGGTAACCGGGGTGTAAGCCCTCCGACAGAAAAGGATCTTAGGATTAACACTCGACACTTAGAAGTGAGTTTCACGGGGGTGTAAGCCCTCTAACAGAAAAAGGATCTTAGGATTAACGCTCGACACTTAGGAGTGAGAATCACGGGTCTTTAGGATATGACCTTAAAGCAATATAAGCTGTCAAAATTGTTATTTTGGGGTCCTAAAATTTAATCGAAAATTTTGTAAACATCTACCTTCTAATACCTGATTTTATCGATTAAACTTTTGACATGTTGTATTTTTTGCATTAAATGCAAAAATGTTCGACAGTTGAAATGAAGTCTTCCCGTACCTTAATTTTCCCGACATTATTTCCGTATGCAATGACCTAAAGTTGAACTCATTCGGCAAAATCAAATGCACAAGCGCAATATTTCCGGTAAGCACGAAAGATGTCTGACACGAAAGGTTCGAAGCGAGGGAGAAAGCCGGCTTTGGAATTTTGCGTAATGTTTCGAGCGATCCCTTAAAACTATCATAACTAAAAAACATACTATGATAACTTAAAAACATATAACATCATTAACAGTGCCAAAATAATGATGGTAACTAGAATTTTATCTCACCTCGCCGTCCATATTTTAATGACCCGGATACAACCCGATCCACCCCGATCAGCATCAGAATCATTCGTGTCAACATCGGTTATCTTCGGGATTGTCGCCGACGATTAATCAGCTGCCGTTGTTAGGTTCAAACGGAATGTCGAGGAATATATTTTTCATCACGTAAAGGTGTGTAAACGATGCATAAGAGAGGAAATTCGATGCAGTTCTTTTTTTCAATCATATCAACGTTCATTTAACCTCTTTTAATGCCACTATAAAAAATTGCAATTTTGGCAGCTTATATTGCTTTAAAATATGGACGGCGAGGTGAGATAAAATCTAGTTACCATCATTATTTTGGCATTGTTAACGATGTTATATGTTTTTATATCTTTTTCGTCCCGAATCAGTCAAAGTCGGCTTTCTCCCTCGCTTCGAACCTTTCGTGTCAGACATCTTTTGTGCTTACCGGAAATATTGCGCTTGCGCATTTGATTTTGGCGAATGAGTTTAACTTTAGGTCATTGCATATGGAAATAATGTCGGAAAAATTAAGGTACGGGAAGACTTAATTTCAACTGTCGAACAATTTTTACATTTAATGCAAAAAATACAACATGTCAAAAGTTTAATCGATAAAATCAGGTATTAGAAGGTAGATGTTTACAAAATTTCGATTAAATTTTAGGAACCCCAAAATAACAATTTTGACAGCTTATATTGCTTTAAAAACGGAGGTCGTGTGTCGCGGTAGGCGTTGCCACGTTAAAGAACCCTCACTGCTAAGGCCCTGAGCGCTAAACATAGGTCTAAATTTGTGGTACTTCACCTACAGCTGGTGACGTCTCAATATGAGTGAAAAATTCTCGACAGGACGTAAAACAAACAAACAATCAAACAGCATTCATTCAAAATATTAAAACTGAAACACGTGAGATAAGCATGGTTGAGGACAATCTGGATTACGACAAATAGCAAGAAATGAAGACAAATACATGAAACCATATTTTTTGCGGTATGTTCTTGTAACCTTCTATATTCGTCAAATAACCACATGCACTAAGACTGACATCAGGAAAGGACACGAGTTGTTTTTTATGACGCCATACAATACATCCAGTGTTTGACGGGCGTATAAAAGCTGTCCACGAACTTTTTGGATATCTCTTGTATTTTTGACACCTTGCGACACTACATTACAGAAGGGCTGGCGAATTGAAGATACAAAATATGGTTTGCAAATTGTTGGATGGTACACTTCTTCGAGCGTAAATTTCTGTAAAATCTAAAGAAATGAAGAAGACAAAATTTAATACATAAAATCATGTTTTTATATATTTTCTACACAAATGGCAATGTCTTGTTAGGTATTGGAAAATTAAAACGGGTGCCAGACACCGTCTGCAATAATTACGTCATTCGTCAATTTGCCAATTTATTGCATCCTACTTTACTGGCAATTCTGAAGAAATGAAGACATGTATACATAAAATCATATTTTTGATAATTTTCCACTCAAATGGCAATGTTTTTCAGGTATTGGAAAATAAAACGGGCTAGGAATAAATACTCACGTACACCGTCTGAAATAATATCGCCAGTTCGATTACAACCCCCTTGGCATGTAAAAGATTTTCGAAAAAGGGTACGCTGACTGAGGGCCGTCAGGGAAACTTCAGCTTTCATAACTAACCATATTTCAGTTGTGTAATCGCCGTAAAATGACTGAAATATTGCCAACACGGCGTGAAACCCTAATCAATCAATCAATAGCGCTCAGGGCCGTAGCAGTGAGGGTTCTTTAACGTGCCAACGCCTACCGTGACCTCCGTTTTTAAGGTCATATCTGAAAGACCCGTGATTCTCACTTCTAATGCCGAGCGTTTGGCGAAGGTGCAATCGCTACCTATTTTTCGTCTTAGGTTTGACGCGGCCATGGCACGAGCGGGACTCGAACTCGCGACCTCCCGGTTACGAAGCGAACGCTCTAACCACTGAGCTACCGCGACCGGTTTCGTACTTTGGGAAGGTAGGAGTTGATACCGCCGACGTATTAACCTCCTGATCCGTTGTGTCATTCTACATGCATAGAACAGTTCCATAAATAAATAAATATCTTTGAGAGACGCAGACTTTAAACCATGTGATAATTTTTTCTCTGAATTATTCCGACAAAATACTTTAATTTTTGGTTCAATTTCAATGATCTGTACTTTATTATGAAATTGGATTGAGTCAACTTTGAAGCCCATCGTAACTCTCTTATACGGCTTTATTTACGGCAAACATTATCAACGCATCTACAATGACAGTGACTAGAAACCAAATTACATTAGCTAGTGATTTGTGTTAATTCATCTTTGGGGGACTCGTGATAGATCTGCCAGAGGAAAGGAACACAGACTGGCCCAAAATCAACAATAAACCTCTCTATCATCTCTTAACTTGTCACAGACACATAAGTTGAAGGTAATATAAATGTTAAAGTACTGAACGTACGTACATAAGGCACAATTGATTGTATATTTTCTCGAGAATTTTTCACTTATGGCGACGTTAACATTGCCGGTGACAGCCTGTAAAATGCGGGCCTATGATCGGCGCATACGGCCTTTGAACAGGAAGGGATCTTGGTTTTGCCACACCTGCCTGCTGTCACACGGGGCGTGGGTTTTTGCGATTTCATCATAAGGACTGCCCCATTTAGTCGCCCCTTACGACAAGCAAAGGGTACGGAAGACCTATTCTAACCCGTGGGAATCCGGGTTGTTAGAATAGATCCTCAGTACCCCTTGCTTGTTGTAAGAGGCGACTAAATGGGGCGGTCCTTCGGATGAGACCGCAAAAACCGAAGTCCTGTGTTACAGCACGTATAAGATCCCTCCCTGTTCAAAGGACATAAGCGTCGAGCATAGGCCTAAATTTTGCAGCCCTTCACCGGCAATAGTGACGTCTCGAAATAAGTGAAAAATTCCCGAGCGGGACGTTAAACAATATATAACCAATCAATCAAAGATATGTGTTGGACTCCATAATCTAGAAACAATTATGTTTCCTTAATATCCAAATGTAGAGCATCACTTTATCGCCGTTTAACTTGTACGAGGAGAAATACAGATGGCCTTTGAAGGTTGGGTCAGGGACCTCCCACTCCAGACATATTCTTCCCACTGGCACTATCTTCACCTACCGCTTGTGACGTAAAATTCTCGAAGAGACGTCAAACAAACAAAACAAAACCTCCCTCCCCATAGATGTCATATACTTTTTGAGAAGAATTTATGTTCATATGTTAACGCACGAAGACAGAAAATGACCATTCGCAATAGGTCACCGGAATGACGCAAGTGAATTTTTAAAAAAGTCGAAACTACTGATAGTTTACAAATGGACAGATAGCGGCAAACCATAATGGAACGATATGTTCCGTCATTAAGACAGGCGTTCTCATGCGCTAAATCTAGAAAAATTAGATATTATGAAAATATTGTCTTATGTTTTTTGGTAGACATGGGGGGGGGGGGGGGGGGTGTAAACTTAAAAATCGGTATGCTTTTGCAGAAATCGGCGTAGTTCATAGATTTACAGTATAAAACATAAACAGTACCAATTTTGATGCACCAGATGCGCATTTCGAAAAATAATGTCTCTTCAGTGATGCTCAGGTCAACAGTGTTGGAAATCCTGAATAAGAACAAACTTGGAAGAGCTGAAAGAACCAAAAATACAAAATAGTGGAACAGTGTCAAATTTTGGTTGTCTCTCTGTTCCATAAGGATAGCTTTTTTATAGTTTTTCTTGAATTCTCATAATCATGGATGAAATACTGTGTGTTTGAATTTAAAGGGACTCGTTCACATTTTTTGAAGAAAAAAAAAAGATTTTTGATGTTAAACATTAAATATATAATCTCTGTGTTCTGTAAACAAGACTCGAGTCTTGTTTATGTTTACAAACTAGTGAAATTTTAAAGTATCCTGATTTTGCACAAGCACAAATCTAATTTTTAAATGGCATATTACTTGAAATGCGTTGTACATCATAAACTTTGATAACCATACTTTCCAAAACTTTGTAAACAATAGTATACCTCAATCTTTGTTTACGCAACAAATACACACAAAAAACCTCTCTATAATGACTTGTGTCTATCACTTGTAGACGATATCGCATGTATTGGGATCACACCAGCCGTCTTGCAACAAATGCTTGATATCTCATATCAATATTCTAGGAAGTGACGTTTTTCATTCAATACCCAAAAATCGTGCATACTACAGTTTCGTGCCAAAGGTTTTGAAATTAACAAGGATTGTTCATGGAAACTAGGTGATATCACAATTCCTTGCTCTGACACTTATAATCATCTAGGAATCATTATCAACGACAAACTTACATTCTCTGACAGAATTTTATCAGCATGCTGGAAGGAACAAAAATCATACTACGCACTCAACGATATAGAATCAAACTATCTGAACTCACTAACCTTATCACAACTCTACAAGTCAGTAATTCTACCCACCGTTCTCTATGGTTGTGAGTTATGGAACAATCTTTCTGCATATGACTGTACATGGCTTAACGTCTTTCAACATTTTATTTGCAAGAATGCGCAAAACCTTCCCACAACGACTAGATCAGATATTTGTGAAAGTTTCTTCAATGTAATTCCAGTGGCCTCCGTGGCCGAGTGGTTAGAGCATCGGACTCAAAATCACAAAGCCTCTCACCTCTGTCGGCGCGTGTTCGAATCTCGGCCGCGGCGTTATGTGAGCAAGTTTGCCAGTTTACTAGCGGAAGGTCGGTGGTCTCTTACCAGGTACATTGTATCAGGGTTCTCTCCTCCACCAACAAAAACTGTACGCCACCAGATAACTGAAAAATTGTTGAGTGCGGCGGAAAGCAATAAATAATCAATCAATGTAATTCCTATCCAATCAGAAATAGATGTCCGCAAGCTGTTATTTCTCGGACGACTTTGTCACCTAGATCCTTGTTCTTTTCCAAAGAAAGTCCTTTTAACACGTTCATATTCGTTCTTGGAGGGCATATCTAATAAACAACGTGGATTCATTCCTGATGTCTTATTGACCTATAACCTTACTGATTACCTGCAAACCTGGCTGGTGAGCAGTTTATTCCCATCAAAACATGCCTGGAAAAAAATTGTTAGATCTACAGTTTCATCACAACATAAAGCACAACGCGACCTAACGATGTCAAGCGACAGTGACATTCGCCGCTTCCAGTCAATTGTCCAATACCAGAACCCCATTTTTATTTGGACTATTCCGTCGAATTCCTACGAAATCTCATTGTGTAAATTGATATTTAAACTCATAGCTAAACCTTCCGAACAAACTCCGAATATCTTCAGATTCTGTGACGCCATCTTCCTAGATATTTTCAAACACAACACATGCTCATGCTCTCTAACCTGCAATTTACGCAGCTCCTGGTTTGACGAGATTACAAACAACCTTGATATATTCCTCTCTGCTGAACTATGTGCCATGACAGATGATGAAATATTTCTTTTTCTTCTAGGACGCAACTCCTTTACATCCATTCCAGAAACACATATAAGATCTCTTCAATTGTTCAACTTTAGGTATTTAAGAAACGCAGCTACATGTTATAACAAGGCTCTTAAATTTGTCATTTAAAGTGTGTCAGTTTGTTTGTTTGTTTGTTTTACGTCCCGTCGAGAATATTTCACTCATACTGAGACGTCACCAGCTGTAGGTGAAGTTCCACAAATTTAGACCTATGCTTAGCGCTAAGGGCCGTAGCAGTGAGGGTTCATTTACGTGCCAACGCCTACCGTGACACGGGACCTCCGTTTTTAAGGTCATATCCGAAAGACCCGTGATTCTCACTTCTAAATGCCGAGCGTTTTGGCGAAGGAGCAATCACTACCTATTTTTCCTCTTAGGTTTGACGCGGCCATGGCACAAGCGGGGCTCGAACTCACGACCTCCCGGTTACGAAGCGAACGCTCTAACCACTGAGCTACCGCGACCGGTAACATATATCTAACAAAAATGTAAACTTCATCCATACGTCATAAATCTGTATATATATATATATATATATATATATATGTGTGTGTGTGTGTGTGTGATTATATGTATATATACATGTGTGTATATGTATGTGTTCAATTTTTGTATTTTCTGTACTGTTTGTATTTTTTCATTATTTGTAATTGCGTGTCTTTCATGTACATTTGAGTAATTATGATCATATAATCCTCATATGAGGGGAAATAAAGTATGAATGAATGAGGGGATAATTGCATCATACATGCAATTATATACAGTGTGTATTTGTATTTTGCTTGAAATGATTTAATTCAAATTTTTACCTTAGCCTTATATAGTTACTGATGATTTTTTAATCAGTTTGTACTAGAATACCAACATCACTGTGCTTTAAAAAGTAATTTAAGTGAGTTCAGCGGTATTCTCATCTCAGTAATAAGATAGCTTTAAATTAATGCTCCGGACGTCATTATTTTCTCGCAGTATGAAAGAGTAAACATTGACAGCTAAGGAACCTTGCGTCGTAAATGATTGCACACATCGTGGGATGCCGCCGGTCGATAAAGATTGAAAGGTAAATAGGATTTAGTATTTTCAAACATTTTCTCGGTGATGTATTATGTGTAGTTTATAATGCATTGCTTCCTGAGCTGCCTATCGTAACATTAGAAATATTCCCGAAGATGTCGAAATTTATATTTATTAATAATTAACCTTAAGATCATGATCATTCATGGGGGAGGGAATAAAAAACCAGATCCACGTTTGTGAAATTGCTATACGTTAAACATTGTTCACCTGTCGTTACATTTCCGCGTTAAATCTCAGGTAATCTGCATGCGAAAGAGGTATACAATGGTTGACGAGTTATTGTACATGAAGAACAATAAATGTAATAGTATGTGGTGCACAAAATCATAGGATACCAGGACGTACTTTTTATGCTCCACGGAGAAAGAAAGTAGGAAACCCCCCCCCCCCCCCCCCCCCAATATTTATCACTACGCCATCACGATTTTCCCCAATTTATTTGGGCAACAATATACCCCTGTCAAAGAGGTAATACTTTTATCACTCGGTCAGGATTGGTTTGGTTTGTTTGATTATTAGCACTATGACGCAAATCGTATTTTTACCCAAGCTATCAAGTACTTAGATTTTGAGGAAGATCTGTAATCTTCGAGTTGTTTAATTTGTAGACTTTGTTTTCGTGTACTTAAGCGTGACCTTCTTTCTAATCTTCCAAAATGTTATCCTTCATATCAAGTCATTCTTATCGCTGATTTTATTTTAAGTGGAAGTGGTCAAATCTTTAAAACAACTAACATCTTACTGCCCAAGACTTTTGATGTAATCAAATTCTAATGAAATATAAAAATAAGATTAACGTACAGTGATAAAACAAGAAATAAATGTCGAACATGTATACACATGGAAAAAATTATTGCAACACCAAAGTTACTATATCCAAAATTTTTGAAAGCAAAGCAATGATTTTGAATTCTTTAATGCAATACTTCTGTTTACAATATACCTGACGGGTATCCAATTGTCTACATTCCACTGTCACCCGCATAGGGTGTTTATGCCTTTTGACTGATTCTATACGTAAGGGCATGCTTTCCTTATGATCAATTTCTAAATTGAACCATGTTACTGACAAGTAAGGGTCAACAGACTCGTTTAAAGTCGGAATGTCGCAAATGATGTGGTCTTTATAATAATCTATTTTGCAACTTGAAGCTATCACTGGGTCAATTGTGTCTGAAGCATTTCATACCAATTGTTACGCTATTCTTTACATAATGATTTTGACTACAGATTATTCCATTTACCTGATGAAGATACAGGGCTCACGGCGGGTATAACCGGTCAACTTGTACTCCTCGTAGTCAAATAATCCCATCTCTGGTATATCCAGGAGTCTGTGTTTGCCCATCTCTTAATCCTGTATTCTTTATAGGATTTATGAAATTGAACGCTATTCGTTGTCTTCACTTGTTCATTTTAAGTATATATTTTTTGAGAGAACTGTATCTAAATACTTACATATTTCATTGTTTGTAATAAGCTTACCGGTCTAACTTATTTGAAAAAGGTGATTTAACCATCAATCAATTACTGCACCTACAATTCTTCCACCCGTCCTTACATGTAACCAGCCACCATACCAAATAACTTGAATTTACAAAAATGATTCCACACAATTTAGGAATTGATGTGATTTAGTGTGGTCTGCTATTCTTGAAAAGTATTTGTTTTAAATGATTTCCTGTATATTCCCATATAAAATTTTGATCAATTGTTTTGGGCCCACAATACCCCTGCGCCCCTGACTTCAACAAAATTTAATTTGAATTTGTATCCCCATTTAAAACTTTGATCCCCTTTTTATTAATTGATTGATTATATATTGTTAAAACGTCCCGCTCGAAAATTTTTCACTCATTTGGAGACGTCACTATTGCCGGTGAAGGGCTGCAAAATTTAGGCCTATGCTCGGCGCTTATGACCTTTGAGCAGGGAGGGATCTTTATCGTGCCACACCTGCCGTGACACGGGGCCTCGGTTTTTGCGGTCTCACCCGAAGGACACCCCATTTAGTCGCCTCTTACGACAAGCAAGGGGTACTGAGGATTTATTTTAACAACCCGGATCCCCACGGAGATCCCCTTTTGAGATCCCACCTACTTTCGCAGGCCACAGTTTGAACAAACTTGAATTTTCACTACCCCGAGATACTTGCATATCAATGTTATTAACCATGGTCTTATTGTTCTTGAGATTTTTCCTAATAATATGTCTGCATGTATAATTTGATGTCCCAATTATTACCCATGATTTCAACAAACCTGAATATACACTATGTCAGGAAGCTTTCCTGTTCATTTTCACCTTTCTGACCCAGTGATTCTTCATGTGTGAGATTTTTAAATAACCCCACCCTAGTTTTTCTTGATTAACCCCTTTTTAGAACGCGTGACCCTTCATTTGAGCAAACCTGAATTTTCTTTACCCAATGGTGATTCGTGTCAGGTGTGGTTGAAATTGGCCCAGTCGTTCTGCCTGGAGCTGGAGTTTACGGAAATATAGGCGGACGCCGGACAAAACGTGATAAGAAAAATTCTTCTGAGATGAAAGTTCTTTCAGCTCAAACACTTACTCTAAGTTAAATATTTTGTGAAAAATATTTGCTTTAAATACCTAGACATTGACCATTTAAAAAATACAGAGGGGTGTAGGGAGGATGAGAAATCCAAGACAAAGACACATGTCAAAATTTAAATTGAATATAAACTGATTCTTGCAAATCATCAAGGGGCAAAATTCAGTCAAAAGGTCGTCAATCGTAACGAAATTGAAACTTAATCTGTAACCATCCAAGATAAAGCGGTGTTTTTAGTTGAATATTTTCATCCATCAAGGGGCATAAGGTCAAAAGTAGGTCAAGCGTAACGAAACTCAAACATGATAACTATCCAAGACAAATCCATGTATAAAATATCAGTTGAATATCTCCATCCAATGCGGAGAAAAGTCCGGAAAACCTAGAGCGGAGTGACAGACAGACGAGCGGACAGGCAGACAGACCGAGGGTAAATTAATAGTCCTCTTGGCAAAGCCTTTGGCGATTGTACGTGCAAAGGCATTCCGAGTAAAAATATTCAGATGGTGTGTATTTAACAAAACGAAAATCAAAATACGGCAAATAGCAACAATAGTTCGTGTCAAAGGTGTGATATTTAATGGATTCATACTCTAAATAAAACATGAAACACAAATCTGTCACCATTGCCGGTGAAGGGCTGCAAAATTTAGGCCTATGCTCGGCACTTATGGCCTTTGAGCAGGGAGGATCATATCGTGCCACAACTGCTGTGACACGGGACCTCAGTTTTTGCGGTTTCATCCGAAGGACCGCCCCATTTAGTCCCCCCTTACTACAAGCAAGGTGTACTGAGAACCTATTCTAACCCAGATCCCCACATAAAGGGTGGCAAAAGTCGAGACTTTGTTGTGTCCGGAGTTGAATGTCATACTGTCTATGTAAAAAAAACATAACATATTTCCCGTCACTTCCGATGACGACCAGAAGTAATTTTAAAATGTCTTTCCCTCCACGGAGACTTTATTGATTATATAATTCCTGAAAGTTTCATGTCTTTATCTGAAAGCTTTCTATAGAAAAGGGATGGACAAAGAAAAACAAAAAGTGGTGTAAACCTGTTGTCCGCAAGTGAATTTTGTACTTGTCACGAGAAACAACTACAATACTATTGGTCATATCTGAAGATTTCAAATTGATTACATGACATTAAATGAGAAGCCGCAGATCAGAAACATATTTCCGAATTTATACGATCTCTATTATCACTATCATTAATGAAAACGTCGTGCATATTGAATCGTTCATCACTGAGAAACAGTATGAAAAGAAATTTGAAAAAAAAAATTCGAAATTTTGAGTCACCATCTTTCACGCATGGGCACGCGTGCAAACATACAGAAGACGATTTGAAGTTAATTATGTTCTACATACTCAAAATCAAATATTTCAAAAATATGAAACATCAAAAGAACAGAAATTTACTAATTTTCTACTGTAACTTCCGGTGACGACCGAAAGTAATTTTTAAGATGTATCCCCTAATTCACGGCGTGTCTTTATTGACAATGTTTCCTGAAAGTTTCATGTCTTTATTTGAAAGAGCTCTTGACAAAATGGGTGGGCAAAGAAAAACAAAAAGTAGAGCGGAACTGTCGACCGAAAGGGAATGTTTGTACGTTTCGGAGGAAAAAGCAATCACAGTTATACTGTTTGTCATCTCTAAATACATCATGATGACGAAAAGCCTAATCTTTGAAAAATTATCTCAACAGAAAGTATATTATACCTCTTGTGACAACCGGAAGTGACGGACAAATACAAGACCAAATAGAAGTCCACAGACAATACATACAAGTTTCAAATAAAAAGGAGGAAAAAGATACGTATGAAATTTTAAGTCGCCATCGACATGTAAAGGAAGACGAAATAACGTAAAACAAAAGAATATGCTCCCAAACTTTGTTTGGGGAACATGCATGTAATAATGATCGTAAAAAGAAACAGTAGAAACAATACGTTTCCAAATTTTGTGATATAGTAATAGAGTGATATAATAATAAAGTGATATAATTAGTATTTTATGAATAAACAGAGGACTTTCAACGTTTTAAGTAAATTCTGTCCAGCAACAAAAACATTGAATTTTCTTGTATTATATTTTCTTGCGATTTACTTTTAGCTGTCTGTATTGACATTCAAAAAAATATTGCGCAAAAAATAAAGTACCGTAAGAAATATGCAAAATATATATAAATCATTAGATTTGAATAATATTGCGGCAATTCACACTCAAAAACAAAACAAAAAAAACAACAAAAAACAAAACAAAAAAACACCTCCTAAGAAGTAACTGTTAACATGAGCAATGAAACTGCAGAAAGTAATATTGAAGTTACTCATTTAGTCAAGAGAGATAACTCTTGAACATAGAAAAAGTAGCCCCAGTGTTATTTTCACAGTCAAAATTACAGCTATGAAAATATCAATTTTTATGCAGTGAAAAAAAAATCAGTATTTCACTGTTGAAAATGTACACATGTTTTTACTTGGTTTGTGTATCAATCGAATTAGCGATGAAACTGTGTACGATGCACACTCTGTGTACATTATGAGCATTGTCCACACGTCGCGTGTAAACAATTGCTTCGTCCTCAGTCGAATTAGGTACACGAGGACTGTGAGTGGAAATAACAAATATACATCTCGGAACTTGCATATTAAGTAGAATTTGCTTTTATTTCAATACAGTACTAAGACCTTCGATCATTTTGTAAGCTGTCTTCCTCGCCATTACACACACACACCTGTGTTCAATAATATGCATAGGAAATTCAGCTTAGTGATTTAAGCTATTTTGGTCACGATGTCTTTGCACATAATCAGTAAACGAATATTAGGGATGTACATGGGATGAAACTATGCCATTCAATCGACTGAAAGTCTGGAAAAGTGACTGAATGGCAGAGCTCTCAGTTACTGTTCAGTTTTACTGAATGGCATAGTTTCATCCTGTGGTTATAAACTGGACAGACATATGGACAAATTCATTTATATTCTCACGTACATCCCTAATATTCGTTTACTGATTATGTGCAATGAGATCGTGACCGAAATAGCTTAAATCACTAAGCTGAATTTCCTATGCAGATTATTGAACACCAGTTTTACAAGTATTGAACGGGAAAGCGACCAACATGTTATTGTATTTGCTCGCCTCCCTTCGTAGATTGATTTACTGAGAGCTAATCCGTCTAATTACGCCGACTGCCCTGTCTTAATTTCCATCGAATTCAACCTCAAATTCGATTTCACTCAGTTGAGTTGAATAGGCGGAAGGTAACGTACGCAGATAGCATTGCTTTTCTGGATTTATGGGATGTTTTTCCATTTTATATGAATCAAGTAAGTTTCTTCCCTAGTATGAAGTTCTAACTATATATATATATAATTATTTAACATTTTTATAGTAAAATAACGTATTTATTTCGGAACAGACAATACTTTAGCATACTAAATACACCGTACTTATCATAAGACAGCTTTATAACTACTGCGACCTGTAAGAAAGAACGCATTCAGTAAGGAGTGGAAATATCCGATAAAAAAAATCAATGCATTTATTTTGCATCAGTGAGATATTTTTCTGTATGAGTGCTTTTTTTTTTGCTTTTTTTTTGTTGTTGTTGGTAATGTTGGTTTCTAAATATGAAGTATGAGTACTATTTCGGTATTTTGTGATCTTGTTCATGGTAATGACCGTAAAAAGTACATGATGTTGGATTAACTAAATTTGTGTTCACAAAATTTTGTTGAATGATCCTACATGTAACGAGAAGGTTTGTTATTAATTCTGCCATCTATGTACATGTACATTGCACTAAGTTGTTTTGACTTTCTAGTACTCCTATCAACATGATCGTAATTTGCAGTAGAAGGTTGATAAATGAAAGTTTTCAGTATAGATTATGCGCACGCTCCCTGGGGATCAAGACCTGCACGTCTGTTATATTGAAATATTATAGGAAATCGAATGTTAATGAACCTTCATGCCGTCGTCTTTCATCTCACGTTTTGACAAGGGTTCTTGGTTTGTATTCTTTAACTTGCGTACATCTGAAGCCCTCTGTCTATGGTTTAACGTCACAATATTCTACGTCACCTCCCAAATTCTTGGGGGCCTCCGTGGCCGAGTGGTTAGAGCATTGCGCTCGAAATCAAGGCCTCTCACCTCTAGTCGGCGCGGGTTCCATTCTCGCTCGTGCCGACATATGTGAGAAAGTCTGCCAATTAACTTTCGGAAGGTCGGTGGTCTCTTCCCGGGTACATTGTATCTAGGTTCTCTCCTCCACCAATAAAAACTGGACGCCACCAGATAACTGCAAAATTGTTGAAGTGTGGCGAAAAACAATAAAAAAATTAATCAATCAATCCCAACTTCTTACATTTTCATGTTCGTATTTGAATTTCTTACTTTTATGTTTACACAACCTTTGTCTGATATTCAATCGACCGATGTAGAAAATTAATTACGGAAATCATACAAGAACTCTTCATATTGAGAAGATGAAAAAGTAATTTTAAAGAAATTGCCAGAAACGTCGCTTATGTCCTTGAACAGCATTCATTTTAAAATGGATAGACTGTTATAATCTAAGTTCTATTTGTGTGGAAGTGTTTGACTGTAAATAAGATCACACAACTTCAACTTGTCAGTGAATTTCATTTACATTTTCACAAAAATTGGTTTTAATGTTTGAGAAGGACTGATTAGATTATAGGATATATTTGCGGATGGAAACTTGCAAACAAAGAGATACTTTTGCCTCTTGGGTTTAATGATCTCTCAGCGCTGTTGTTTCTAATACAGTAATTTACGATGATATATGCGGGTGTGAGCAGCTGTCAGTTATGGTTTCTATGCACCTTAACACGTATACATCCAGTATTAATCTTATTGTCGTCTGCTCCATACTCAAGCAGAGCGGACCTCCCCCTTTTTAAGATTTTGGTCAAAACTTTATTTTGTCATATTTTGTTTTGTTTGATAAGAACTTTAGAGAATTTTGAAGTCAACATCCCCTCAGACTGCCCACTACTTTCAGAAACGTTGCTACGTGTCTGATATCACATATCTATATATATGTAATATAACGTACCCTCCAACTGCACCCTACTCTGAAAAACGTTGCTACGTGTCTGATATCGCATATCTACATATAATTAATGTACAGGTTGGTCTACTTAATGATTAATTTTATTCGTGTCTGTGTCATGCTTCGGTTGTAAACTGATGAACTTGTTTAGCTTATTCTCAGGAACGGCTGAACCAGTTTCAAACAATTTGGTACAATGCATTGATGTTTAATATTTATGGGCAAATGGGAACAAATATTGTGAATTTCATGGACTCTGCCTTTCTAGCCAGGGTCCAGAGGAATGTGACTAAAACTATCAAAATGTAATTTTCATCTTTAAATTTCTCTCCTGCACTAGTCAAACTATTGACATGATTTTAATAAGCAATGAACACTTTACCAAACCTGAAATTCATGACCCCTGGAATCCTAAGCTGGGGTTAAGTTAATCATATATTGGAAACGCATTATATTTTTAAAAATCTTCTGTACTTTTGGACACCAAGCAATGAATCAGTTGGCATAAGTATAATGAACAGCGAATCCTATACTTTAACTGTAATGGTCATGACTAGCATATGCCAGAAGTGGTGTAAATCAAATGTGGATTCTAGAAATTTCTAGGGAGTTTTCAGAAAATTTGACATCACTAAACTGTTCTTAAATCAACATCAAAACGTACGACTTTACAACACTTTAAACGATCATTCTTCACGATAAATTAAAACCTGGACTTTTTGACACCATAGATTGTTGCTTCTTCAATTAAAGTAGAAAAAAGAAATATTTATTATGTATCGTGTTTATGTTACGAAGGAAAATTACTTTGTTACGATTGATTGATTATATATTGTTTAACGCCTCGCTCGAGAATTTTTCACTCATTTAGAGATGTCACCATTGCCGGTGAAGTGCTGCAAAATTTAGGCCTATGCTCGGCGCTTATGGCCTTTGAGCAGGGAGGGATCTTTATCGTGCCACACCTGCTGTGACACGGGGCCTCGTTTTTTTGCTGTTTCATTCGAAGGACCGCACCATTTAGTCGCCTCTTACGACAAAGAGGTACTAAGGATCTATTCTAACATCCTGGATCCCCAATGGGCACTTTGTTACGAGGTCTGATTGATATGTTGTGAGCCTCATATCTAAGGGTTTGAATTTTGGCTGACATATTGCATTATTTTACAACATAATCCCTTTCAGTATCTATACACTTTTTGTAAGCGATGTTTAAGAGCCTCAAAGCCACTTTTAAAGCAATATAAGCTGCCAAAATTGCAATTTTTTATAGTGGCATTAAAAGAGGTTAAATGAACGTTGATATGATTGAAAAAAAGAACTGCATCGAATTTCCTCTCTTATGCATCGTTTACACACCTTTACGTGATGAAAAATATATTCCTCGACATTCCGTTTGACCCTAACAATGGCAGCTGATTAATCGTCGGCGACAATCCCGAAGATAACCGATGTTGACACGAATGATTCTGATCCTGATCGGGGTGGATCGGGTTGTATCCGGGTCATTAAAATATGGACGGCGAGGTGAGATAAAATTCTAGTTACCATCATTATTTTGGCACTGTTAACGATGTTATATGTTTTTAAGTTATGATAGTATGTTTTTTAGTTACGATAGTTTTAGGGGATCGCTCGAAACATTACGCAAAATTCCAAAGTCGGCTTTCTCCCTCGCTTCGAACCTTTCGAGTCGAACATCTTTCGTGCTCACCGGAAATACTGCGCTTGCGCATTTGATTTTGCCGAATGAGTTCAACTTTAGGTCATTGCATACGGAAATAATGTCGGGAAAATTAAGGTACGGGAAGACTTCATTTCAACTGTCGAACATTTTTGCATTTAATGCAAAAAATACAACATGTCAAAAGTTTACTCGATAAAATCAGGTATTAGAAGGTAGATGTTTACAAAATTTTCGATTAAATTTTAGGACCCCAAAATAACAATTTTGACAGCTTATATTGCTTTAAGGAAGTCCTTTTCTTGACCGTTATGAAAGTCTTCTATTTCATGTGACGTCATCAACTGACTGAAAGTGGGTACCGGAAATGGTCATTTTCAATTTTAAAAATCTATGAAAGTCTGATGGAGCGAGATCAGGCGAATAAGGCGGATGCTCCATCAATCTAACGCCACAATCGTTAATGGCAGCCATGGCATTAACACAGACCTGTGAACAACACACCATTATGTTTTCCCGTAACTGCCTCAGAGGTGATGCTTAGAATGTGACTATGATTGTTTGTCCCTTTTAGAGATAATCTACCATCAGAATACCATCAGCATTCCAGAAAATCGAAACCATAACCTTTCCAGCTGATGGAATAGTCTCTGCCTTTTTGGAAGGGGTGAACCAGGATGCTTCCATTGTTTAGACAGTTGTTTGGCCTCTGGGGTGAAATAATGGACCCACTTTTCATCCACAGTAACAATCTCCGAAGAAAGTTAGCAGGATCTACCTCTTAAAGGTTTAGAATAACACGCGCCAAAGTGCGCCTGATGTGCTACAAGATCCTCTGTCAGAATGGAATATACTTTTTCCTGTGAAATGCCAACTGTACTGGCTATATATCTTTCTGTAACTTGCCTGTCAGTCATAACAATATCATGGACCATTTCTGGGGTTGCAACAGTGTCAGGCCTTCCAGGATGGGGTCATCCTCAAGGCTCTGCCAGCCGCGTTTAAATTCGGCCACCCATCTTTTTACCGTAGCATATGAAGGGGCATCATTCCCAAGTGATGCTACCATATCAGTATGAATATTCTTACGTGCTAAACCTTTTTTTATGCAAATATTAGATTACTGCTCTTTCACCAATTTTTCCTTGTTTACTTTAGAGTGCTAAAGTAACTCGGTGATATAAACTGACTAAATGACACCAGTTTTCGGATACACGGTCTTTTAAAAATAGTTAGGAAATAGTAGAGTTGAAAAAGGACATCGATGTTAACCCCCCTTCAATACAAGGCTTACAGCATATTAATCAGCTGTCGTAAACCACATACAAGTACTCTGAAGTTGATACTAAAATATACTGGAGTTTCTCATTGATAATATCTTCGTATAGTTGGTTTGTTTTCCGCCACACTCAACAATTTTTCAGTTATCTGGTGACGTCCAGTGTTTTATTGGTGGGGGAAAGAACCCAGATACAATATACGCGGGAAGACAACATATCGTTGGAATTCCCATAACCACGAATTGTCCTCATTAGCTGATTCGTTTTTATACTCCTACATGCACAAGGCAGAAGTTATTCAAAAACCTCTACAAAAGAAAAAAAAAACTTTTGCCATGGCCTTTAACTCGACAATTCGATATGTCGACGACGTTTCATCATCTATTAACAATAGTCATATTCACTCACATGTCCCGACGTCTCCATATGGGTGGAAAATTCTCAAGCGGGACGTTAAACAACATACAATCAATCGATCACTCACATGTCGATATATCCCTGTTAACTCGAAATTAGACACCACATCATACTTACATATTTCATTGAACATTGTTGTTAACGGCAAAATAGGTAATGATTGCTCCTTCGCCAAACGCTCGGCATTTAGAAGTGAGAATCACGGGTCTTTCGGATATGACCGGAGTCACGGAGGTCCCGTGTCACGGTAGGCGTTGGCACGTTAAAGAACCCTCACTGCTGCGGCCCTGAGCGCTAAGCATAGGTCTAAATTTGTGGTACTTCACCTACAGCTGGTGACGTCTCAATATGAGTGAAAAAATCTCGACAGGACGTAAAACAAACAAACCTCAAACTAACAGCTCAAATGGAATGACTTCAGTTTCTTCATAGTCAACTTCCCTTATTTATGTAGCAATACTCCATTATCACATGCTACTTAAATATTGTAATATGTAGCTATATTCCATTATCACCTGACCGGTCGCAGTAGTTCAGTTATGGAGGTTTTTGGTTGGTTAAATATTGTTTAACTTACCGCTTGAGAATTTTTCACTCATATGGAGACATCACCATTGCCGGTGAAGGGCTGCAAAATATAGGCCTATGCTTGGCGCTGACGGCATTTGACCAGAAAGCACGACCGATTTTTATCGTGCTACACCTGCTGTGACAATTTTTTCGGTCTCATCCGAAGGAATGCCTCATTTAGTCGCCTCTTGCTACAAGTAAGAGGTACTGAATGCCTATTCTAACCCGGATCCCCACGGGATGACGAAACTTGGATTTATCTTTTGTTTTAACTCGACGTTAACGCAAACCGACCAAAGCCTCGTATAACGCGCAAAAGCAGGTATTTACTCAGTGATGTATGCGCTATTTCAAATTCGGTTCCAGAACATTCGAATGTTACTGATCAGATCGGACGTCGTAAAGGACTTTTTGAAGGAAAAAGTTTAATTACTGTTTTGCCACATCCATCTTATAGTCTATGCGATTTTTGGTTAAACTTAATCATCAAAGAAACCATACGCGGTCGGCGATTTCGAAGTCGTCCCTTTGTCGGAAATGCTGTTTTTCTTTGTATGAAGGATGTATCTAAACAGAGGTATACATATTAGCATTTTCCATATGAATAAGACTTAGAAAGTATATTCAGTTTAATGAAGAGTATTTTTGAAGGATTGATGTAATCATTTTGAAGTTAAAGATATTACCTTTTTAACAGCGCATCAACATTCAGAACTTTTCTAATGCACCTCGTGACGTGTCCGTATGAGTGAAAAATTCTCAAGCGGGACTTTAAACAATAAATATGCAAGCCACCAAACATCCCTCGTTGAGTGACGGTAGACGACTTGAGTGATGACCCTGTAAGTTCAATGCTGAAGATTGATTGTATCAATCATCTTTCCAACATTAACCATTCTAATTATGTAATCCTTTTCTACTGGTATTGTTTTGATGTTTACTGCAACAATTATCATACTTGTGAATTTGATTGTAATTTCATGCCAAAATTCTAGTGCTTCTCGCTATGAAAGCCGTTAACCTAATTGCGTGTGACGTACTTTGAGTATTCTGAACACCACTTTAACCCACACTCATACATGTACCACATGCGATCAAAGATGATTAGAAATAAGTATATGTACTTATTAAAATGTATCCATACTCATTATGCTATTAGTAAAATACTTTATAGCTAGTAAAATGATTTTTTTAATAAGTTTCTTTTGCAAATTGTTTAATACCAGTTTTTTAAGTATTGAACGGAAATGCGGCAATTTTACATGTATTGCTGTGCGTGTTTGCCCTCCTTTCATCTTATATTGATTTACTGTAGACTATCTTTATATTCCATAAAATCAGTCTTAAATATGGATGGTAACAGATGCCAACAGCATTGTATTTCTGGATTGATTTTTTATTCACTTTCTACAAAACGCGACTCTTCCTTTGTATAAACATTTGATATGCATTTTATTACATTAAGATATGGCTATTCACAAATGTCGATAATCTTCGGTGTGATCTCGGTAGTTTCCGGTATAAAATCGCTATCAAAGTTTAAAATATAAATATATTTATTTTAAATGATATTTACACAAAAGAAAAAAAAAACCAAGGTTTTAACAAATACTAAAATTAAATATACTCTTTAAAATACATCGACCGGTCGCGGTAGCTCAGTGGTTAGAACTTTCGCTTCGTAACCGGGAGGTCGTGAGTTCGAGCCCCTCTCTTGCCATGGCCGCGTCAAACCTAAGACGAAAAATAGGTAGTGATTGCTCCATCGCCAGATGCTCGGCATTTAAAAGCTAGAATCGCGGGTCTTTCGGATATGATCTTAAAAACGGAGGTCACGGTAGGCGCTGGCGCGTTAAAGAACCCTCACTGCTATGGCCCTGAGCGCTAAGCATAGGTCTAAATTTGTGGTACTTCACCTACAGCTGGTGACGTCTCAAAATGAGTGAAAAATTCTCAACGGGGCGTACAACAAACAAAGAAAAATAATACATCGATGTGTTAATGTTTATAAAGGATAGTGGCCCCGAGAGAGGGCACATAGGAAAGGACCTGTCAGTTTAAAAAAGCCAAAGTTTGCGTCACCCAGCTGTCATCGTTAGTGTCCGTAATAGACTAACGGAAAAAGAAACTAAAGTTCATTTTGCGATGTTTATTTTATGATTAGTTCATTGTTTGGGTTCATCGATTATTTCATCAATACTATATATACTGAATACATTTTGATGATTTTTGTTGTCTATTATAGACGATGTTTGTGTGAATAGGTACCCTACGCCGTTCCTGGTCCAACTCTGCAGCGTTTGTGCTCAACCCTGGCTTCAGTCGTTGCCCTTGCTCTCCTGAATATTAACCCCATCAGGTGTTTATTGTCCTTTGAGGGATATTAATACACTTCTGAATAAGGGCATGCGTGAGTTGATCGACGTTATATGCGACGTTGACGCGCTTCCTTACCTTTCTGTCAGGCTCGTCCCTCAAATGCTTGATTGGGGCCAAATCTGGACTGTAAGGTGGCCAATCAAGAACTGGGACGTTGTTTTGAGCAAGAAAGTCTCGACAAACCCTACATGTAGCAATATGGGGACTCACGTTGTCCTGTTGCAACGTCAGGTGGCATTCATTGATAAGGAGAAAGAGACTTCATCCTGATAAGTTACTGCTGTAAGGTTGCCATGGATAACCACGAGAGGTGTTTTCACGCAGATATTTCTGCCCATACCATAACAGACTCTCCACGAATCTGTTGCTTTCCTTTACGCAGGCGTCAGAATATCGCTCACCACGACGTCTATAGACACGTTGTTGTCCATCTGACTTGTGAAGCGATACACGTCAGTGAACTATACCCGTCTTCGGTGGACAAAACGAAATCGATTAGGTGCATAATCACGCATCCACTACATTCGACATTGGCGTCGCTTCTGCGTAACCGATGGACCAACATAGGGACGTCGTGGCCTTAAATGAAATTCCCGCAACTGATTCGTTACCGTTCTTGGACACAATGGCCGACAATTTGGCGTGCCGTCACCGTCTGAAATCTGTTACCGAGGTGCGAGAGACGTTTGCCTTTACATGTATCTTGGCGTCGCGACGTAAAGCGCGGGAGTCCGGGCATGCAGAAGTACCCCGGATGTACGGATTCTTGAAAATCTGCTGAAAGCATGCAGCGTCGAGTGGGGTCACGGTCGGAAGAATTTTAACTTAACAACATTTTCACTGCGCACGGGGGGCCTCCGTGGCCGAGTGGTTAGAGCATTGCGCTCAAAATCACAAGGCCTCTCACCTCCAGTCGGCATGGGTTCGAATCTCGCTCGCGCTGACATATGCGAGAAAGTTTGCCAGTTTACTTTCGGAAGGTCGGGGACTCTTCCCGGGTACATTGTATATGGGTTATCTCCTCCACTAATAAAAACTGAACGCCACCAAATAACTGAAAAAAAATTGTTGAGTGTGGCGGGAAACAACAATCACTGCGCACGGAGGGTGCCTCAGTGTCAAATTTAATTAAATTTCTTCCAAGTGTCGAAAAGTTATTTTATAAAAACAGAACTTGCATTTCTATTTTCCGCTGTATACATTGTTGGTTGTTTTACGTCCGTCGAGAAATGGTCACTCATTGAGCTGTTGGTGAGGTACCACAACATTAGATATAAGATTAGCACTAAAGGCGGTAGCAGTGAGAATTGATTAACATGCCAATGACAGGACCTCCGTTTCTAAGGCCATATCCGAAAAACCTACGATTCCTTAAAAGTAATGTGACTCGCCCCCTTCGGGGCCTCGGCTCCATTACTTTTAAGGAATGGGGCGATACTCGTACATTAACCCTTACACAAACCGTCATGTTGTGTTCCATCGTCATGTGTCGGCAAATGTTTTCACTTTATGACCTCTATTATACGGTTCCGTGAGTCCGTCTATCTATGGTCCTTATGATGTAACTTCTCACTTTTGTACATCGTCTGAGGAATTCTTACGTTTTTGTGTCCGTATTTTGGATGTTCACATTATGTTTACGCTGGCAATTCAATTGACCGATGTTAATAGCAATGACAATCATGACTGACAGCATACGTCTTAAAACAGATTACCTGTGCCGCGCGAGTTACTCATATATGGTACGTTCAGCAAAGTCTGCATCATTGATTCAATGATTCTGTTGTTTTATCATGGTAAAAGAAAATAATAAATATAGTTAACACTCACAACACTTAAAATTAAAACTGATTATTTTCAAGAACAAGAAAAAAGTTTTACACGCCCGTACATCATGATGATTAACACGAGACCTATTGGCCTTGGTGTAAGGGAAAGTAAATGTTCTCGTCCATCGGAACCCCCCCCCCCCCCCCACAAAAAACACAATTTCCACTCTTGTTAGAGGTTGTCTTCTCCTCTATCGGAATATGGAGATTCGTAAACAATGTATAACGAGTATGTACTATGGAAAGTGAAGGAGAAAGGTTTAATTGTGGAAAGCAGAGATTGCTCATTGTGAAAAGTCTACCACGGACAGTAGACATTGGTGAAGCCATTCTACCAGCTGTATTTATTAGTGAACTTAATTTTTCAAGCAAACCCCAGCTAAAGTCTTATCATTTCAGGAAAATGAAAAAAATATTCAAATATCATTATAAATGGTTTACGTATAAAAACTTCTTTGAGTGGCTACTAAACTTCTCTATACTTTAGATCCCATGCATAAGTTTCATCCTCCGATGTGATAATCAAAGCTATCTAGTTCAAACCTCTTAAATTCTATTAATATTTAGAACAATTAAGATAGTTTTGTAAGATAATTACAATGAAAATGTTGTTATGATATACAATATTCTGTATCTAATTCAGTTTGGTTTTCCAAAATCTGAAAATTAATTGGTTCATTCTCTGCCAGTAGAATTTAAGATAGAATATACAGACATCAGTGCATTTTCAGTTTACCTCATCATGAAAGACCATGTAAACTTACCGGTCGCGGTAGCTCAGTGGTAGAGCGTTCGCTTCATATCCGTTAAGTCGTGAGTTCGAGCCCCGTTTGTGTCGCATCAAACGTAAGACGTAAACATAGGTAGTGATTGCTCCTTCGCCAAATGTCGACATTTAGAAGTGAGAGTCACGGGTCTTTCGGATATGACCTTAACAACGGAGGTCCCGTGTCGCTGCAGACGTTGGCACGTTAAAGAACCTCCACTACTACGCCCCTGAGCGCTAAGTGAAGGTCAAAGTTTGTGATAATTCACCTATAACTGGTGACATTTCAATATGAGAGAAAAATTCTCGACGGGACAAACAATCAATTAATGCAAACACAGATCCTGTACATGTAGCTGCGGAATGACGTATCGTGTAACTTAGTATTGTTAACATACTGTAGCTTTCCAATCCCTTTCCACGTTGAATATTGAATCAATCTTTCCTATTATTTACTCTCCATAAAATATGTCGGACCTATCACCTGGCATTAATTTGATACTGGTACCTGTCTTCATTATGTACGCTGCCAATAGAGTATATCTGCATATGGGAAATGGGCACAGGAAATTGAATATCGTACCCGGCGAAAATACCGTCAAGCTTCTCTATTTGTGACAGATGTCAATATTTTCCCAGAATTTAATTGCAATGGGGTTAATGAGCAATACTCGATTTAGCCCTCGAGTATGCAAACATATTACAACTAAATATTTACACTGATATGGTTTAATTTCAGACTAACGTCGGCGGACTCAAATCTGTAGTATGTCTACTTCACAGGTAATTTTTCTCTTGACTGTGTTAGCTAGAAAAACTATCTGTATTGAATTTGAAACATTACGTGCAATGTATTAAATTTCATAATTACAAGACCATTTTTTTTTTCTTTTACACTTGAAGAGTGAAGACGTTAGCATCTTGCAAAGATATTCAGAAGGACAGATACGAGGTAACATTCGACAATTCAAATATATATATAAAAAAATAAATAAAAAATAAAATTAAGTAATATGTAACAAGTCAAATACATTATATTAAAGAGGTACTATTCAACGATTCACACCATTTGATGAATCTGATATTTAATGAGGTAATGATTAACGAGTCCAATATTTCATGAAGTAATGCTCAACCACTAACCATTGAGCATGTATCTCTACTGTCAGATACTTTGTTTCTGAACATACTTGTCGATAGATATATATTCTACCATGAATATTAACAGTTGCGATTCAGTACTGGCTGACACGTCCCGTAGGTTAAAATGGTGCCGCTCTGTGGAATCTGTTTGGGCACAGACTCTAACAGTACGTTTGGTGTATCTCGGATTAACTTTCAAGAGATCAAACATTTATATGTACAGTCGTCTAATAACCAGTTTTGGTACTAAATCACAAGTCATATACCCAAATTAAAGATTGAATTCTCTATGATTCTTTTTCGAACAATGGGTGCTTTCTCTATAAATTTAAAAAAGTAAAATCTGTAACTAAAGATTTTGATCATTGGGAATTAATTTATTAGTACGTAAACCTGTGAAACTTCTCAAGTTATAAACGTAATTGTGGACTGATTTATATCGGGTATAAATTTCAAATTAGTAATATTCTTTTTAATTGCAAACCAATTTTAGAGTGCCTATAGCTAGATATAGACCATCATAATCATAACTCGCCTACATCTTCATCTTTTAGCTATAGTCCAGCTAAATATATCATTACACTGTACTGGTGATGTTGATAAAGTTGAAAACCACGACCCGTAATTGCTTATTTTAAAGGTCCCAATTTAGAAAGCTCTGATTTCTCAGTTGGTGACAGACCCCGTTGGGATCCGGGTTGTTAAAATAGATCCTCAGTACCCCTTGCTTGTCGTAAGAGGCGACTAAATTTGGGGCGGTCTATCGGATGAGACGGTAAAAACCGACGCCCCGTGTCACAGTCGGTGTGACACGTTAAAGATGCCTCCCTGCTCAAAAGCCATAAGTGCCGAGCATAGTTCTAAAGTTTGCAGCCATTCACCGGCAATGGTGACGTCCCCATGTGAGTGAAAGTTTCTCGAGTGGGATGTTAAACAATATATAATCAATCAATCAATTGGCGACAGAATCTCTATTATGAATTTTGTTGAAGATTATGCCAGACGATAGGCTAAATTTGAAAGCCTACATCTTGATCAGATAAATGGAGTAACGCGTAGTCAAAATCAGTATGGAAAGAACGGCCTAACAATTAATATGAAACACGCCAGACATCATTTCGTCCAGTAATAGCTTCTATTTGCAAATTAGATCATTACAACGACCACAGAATTTGCGAAATGCTTTCTTTAAACAAGACTGTTGAAATTCCTGTGACATCATCTGATTTGTCAGTAGACTACATCGATCTAAAATTGACCATACGCATATCGAAGTAGTTTAGAGACATATGCAGGTGATTGTGGAATATTGCAGCACAAATATGGGAAGTTGACAATAGAGAAGTCAATTCAACTGTCATAAAAATATGTTGTTAACAGGATTTAATGTAATGATAATAATCTGAATATCTCATCTTATATTAATGAATAATATTCACATAGATTTAGAACTTCGAATTCAAATTACAGTGTGTAAAGAATTTATGCGATGAACATACATGTAATACACGTTTTATGCAGGAGTTACATGTATGACCCCGGGTAATTGCATGTTTTTTCTATCAATGACCTCTACTTTGTCTAATCATCGTTTTGTCACGGTAATTACATTTCGTTACACGTTAGGCCTAATGCGACGCACTGCGTTGAGTAGGGGACCACAAAACAGGGATAAAATTGAGATAATCTACGCAAGTTCGTTTTCTCAGATCAAGGATATGTGACTTTACGAGATCTCATTTTTGATGAGGGTCTTCTGGGATTGGTGACCAAAAGAAGTCTTGACGAATGTACATGTGCAGTTCCATCTTGGACTTTTTTGCACACTTTAGCCATTAGAACTTGCAGAACGAGCCAGTTCTTCGCGCTGGCTCGCTATTGTGGCACTACAAATAGTGCATGTCTTAAAGTGATACTCAAATTGCACTTGAATATTTAACAATTCTATCTGTGTTAAATGTAGCTGTGAATTTTAGAAAGTGTCATCGTAATACTGTAAAAGAACACTTGGTACTTGTCAATTCATAACCAACCATATTTCAGTTGCTTAATCGCCGTAAAATGGCTGAAATATTGCCAACACGGCGTAAAACCCGAATCAATCAACCAAGAAGATGGAATACTCCTATCAAGAAATGATTAGAATTTCCCCCTTTGCGTGGTCAGTCAAAGGTCAATCGGAGAATAGCTTAGTATTTTTTCTTTACCCTACTAAATGCAAGAGATTTCAATTGTGATTGATTGTGTATTTTACGTCCCGTCGGGAATTTTTCACTACGTCACCAGTTGTAGGTGATGTACTACAAATTTTGACCTATGCTTAGCGCTCAGGGGCGTAGCAGTGAGGGTTCTTTAACGTGCCAACGCCTACCGTGACCTCCGTTTTCAAGGTCATATCCGAAAGACCCGTGATTCTCACTTTTAAATGCCGAGCAACTACTTATTTTTACGTCTTAGGTTTGAGCGGGGCTCGAACTCACGACCTCCCAGTTACAAAGCGAGCGCTCTAACCACAGAGTTACCGGCCGATTTCAATTGTGAATGATAGCTAAGTATACAGTTTTCGTACAAGGTTATAGGTTACCCCATATCGGGGCATTTTTATAGTTGATTGCTATTGATGAAAAATAAGAATATTAAAACTATAAATCAGAGAATCACATAGCCCATCGTAGGGAAATGAAGGGGTTTTATTTTCTTCACCGCAAGACGGCGGACAAGGGACCTAACTTGCGGCGAAGTGTTCGTACGTGTATAGTAAACCTGTACATGCTACTGATTAAGTTCGGTCACATGTGATGTAACTCAAAGATTTCAGAATCCCCGATACAAGTACCCATATATTTATATCACGTGCGGCTAAACGGGGTTAGATTTTTAGTCATTAGCTCTAAGACTTTTTTATGACAATCAAAATGGTAATACAATTGAAATATCCGAAATGGTCAAGAGTTACATATTAATCCACCACACAGGGATCGCTCACATACAGATCATTAGCACCTAATTTTCACTGCGGTGCGAATGTTCCCCGTCATTAAATGATTCATTTAGAGCAGTTTATGGATGCAAAATGGCGACACCTGGTTCAAAGATATATGAAGGTTTGTTTTACCAATGATAGATCATAAGATTCAATTTTGCATGAATATTTACCTGGTAAATGTTTAAAATGTTTAGCTTTAAACACTGCAGCTGTTTACACACCTGAATACCGTTACTGCTGAAGAAGATAACTATCGATTAATAATCTAGCTGATGATTTTTGAATGCATGACTTTTATATTTATGAACGATTTTTCATATGTAAGAAATTTTAAAAAAATGCAAATAACCAAAGTAGTGTTAAACCCATTGAACGAACAAAACACAAAAGCCAAAACACATCTATAATTATTATGCTATAATTATAAGGCAGAGTTTGGTGCCAACAAATCTTTGAAACTACAAAATACAAGTATCATATGTCGTGTTACATGAACTATGTTTGTTTATGATACGAGGGCGAGTCAATAAGTAACCAGCCTTATTTCTGGTTGACCGAGACGGTCACGATTTTTATGCCTTGTTTCAATATATGTTTTATACCGGGGTACAAAATTGCACGCATATCGAGTCATTCTTTAATAAGATATTGAATGTCAAACATAGCTAGTGGTGCAAAGGCATGTTTTTCACCTAACGTTGAGTACCGTGCTGTAATTCAGTGCTTGTATTTAAAAGGTAAAACGGGCAAGGAAATACAATAGAGTTACTTTTTAATTCTTCGTGTGTTAAATTTTGGGATATTGTACGACTTTAACTCCAATGAACATAATTTCAGAGCTTCGGGAGGCTTTTAGACTTTTTGATAAAGATGGAGATGGTTCGATCACTACCGATGAGTTAGGAACAGTCATGAGGAATCTCGGACAATTTCCGTCCTCGGAAGAGCTGAATTTAATGCTGAAAGAAATTGATATTGATGGTAAGCATGCATCTTGAAAGTATGCGTTTTATGTAAGCAGTTATATAGACATTTCTACCCGTATATCTCTATATGAAATGATAGCAGTTGCTAGAAATAATTAAATTGACAAGTATGTAAGGAACAGAAGTGTATCAACGAAAAAAGGAGAATTAAGATATGATATTAATTTTGATTGTCATCACAGCACTGATAATAAATAGATGTATTAAACAGTAGTGGTTGACAACACTGGTATTCTTCTGTTGGTTTTCAAAGCATCTGCAGCCATTGTTATTCAAAATATTGAAAGTTTGTGGAAAATAAATATATTGACGATGTATTTTGTGTTACAAAAAGGTATCCTTTATTGTCAGTCATCATCATAAATAAACATTGAAAATGATATGTACATGTTACATTGAAAATGATGTGGATTCCCAGACTGAAAGTTATTATAAAAACTATATTGAAAGGCGATATATCTTATAATATCAGAAATATTTCTTTGCGTTCAGTTTTATTTTCAACCACTGAAGAAACCTGGCACCACTATTTCTCTATATGTATTTCACAGTCATTTAACCTAGAATACACTATATTTACATTTACTTTTTAGTTCTTTGATAAAAAGCATTACAAAGTTTTAATACTGTAAAGACCGAATAACTGGAGTCTGTTAGGCGTGTAAACACTCTCGAGCATGGCGTCTGTATTTCGGCCCCACATGTGCAAAATGAAACAAAGCTCTGTTGCCCATTCCCGTCTCAGACAACGTAAATGCACATCACAAAGATTTGTCAACAATCCTTCATTCAGTAATTTGACTTTCATTTTATCGAATTTGCAACATGGTCGACTGGCACCGGTTTGATACCGTATAGTGATTGTTATTTACAATTAGATGAAAAGATACGGCCTGTTTAAAGCTCAGGTTGTACAGCTTTGTTAATAATTTGATGTTTTTAATATTAATTAAAATCATTCCAAGAATTGGATTATTAAATTATTTCAACACCGTGTACTCCTTTTTCCTTTTACGATAGGACTTAATGTGCTGTTCCGTTAATCGCTATAAACCCAAGAAATTAGGCGGGAATTTTTTAATATTGATAAAAAATGCACACATTTAAAAGGTTTTAAAAATGTTATTATAAGCAATAAATTATCATTTTTAAAACTAGAGTCTTATAACTGCAACGATGTGGGCAAACAAATTTCCGTAACGCGCCATTCAATTCTTTATGCAATCATCGTTGTAGTTATGAGACTATATCTTTAAAATAATAATTCGTTGCTTAATTGTATAAATTTTACAATTAATAATTTACAGTGTACTTACAAGCTACTAACAAATAAGATGATCTTACAGCAGTTTCAAGAATCACGTTTGAAGTCAGCATTCTGCAAATTCTATGGTTGTTATAATAATCTTATTTGCAAATACATCCTATCATTAGGTCGAGCAGTAGCGGTAGCTCAGTGGTTAGAGCGTTCGCTTTGTAACCGGGGGGTCATGAGTTGGAGCCCCGCTCGTGCCATGGCCGCGTCAAACCTAAGACGAAAAATAGGTAGTGATTGCTCCTTCGCCAAACGCTCGACATTTAGAAGTGAGAATCACGTGTCTTTCGGACATGACCTTTAAAACGGAGGTAACGGTAGGCGATGGCACGTTAATGAACCCTCACTGCTCTGAGCGCTAATCATAGGTCTAAATTTGTGGTACTTCACCTACAAGTGGTGACGTCTCAATATGAGTGAAAAATTCTCGACTGGACGTAAAACAAACAAACAAACAATCAATCAATCGTTAGGTCGAATGCTGTCTGGCGTGTTTCATACCAATTGCTTGGCCATTCTTTACATACTGATCCTGACTCTGATTACAAGTTACTCCGTATATAGGGCACACGGTGCAACCAGTCAATATGGGATGCTTACTCCTCCTAGATACCAGACCCCATCTCTGGTATGCCCAGGGATCCGTGTTTGCCCTATTCGTAAATTTGTATTGTTATGGGATTTATGAGGTTGTTACTGTTCGTTATTTTCACTTTTTATATACTTAATTATGGCTTCTGAAGATTTAATGTGTGATTTTGTTCATTTCTATTTCATTTTAAATACTATTGTTATGCCTCATTCTGTAGGTGACGGGACATTCAGTTTTGAGGAGTTTGTTCAGGTAATGGCGAACATGGGAGGGATATCTGAGCAATCAGCCGAAGATGAAGAGGAGGAGCTGAGACAGGCCTTCAGGGTTAGTTACACTGTTGAGCGATTAAAATCTGTTCTTCTGAGAGTGTTACTAAGGAATTCTATACAGGCTCACCAACCGCCTTAAACGAATTGTAAAAGTTGTTAGTCAAATATATTAAACTTAATCTGTACTTACACATGACAACCACACGATTACTTTCATATCAGTGATTAGTTTGGTTGCATATCGGAAAAAAAAGCGAAATAGAAATTCCATGCAAATAACTATGAGGTGGGTTAACTTTGACGAAATTCACTCCAGAAATGATTTCATTTTTTTTAATACGTGAGGGTATGAACTGCAACGCTTTACGTTGACATACTTCATGAAAAGTATGCTAGAGTGACGGGTTGCAGTTCATATCTTCATGTATTTTCAAAAAAGAAATTTATTTCTTTTATTTACATTCTACTTCTCTGTCGGAATTCCCAGTCGTTAAAATAGATGTACTAAATTTATCAAGATTCATACACGCCTTGTTTACTAATACATCGCATTCATGAGAAAATGGTCATTATTACAATTCGTAAATACCGGTATATCCAAAGTAAAAATATTAAAGATTTCTATTTGCTTATTGGAAAGTTGAGTATCAAATGTCATATATATATTTTTATCAAAACATATAGAAAAAACATGCGGAGGAAAATTGTATTCTATAACTCTTGTAAAAGTAAGTCAACCGTGAACATATTCAAATTCGATATGAAGTTTTCCAAAGTGTACAAAATGAAGTTGGGCAGACTGACTGATGGATAGACACTTTTCTTGTGTGTGTGTGGGGGGGGGGGGGGGGGGGGGCTCGGTGGCCGAGTGGTTAGAGCATTGCACTCAAAATCACAAGGCCTCTAACCTCAAGTCGGCGCAGGTTCGATTCTCGCTCGCGCCGATATATGTGAGAAAGTTTGCCAGTTTACTTTCGGAAGGTCGGTGGTCTCTTCCCGGGCACATTGTATCTAGGTTCTCTCCTCCACCAATAAAAACTGGACGCCACCAGATAACTGAAAAATTGTTTAGTGTGACGGAAAACAATAAACATTCAATCAATTTCTTGTGGTGGGAATAAGAGATGCGACATGCCCTTACGAGTAAATTATTCTGTAGCAAGAATGATAAAACAGTTAAGACAACGATAAGAGCAGCTGAGAAAGTTATTCAGAGTGGACTAATCTGTAGTGGGAACAATACGAAGAGCTGGGGAAGGCTTTCATGGATATCGGGTATAGGGAGATTATAAAGGATGTGAAGAACACCTTCTATCTGAGTTACTAAGTATTCTGTAGAAGGAATAATATGAAGAGCTTAGAAATATCAATAATTTTATGGAGAATGATTCTACAGGGAGATTAATAGAGGAGATGAAGACTAAGATGATATAAAGTCATCATAATTAGTTATTGATAGAGAAGTTGATAAAGGTACTTAGAGTGAGAGATGAATTAGGACAGACCTTCTGGGTAGTATATTCTGTTGAGCAATCATTAATAAGACAATATAAAGCAGGACTACATGGCGAGTTAAAAAGATACTGTTAATGTGAGGGTGATTTCCTAAGACTTGCCTTGATTTTGCACCATTACGGAGATATTATGGAATTGTAGCCCTTTACAGAAAAACGTCAAATAAAAAAAATCAGAGAGGGCTACATCATTTCACCCATAATTCTCCGCATATTCGTCCCGGCGAACAAATTGCGGAAATCTAAAGTATGCAAAGGACTATTAAAAGTAGGTCTACACTGACGAAAAACCGATCTGCCACGTAGTTCATAATAAAGCTAAACAGTATAATTCATTTGTGTGAAAAAGGAACTGGGACAAAACTAACTAAGGAATAGTCAGGGAATTTTATGGTCCCCGTCGGTTTCACCAACCTATGTTTTGCTGGTGAAAAGAAGCGTGTTTCATTGGAAAAAAAATATGTATAACTATGCATTGAAAATTACAACATGGATAATAATATTAGATCCAGCTGAACATTGTTGTCATATTAGTCTTAGTGTACCTCCTGTGTCTTAGAATTACATAAACTTGGTTATAGTATGCTTGTAATGTATTGTAAGTTATTTGAGTTTAGTGTACCTGATTTGTAAGCTCACGTGGGTTTTTCTCATCGAAAATTTACAAGTCATTTTCACTTTTCATATTTTCAACTTCCTCCAGAATCACTGGACCAGTTTCAACTTGTAGATCTTG
Organism: Ostrea denselamellosa; assembly: GCA_024699665.1. Classification (NCBI taxonomy): domain Eukaryota; kingdom Metazoa; phylum Mollusca; class Bivalvia; order Ostreida; family Ostreidae; genus Ostrea; species Ostrea denselamellosa. The sequence continues at coordinate 89,724 of JAMZEH010000084.1, read as the reverse complement.
GCTTATTGATGGACCACAATTAAGTGTTCCACCGGTCGCGGGAGGTCGTGAGTTCGAGCCCCGCTCGTGCCATGGCCGCATCGAAACCTAAGACGAAAAATAGGTAGTGACCAAACGCTCGGCATTTAGAAGTGAGAATCACGGGTCTATCGGATATGACCTTAAAAATGGAGGTCCCGTGTCACGGTAGGCGTCAGCACGTTAAAGAACCCTCACTGCTACAGCCCTGAGCGCTAAGCATAGGTCTAAATTTGTGGTACTTCACCTACAGGTGGTGACGTCTCAATATAAGTAAAACATTCTCGACGGGACGTAAAACAAACAAACAATCAATCAATCAATTAAGCGTTCCAAGCTTATAAATGGCATGTATGTATGTATTCGATCTATTAGTCAACTATCATTAAATATAAGTGCTGATAAATGTATTTTCATTTCTTACAGGTATTTGACAAAGGAGGATGTGGTTACATTACAGCATCTGATTTAAGATCTGTATTACAGTGCATGGGGGAAGATCTCACGGAGGAAGAAAGCGAGTACTTACGAAATTTATCAAATGGTGTACTAATGATTGATCTATAAAATAATCGTACCGTATTACCCTTGTGCAATTGTAGTGAGCGACAATGTACACCGACAGTTAGCATATTGTCGGTCTGCATATATTATTATCATCGGTGACAGTCGATAAAAAATGAAATGTTAAAGGACACAATATACGGTATTTCGTGTAACTTTATCACAATTTGTCATCAGCGATAGTATATCCCTTGAGCTTCAGCACAAGTTGTCAGAATAATGAAATGTATGAAAAGGATTCTGGGTACATCGCATCACTTTCATTTTTACAGTTGACGAGATGATAGCCGAGGTTGATATCGACGGTGATGGAAGGATTGATTTTGAAGGTAGGAATTAAATTCGCGTTATTGCATTATTCATCTACATATTAAGTATCCCATCAAAAATATACCTTCAAGGCTCTAGAAGATATTACAATTCTTTAATTTGGAAAAAAATAGTTGTTTTTATTTAATGAAATATGTCTGAAGTTTACTCGGTATCATTTGTTTTGGTACTATAGAATTCATCGCTTGTATGTGCGAGGACAAAGCGGACACAAAACGCCAGGACCCCTTCGATGATTGAGCATTGTTGTGTTTTGAAGAGAAGCCACCAATAATTGTTCCAATGTATCATTTCTAATAAAGTTCTCCGTATTCCATTTCTATTATAAAACATAAACGTTACAAATTTTGATGCACCAGATGCGCATTTCGACAAATAATGTCTCTTTAGTGATGCTCAAGTCAGACGTGTTGGAAATCCGAAATAAGAACAAACATGGAAGAGCTGAAAGAACCCATTATACCAAATAGTGGAGCCAAATCCGGCAAAGGATTAGAGCTATGCGTGAGGAAGATAATCCTTAATTTTGATTGATTGATTGGGGTTTTACGCCGACTTGGCAATATTTCAGTCATTTTACGGCGGTTAAGCAACTGAAATATGCTTGGTTTTTTAAGTGGAAATTTCCCTGACGGCCCTCAGTGAACCTATTCTTTTTCGAAAATCAAGGAAACGATCTTTTAATTTCTTAATTTTATCACAACCAATTTTTGTCCGTAATTCATGCTAGTACCGAAGTACTTAGCAACTGGGCTGGTAAATACCCTCGGGGACTAACAGTCCACCATCAGAGGCATCGACCCAGTGGTTGTAGTATAAAACATAACGGTACAAATTTTGATGCACCAGATGCGCATTTCGACGACATGTTAGATGCATTTGTATACATCTAATTACATGTATGTTATTCTACTAGAATACAATGAAAATATACCCTTTCACGAGGTCAATCCAAGATATATTGATCTTAGACAAAAATATGAAGTACATGGTAGATATGTTTTTTTTTATCCGAGGAGCGAATCGCAAAGCTACATTTTGTTGCTGACATTTTGTTTCATTTAAACAACACAGATTATGGATGGTAATCCTTCCGAATCATGCCGTCAGTTCCTTAAATTTACTAATAAAAGAATAGATGCCGTTAACATAAACAACATTTTTCGTCATAAAAAAGTTTACTCTTGTATTCCAGCATATTTCAAGTTTACACCCAGTATTTCCTACAACTGCATCCATGGGGGCTCCGTGGCCGAGTGGTTAGAGCATCCGGCTCAAAATCATAAAGCCTCTCACCTCTGTCGGCGCGTGTTCGAATCTCGGCCGCGGCGTTATGTGAGCAAGTTTGCCAGTTTACTTGCAGAGGGTCGGTGATCTCTTCCCAGGTACATTGTATCTGGGTTCTCTCCTCCACCAACAAAAACTGGACGCCACCAGATAACTGAAAAATTGTTGAGTGTGGCGGAAAGCAATAAATAATCAATCAATCAACAACTGCATCCAAACTTATTAATTACAAAGTGCCTAGATATAGACCATCCTATACATAATTCACCTTTGTTTGCTTGTTTTTCGTCTTCTTTCAACTATAGTCCCATTACTGGTGCTGTCGACATAGTTGAAAATGAGGACCTGGAATCACGTATTTAAAAAGGTCCTAAATTCAGAGAACCTCGGTCTTTTAATTGGTGACTGATCTTCGTCTCTATTATGAATTTTGTCAAAGATTATGCAAGGAAAATGGGCTAAATATGAAGAACTTAACCCGTTTCAAAATGGTTAGAATTATAAGAGAAATATTAAATATTGGAACATCACAACAAAAGTGCATACCATTTATCATGTGATTAGTAAACCAGAAGTGATAAACTAATTTGATAGGTGAGTGAGGATTGTATATTGGTTCCTACTAAGTTAATGTAACAACATTATCTTTCTTTGTAAGGCTTAAGCTTGTTATTACAACTGTAATATAAACGAACTTGGCATTAATTCCATTGTTAATCCTTTAAATACTCCAACTGCCCTTTGAAATGACGAAATTCATACACATACCTCCTTTTGTTGCCCCTTGCAAAATATTTTCTGTCTAAAGAGGCAGTATAGTTACTATTTACCTTATAGCTTGTTAACAGATATACTGGACAGTCACTAGTTATACGTTGTTATAAAACTGTCGACAAAATATATGAATAAATTAACAATAACAAATGTGCTCATGTAAATGATATTTCGATTACTCAAAACTGAACAAAAGTTACTAAAGGGATGTCTCCATATGCTATGCATTACATTAGTAGTGCGATTATGCATTTCTTCTCTAAAGTTTTACATATACAAGCACCAAGAAAATATTATTTCAATTTCTGTTTCTTTCTTTTACAACAATTTTGTATTCGGAAGGAAGTTCTACACCAAATCCCATCAAACGGAACTCTAGGTTTGGTTTGATACCGTCTTGGAGGCGAATCTCAAATCGCTGAAGGAGATTTGCACACATCAATAGGAGTTCCGGTTTAGCGACGGTTTCCCCCAAACAAACTCGGCGGCCTGCTGAGAAAGGAAGCCAACTCTTTGGTGTGATGGCTTTCATTTTGCCGTTTTCATCAAGGTAACGATACGGGTCAAATTCTTCGGGGTCCTTCCAATACTTAGGGTCATGGTGAAGCGCCCAGTAGTTGATTAAGACAGTGGTACCTTTAGGAATGTCGTAGCCTCCTGTTATAATTATCAAATATAATTTCATTTTAGTTACCTTAGTGTCTACCATGCGGTTAGAGGTGTAAAACAACTGAGGATATAAAAATTTTCAAATGAAATACTGTTGTAAATTTGAAATCACAAAACATTTCCAAAAATTAATTGCATCGAAGCATACGACTTTTTAACACCATCATTCCACACGATAAATTGAAGACAGGGCTTTGTGACATCATATCATGCCCATTCTTGAAAAGAAATGGAACTCGGAACATATTCGTATTTTGATTGATTGGTTTTTTGTTTTGGGTTTGAAGCCGCTTTTTGCAGTAATTCAGCCATTTTAAGGCGATTAGCTAACTGATATGTTTGGTTGTGAATGTTTAAGTTTACCTGACGGCCCCCAGTGATCCTACTCTTTTTCGATCTTTTGATCAATAATAAAAAATAGTATGTCAAAAACTATTCTGATTTTAACCACATGTACTCAGAAGACGAGTTCTTCACTGACAATACCATGTAGTCTTTAGAGATCGTGTCTTCCAACACTCTGTTGAAATTCCCCCGGGCACAGATTAAAGCTTATTTAATTAGTTGACCTGTTTTTTTTATTTTTGTGAAACAAAATTTATTTATAAACATTTAGATGAGAATAAATCTCATGCAGCAGCCTTCAACTCGACATTTAGATACACTAATGACACTTTATCTGTTTGCAATATTCATTTTTATTCATATATCGATTCGATATATGCTAATGAACTTGAAATAAAAGACAGCACATGCGGTTTATATTTGAATATAAACTATGACAAATGAGGTTACTTCAGCTTCTCCATTGTTATCTTCCCATATTTACATAGTAATATTTCATTATCGCCTGTATATGTTTACATCTTCCAACTGATTTGTTACGCAATAATATAACTGCATATATCCTACTTTTAAACTGCTATAGCTTACTGACAAATGAGCTGATGTTACAAGGATTTTAACGGTCTCCTTCAAAGTCAGCATTTCGAAGATTAGATGGTTATAATGATCTATTTGCAAATACAGCCTATCGTTAGGTAGAATGCTGTCTGATGTGTTTCATACCAATTGTTAAGCCATTATTTTCATACAGATTTTGACTACGGATTACTCCTGATCTAGACAGATGTCTCGCGGTGGTGTGACCGGTCAACAAGGGCTACTTACTCCTTCTAGGTACCTGATACCACTCCTGATATTTCCAGGGGTACGGATTTACCTTTTTTTCTTTAAATGATTTATGACATTCATCACTATTTTTCATTTTCAACTTTTTCATGCTGATTGAATACCAGGATCTGAAAGATTATTCATAATCTTAATTATAAAATTTATAATTTTAATACCCGGTGATAGTTTCCCCCTGAAAAATAGGATATTTGACTTTACACACCGATTTGTGAATCACAGATGGCCAGGTGTGGTATACCGATTCCAAAAACACATCCAAGCCTCATAGATTCAAACAAGCAAGCCTCCGTGAAGTCCAAGTTTTTACGATGCTTCATCGATGGATGTTCCGAATCTGAAATCCATTTCAATCAATTTAATGCATCATACTGAAATCCAAATATTCCTCGATATCATTTTTCAAAACGGATTTTATTTTCATTGGTTATTCTTCTTTGTTCGCATAATCTTTTACAATCATATAGTGTATTCTTACCAACTACTCTGTCAATTTCCATCTGGCATTGGGTCTGTAATTCGGGGTGCTTGGTCATGTAATATACAAACCAGTCCATGGTATATCTAGTAGTGACCACCCCGCCTGGTAAGAGAAGAATAAAATCAAATCCTGAAAATTCTCCGCATGCAGTTAACAAATCGGCCTATGGCCCAGAGCTCAACAAAAGTTGGCAATATATTGAGGAAGCACTATATATATATATATATATATATATATATATATATATATATATATGGATTTTTTAATTCTTCAGAATATTTTAATAATTCTGTGCATTAGTTATATTATTGGTATTATATACAGTAGATAAAACTTGATTATTAGGAATTCACTTAGCTTGGACCTCAACATTTTGTACCTTATGACATAAATTATTTATATCCTTATTAAAAATTTGATGATGAAAATTTTTCCATCGGACTTGAAAATTCTTTATAACAGAGAATTTCTTTTTTTATCAGCGTGTTTACTGTAAACTAAATTATAACTCCTTTCAATGAGTATCTTTAAATCATGGATAACGTTGCTGGATTAAGTGTAGTTAAAAATAAATTTTAAAAAATACTATAAATTGAAATAAGAATACCTTTAATTATAATTCATTTAATGATATCGTTAGTTAATTTTAACTTAAAATGAATTATTTGATATACAATGAGGAGTTGCTAAATTGATGCGCACGGTAATAAGAAAATATTGCAATGAGAGATCAATAATTCAATTAATTCATTACTTTAATAACCATATAACCGAATTAGAGAAAGTAATAACCAAATCACGCACAATAGTTGAATTGTAATGTATGTCCATTCAGGGAATGTATGTGAATTCTAGTAATGTTCTAATGAACATAAATGTGCAATAATAATTTTCATCAAAATAAATATCGTTCTCATACTTGTCCATAAATAAGCTTCAATTTGTTCTCCCTACTTGTATATGATAAAAAGATGATGGATGATGATGAAAATAGGATAAATTATTTTTTCAAACTTTAAAAAGTGCAATACTGTTTGTAAGGAACTTGGTTGTTAGGTAAAACTGCGCTATTGCTTTTAGTAAATAATATATTTAAAGATAACAGTAATTCTGGCGATGTGAGAGAGAGAGAGATTTGCAGATATTAATTCTATATTCAATTTTCAGCACTCCTGAAACATATGGTCTCTTCTTTTTCTGGACATTTCCATACGGCTGATTCAAGATTGAAAAAAATGAACAAGCATATTTATTTATTCAACAATTATCAAACTGAATTTATTCTGTAAGATAAAAAAAATCACGAATCAATAAACATAGCCATTACTTCATTCATATCATATTATTTAAAGTTGTCATTTAAAAATCGCACTGGCTTTGATCCACCAAAGCGTGCTCACCACTGTTAATGCTACCTTTTACTCTGTTACAGGGTAGTTTATTGAAAAAGAAATCAAATTTTCAACTAATTATTGATTTATAGATCACAGGTAAAAGCCTTCCTGTTGTTGCTCAATTGATGCATATTTGGCTGGAAATCTTTAACATTATCCTGTCGTCAAATTTTATCATGTAGAAAAACATACACGAATTCTGTCAAGTTCTGTCTCATCCTTGAGCCTAGAACTCGGAACAGAAAGACGCCCATCACAAAGAACTTTCTGTGTTTCTTGAGAACTTGTATACAGTGTGTCTCTATTTGAGACAACTGCAATTCCTTCAAAATTATTGGCCTATATATCACTTTTTACTTCTACGGTTGAACATATACTCCCAACTCCTAATGAAGAAAAGAATCTCAGATGTATGCCAAATGCGTGTTTCTTACCAAAAAAGATATCTGAAACAGTCTGAATCAAGTGTGTGTCGTCCAGCTTCTCCAGGGTAGCCTCGTCCCCCTCGTTTTCTGCTTCTAGTCTGGCGATTAGCATACTGTCTATAAAATCCCTATGTACACCTATCAAAGATTAGAAAAGTATTTGTCAGTATATTCGTAATTAACATATGAGGTTCTTTGTGCAATTGAATGAAGAATATGTTTGTCTCTCCCACAAATAGATACGACAACAATACTCATTTATTTATGATATCTGTGGGTTTCTTTTTGTATGAGAAAGAAGCCATTACAATTATTCTAAAGAAAACTTCAAGTAACAACCATATTCAAAACTCTTAAAAAATTAAAACCTGGCTTGAATGTATCCACGTGTTGTTTGAACTTAGTCCGAAGTATATTTAAGATCTGATCCGTTGTATCTCTGAATTTCTTCCAGCCAGCTGTAAGGTAGATGTCTTTTAGATATGGAACAACATCTTCCAGTAATCCAGCTGTAAGGCACCGGTTCAACTCCTCACCTAATTCCAGCAATTTCTTTACGTCTGGGTCATCAATAGGCCGTCTGTTAATTAAAAAGTGAACGTAGAAAATTGTCTGCGTTTTCTGTCATACCATAGCAATTTCCAAATCTTTTACTTTATTTAGGCTGATAAATATTTGTAATGAGCTTATATTTATTTAAGTGTGAATTATGATTTATTTGAAATAAAGTAAAAATAGAAAGAGGTTTACTTTTCCCCAAAACATATTGTGTATAGTTGATGAAAAACCATTAGATCCACATAATTTTTGAAGATAAATGGGTCCTTCTGCTCTGACATTTTATCCAGGAATTTAGTCATGTTGTCTTGTATCATGTCGTCAAGTAGATGTCCTTGCAAATAACGTCTAAAATACAAAATGAAATGACATGGAAATTATAAGATCTATTTTCTTCCCAACTTTACTTATCATGTCCAGGAACTAGTTACACATTAAACATTAGTTAAATCTAACTGATAGTTAATTCGTCATCATCGCTTACAATAACCAGTATATAGCGCTAGATATCAGTTTGAATATTACTTAAATCTGACTAACTTTTGGGTAAGTGGTTCGAGACTATGTGACAGGAAGTTGGATTGATTTCGACGTTATAATTACACTAAGTCTTTCACATTCCCCGTCACTTGAATTCATGGTCAGGCATGAGTAACATTTTTCAATCTTTGATAAATTTGCATGGCGTTGGTTGTCATGACTATTCTGTGATGTGGTGCAGATTTTCTAATAAAACCATTCTTGACGTGCATTAGTGTTATTTATTAAGACTGATATACTGAAACTGACTTCTCTTAATACCCGTGATGGATAGGGGAAAAAAAATAAATTAATGGAAGGATTTATACAATATATAGACCTACACTTCTGTAGCTTTCATCTGCTGAGATTAATTACTATCAAAACAGTCTACGACTATCTAACATACAAATTCAAGACTTTGTAACTGATGTTTTGAAACATAAAGAATAAGTGTTATGTATATTTTATTTATTTTTAGCAACTCATTGTTTACTGTATTTTGACGACATTCAAGGGACATAACTTTTGTTGATGTTTTACAAGGGAATTCTCAATAGTCGTGACAATCCTCTTTGCTCTACTTCACACATTTCATGGTTAATCTCAATGATATGAAATACAATTGCAATTAGAAAAAAGGTTATTAAGATCAAGAGGTTTATTAAAAAGTTTGGAGAAAGTTTTATAATGACCAGACCATGCACAGACACCCTTATTTAATGAAATAAATTTATTGTAGAACAACAGATTATAAACGCATTTGATTCGATTAAGGTTTATACATTGAAAAGTTACATTTCCTAATAATTCTGGCATTTGTTAATGAAGGTCTGATAGACTTGAAGAAAGTCAATTTCAATTCTTGATCAGTGGACAACATGTTATCATGGGTCCATCAACTTGATGATCACGGTGAAAACCCCCCACAAACCTAGCGAAATGGCACAAGTGTGTAATAGGCCTGTTTGTGATTCATTCATAATAATATCAGTATGCTGTACACATTGTCATCCCCTTCCTCTCTGCGACTGACCTGGCGATTTGGGGACGGTTGGGTTGTAGGCCTATTATCACTTCCACACGCAGTTCCCTCGGCTCAAACCATAAGACCTGACACCCACGTGTTCACTATAATCCTTTCATCTTCATTTTCTCTCTCAATAATCGGTGATGGTAAAGAAAGAAATGTTACCATCGCTGTTGAAAGATCGTCCGCAGACATAATAGTAGTCTTGGTGTGGCGTCACACTTTTTGAAGGCTCGTTTGTATGATAAACTATCGCATACGTTCGGTTATTTTATATATTTATATACAAAGTTATACAGACCCGTTTCATAGGAATAAATCAAGTTATATTCTTAAAGTGAATAATTCTTTGAAATAAAAGTAGCGTTTATTAATCCAAGTAGCACCTCTTGATTTAGTTTTTTATTTGATATCTCGTACGATACAAAAGCTTCATGAACTGTTGATGTTGCGTAAAAAGTCCCGGGTCCTGCTCTTTAATAATGAGATGACATTTTAATTAAATTTAAACGTCAATTCTTTGTTAGCTATTTCATATATTATGAAATAAATCTGTTAATTACTCTTACTAAGATCATAAATTTCACCCTAGTTTATAACATGTTCTTCTGCATGCGTAAGCTCTCTCTCTCTCTCTCTCTCTCTCTCTCTCTCTCTCTCTCTCTCCATGTGTACGATGACGAGTTCCCTTAGGTCCCAACAAATTAATAAAGGTCGCGTCAACAAGCTGCTCCGGTGCAATCGGAACAGCGATCGGCGTTTTCCCACCAAGATCGAGAAGAAACGATGTACACGTGTGCATATGCTAGCTGACTTGCCCCAACATCCGGTTTAACCTCGTTTACATATTTTCTGCGTTGACTCAGGGTCCACACAATTAGTCAGAATGTATCCCAGTTTCAAGGTTTTAAGACCCACCTAATTGCTCTGCCTGCTATTCTTCTGTGCAATTTCCATGTTGGCGAGTAATTACCAAATACTATGTCTTTGCCTCCCTCGGAATACAAATGATCTGAATGCACAATTTTCACACATTAACGAAAAATTATGAATAATTGTGTTCGTATATCTAAGTAAAATCTCTGTTTCGCAATTATGGTATATGATGGATATCTTTACCCGTTTCAAATTTCGCTCTTCCAGCAAAATCTGCCTTCTTTTCCACCAAAGCCTCTAGTACAACGTCTATATCATTCAAAACAACCCACATCTTGGGACCTGTGTTAGTCAACAGAATATCATCAAAAGATGTTGATTATTTAGAAGAACAATGTGTTCCTGCTATATTAATTTTAACAAGCTCTAATACACAATATACCTAAAATTGAAAACAACCCACCACATTCAAATGCTTACAAACTCATACAGTATCTGTTAATGAAATATAAAGAAAACTAACCAAAATACAATCGTACAATTGGACCATACTTCTTGGAGAGCTCGACAATTTTTTTGTGGACTTCAACAGAGTTATAGACTGAAATATAAAAAGATAAGACAATTTCTTAAAAGCATAACCATTGATGATCACCAGATTTGATTTTCTCTAACCACTGTATGACACCGCGGCAACCAGATTATCAAAACTATTAAAATCTAGTAGAACAAGAAACACACAATTTGCATATTGTCATATACTAAGGATAAGTCAGAATTCCTTATCAAAGTCAAAGGTAACTAATTTCAGCAATTACACTCTTTAGCGCTTATATGAAACCATTGTTAGAGGAAGGTCATTCCAATATGTTTGAAGGTTATCTTCAGAGAAACATACATAACAAAGATGGAATTTCTTGCTTAAAAAAATACAGTATTTTTATTCTTAGTCTTTGTTAGATTTACATATGATATATTGATAAAATTAATTAGATTTGCATATAATATAATGATAATTACTATTGTATTTATGCATTTAATATTAAAAAAATTAATTTGCGAACCAAATACTGTCTTTAAACGAGCTTGTTGAAAATTCTGTAACATCAACTTGTTTGTCAGTGGCCTGTCTCGATTTAAAAAATGGTCATACACAGAACAAGCTTATCGATGCGTACGATATCAGTTGTAAGACATAAATACAATATGCAGGTGATATGGAATATTGGTAAATAAATATGGAAGTTGATGAGAAGACACAGTTGCAATCATCCCGATTGTCATAAAATTGAGTTGTTTCGTTAACATTAAGTACACAAGCAGATGTGGAAGTCTCTGAGTGTCTTTTATTTCGAGTTCACTGGGATATATCGAATCAACACATGAACGAAAATCATTATTGATAAAACGTCATTGATATATCTTAAAGTCGAGTTGAAGGCCACAACAATGGGGTTTTTTCTTCTCATGTAGAATGTTTCGAATAAATTCTGCCCCATAAGAATATAAAAATAGGTCAGCTAACAAAAGAGCACAATTTGTGCCAATGGGAATCCCAATAGACTTTTGGAAGATCTGGTCACCAATAACTACAAACTTAAGTTACTTTCAATGAAGAACTCCGGCATCTTTTTAATATCGACTTCAGAGTACTTGAGTGAGAATCAGAGTATTGTTTAACAAAGTTATTTTTTGAATGACTGTTTAGTAGAAATGAATATTTTCCTTTTCCATTTTGTTGAAGAAACAACTGGCTATGATGTTAAAAAGTTTATTCTTTAATTTATAGTGGTAAATGGTTGTAGAAACTGTAAAGTCATACGTTTTGATGTTGTTGATTTGAGATTGATTGATTTAATATTGTTTAACGTCTCGCTCGAGAATTTTTCACTCATATGGAGACGTCACCGTTGCCGGTGAAGGGCTGCAAATTTAGGTCTATGCTCGGTCTTTGAGCAGGGAGGGATCTTTCTCGTGCCACACCTGCTGTGACACTGGACCTCGGTTTTTGCCGTCTCATCCGAAGGACCGCCCCATTTAGTCGACTCTTACGACAAGCAAGGGTACTGAGGATCTATTCTACCCCACGGGGCTTGATTTGAGAAATGTTTTACATAATATGATTAAGGACATACGAAACACTAGCACTAAACTACACCATACTTCAAACTAAACATACAAACGTATTTACACTGCAAATTACAAGTTACCTGTTTTTGGCTAGCTAACCAATGTTTTGTACAAAGCGAATTAGGGCACATTCCATTTGTCTAAAGAGCTGATACACAATGCACGTAGTACTGTTTGTTTTGTTTGTTTGTTTTACGTCCCGTCGAAAATTTTTCACTCATATTGAGATGTCACCAGCTGTAGGTGAAGTACCACAAATTTAGACCTATGCTTAGCGCTCAGGGTCGTAGCAGTGAGGGTTCTTTAACGTGCCAACGCCTACCGTGACACGGGACCTCCGTTTATAAGGTCATATCCGAAAGACCCGTGATTCTAAATGCCGAGCGTTTGGCGAAGGAGCAATCACTACCTTTTTTCGTCTTAGCGGGGCTCGAACTCACGACCTCCCGGTTACGAAGCGAACGCCTTAACCACTGAGCTACCGCGACCGGTCCGTAGTAATGTTAGATTTAATTAATCTCACATAGGACGAATAACTAACTAATTATGTTGATCGGTGCAAACGTCAACGCGTACTCAGTGAAATTATATTATTACTGTACACTAAGAATAGATATATGGTCTAAAAATAATATAAATATTTTCTAATCAACAAACCGTACATAAAACGAACAAAACGAAAAATATAGTAATAAATATATAAATAAATAAAAAAAAATGAAAAGAACAAAAAAGTAAACGATGTGGATCAACTCAAGAAACAGAGAATAAGCTGCTTGGGAAGTCAATAGCCCTCAGGTATTCCCGTACTGATCAGGTCTAGAATGGATGTGTAACAACAAAAATCTATAAAAAACAACATAGAATCACAGAAAACTGTTAAATGGGTATTGTATATATAACCATTTGGTATGTCAGATAATGGTCCAAGTAATAACTTTGATAGTAAATTATCCTTTATTCCACATATTCAGAAGCTTAAAACTAAATGTTCCAAAGCACTTGATATTTTAAAGGTTGTCGGCAATACTCATTGGGGTACAGACAAAAATGTTTTACTTCAACTTTATAGATCTCTAATCCGATCCAAGTTAGATTATGGATGTATAGTTTATGGATCTGCTAGAAAATCGCATCTCCAAGCCTTAGATGCAATTCATAACCAAGGTATACGTATCTGTTTAGGAGCTTTTCCAACCTCTCCCATAGATAGCATCTATGTAGAAGCAAACGAACCTTCACTTAAAAATCGACGTGTAAAATTAAGTCTTCAGTATATCATTAAACTTCGTTCCAATCCCAAACAGCCGTCATATAACTGTGTATTCCACCCTAAATTTGAAACAAAATATAACGAAAAGACCAAAGTCATTAAACGACCTGGATTGAGACTCCAAAAATATATTAAAGACTCTAAAATAGATTTAAATGTTATTTCTGAATTGCAAATTCCACCTATCCCAATTTGGGAACTTTCAAAACCTACTGTTAATTTAGATATATCGAAAGACAAAAAATTAGACACAAACTCACTTGAATTTATTCAAAAGTTTAAAGAACTGAAAGACAGTTTTTCAATTCCAAATGAAATTTATACAGATGGATCAAAAGACAAAAATAAAGTTGCCTCAGCTGCTGCTCATAGAAATGATATCTTTTCCGTGCGTTTGCCGGATAACAGTTCAATTTTTACAGCTGAAGCAAAAGCTATTCAATTAGCAATTAATTTTATAAAACAGTCAGAACACAAAAAATATGTTATTTGTTCCAATTCCCTCTCTTGTCTTCAAGCAATTAAAAATTGTAAAATTGACCACCCGTATATTTATAACATTTTGAAAGAATATGTGGTGCTAAAACGTCGAGGATATAATGTAGTGTTTTGTTGGATACCAAGTCATATTGGAATACGTGGAAACACTAAAGTTGAAGTGCTGCAAAACAAGCTCTACAATTACCAATTACTGATTTTAACATTCCTTACACAGACCTTAAAACTTTAATTAGAGGATATGTAAAACATTTGTGGCAATCTGATTGGGATGAAAAGGTAAATAACAAGCTACACAATATTAATCCTGTAGTTAGTAAAACACAACATAGTGTTCTTAAACGTCGAGGTGAAGTAGTTATTACTAAATGTAGAATAGGACATTCGAGGATGACACATTCGTTTCTTCTACAAAGGGAAGATCCACCTGAGCGTGTCTTCTGCCAATGTCCTCAAACAATCAAACATATTTTATTAGAATGTGGAGATACAGCTCTGATAAGAAATAATTTTTATACGCAGTCTATGAAAGATCTTTTTAATAATGTTGATTTAAATAAAATTTTAGGATTCCTACGTGAAACTGGTTTTTATCAAAAGTTGTGAAGAAAAAATTGATTGTACAAAATCATAACTAGGTGATGATGGTTTTTATACAGTGATATCTGGACATTTTAGTACCATATTTTAACATGTTTTCAAATAGCATTACTTTTTTAAAATAAATACTGCTTTTATAACATGCCTTTTTATTTATATAGAGTCAGCCGCAGGATAGCTGAAAAATTGCTCAAGCGGCTATAAGCAAGAAATAATCATAATCATAATCCAAGTCATAACGTAGATGATTCTGGCACGAAAGATGCATGTGAAGTCTTGGAAACTAGTCCGGTACAGTGATTGATTATATATTTTTTAACGTCCCGCTCAAGAATTTTTCACTCATATGAAAACGTCACCACTGCCGGTGAAGGGCTGCAAATTTAAGCCTATGCTCGGCGATCAAGGCCTTTGAGCAGGGAGGGATCTTTATCGTGCTACACCTGCTGTGACAAGGGACCTCGGTGTTTTGCGATCAAGGCCTTTGAGCAGGGAGGGATCTTTATCGTGCTACACCTGCTGTGACAAGGGACCTCGGTGTTTTGCAGTCTCATCGGAAGGATCGCCCCATTTAGTCGCCTCGTACGATAAGCCAGGGGTACCGAGGACCTATTCTATCCAGGACCCTCACGGGAATCCAGTACACAGTGTAGTCAATCAGTATATTGTTTAGTACATTAGCATGTGAAAGTAGTAAACGGATTGATTGATTGTTTGATTTTCGTCCCATTGAGAATTTTTATCTCATATCGAGATGCATGTTGTTTTTCAAATGCTAAATAACAAAGTGCAGGCAACAAAACATAACAAGGTATATGTAAATACAATAGAAAATGTAAATATAAGAAAACGTAACGAATGTGAAATGATACACCTCCACCCTCTTCACACTTGCATATTGAATGGAGGCGTTTAACGCGCTCCATAAAGTATTTGACAGTGTCAATAACCCGCTCCATAAAGTATATGCTGGTGTGAAGAGGCTCCAGGTTTATCATCTCAATACGTTCAAAAAATGAAAGTCATTTCTTAAATACAGATTGTTTATACACTACAATTTACTTTGTCACTACACTAGGTTTTCGTAGTAAATTTAGAACGGTTTACATATATGACTGAACCGTTAGAGGTGATACTCAAGAAAAATGCACATCATCCGAAACTTGAATAATAATTGCAGCAGGGCATTCTATGGGGGGATGACTAACATGTCCCCTAAAATTTGAGAATCTTTATCAAAGAAAATCTATTTAAAAAATTTCAAAAGACTCTTAAAATATATCATAAGAACTTTTACACAGAGTGAAATCAAATCTTTCGGTCCCTGGAAAGTTACTGAAAATTCGTTAAATGGTAAAATCATTCAATTACGTTTTAGTGGTCATTGAAATTGAAAGTTTGTGTTCGTCAAGTGTGGAATCCTACCTTTATAATGTCCAATAAGTGGTATACACCATGGTCCAGGTGGCAGACGATAACGCAGTCGTCGGATGCCATAATACACCAGAAGGCCTATACTTAGCCCCGCTAACACAGTTTGTACATTAAGATACCAGTCGGCCATGATGCCTTTCCTATTTATTCTGAACAAAGAAAAAAATGGTTTTCAATAGAGAAAATCATATCTGAATTATTCAGTAAACCTCAAAATATATTATGCTTAGATATAGAATGTTTAACTCTTATATGCTTAGATATAGAATTTATAACTCATAGAACACTTACCAATTACTGTTGATAATTATACACAATAGTCGCAATAACGCACAGATGATAAAAAAAGAAAACCAGGTCATTAGGTTAAAAAACTCTAGTGCATTGACCTACGTGAACAGCGGTAAGAATTTTATAGATTATCCTCTCATAGTATAGACACTGGATGAAATTGTACCTTTAAGTTTACAAAATTGTCATGGAATGGTCACTGCAAAATGATTAAGGCGGACGTTGCCATTTACCAACATAATGATTCATTTGCATTTTCTTACTGTGCATCCTACTTGTATCTTTACATGTCGGATTTATCCTCTACGTATCATTTCTTTATGAGTGCCTGTTTTGCTGTACTCGTGTACATCCAAAATGTGACATACACCCAAGTGATTTTCTAGTTTGGCTCGACCGGTGCACAACTCATTGACAAATTATTGATGTCACAGAAGTTTGAATTATTTTGTGTAAAGTCAGCATTTCGCAAATTCTATGGTAGTTATAATGATCTAATTTGCAAATACAAACTGCCATGACGTAGAATGCTGTCTGACGTGTTTCTTTCCAAATATTAAGAAGTTCTATAAATACTGATTTTACTCCATTTACTTGATCAACATATATCGTTGAAGGCTAATTTAATCCCACCTATGATGCTTCCTGGGAGCAGTATTTCCCCTACTGGAATGAGAGTACCAAACCCCCGGATGCGTAACCCGGACGCAGTTTACCCGAGATTGAGCGGAGGTATAAATGTTTAGGTGTGGCGTGATTGGCTAATATCAAGAGTGAAATTGAGAGAAATAATATAGAAGTTTAAATTAATTGTCGGGATAAAAAATTATTGGACAAAATCGAGAAATGGCTGAGGAAATTGCCATGGTAGGGGTGTGTTTGAAATGAAAGGTGTAATTTACTGCAGATTGCTGTGTGGTAAAAAAGTACAAATATGACCTATAAAAGCAACGGGACCCTATATCATTTTTGTCGTTTTTTATTAGCACTTGGAATAAACATTGAAATCTTGGCGGCCATTTATCTAAAATTAATTTCGTTAATTAGTGAGAGGACCAAATGTTACTATTGAGGTCTATGGGAAATGAATTGGTACTCTTTTCCCTATTCTTTATGGGATTGATCACTGTTCACGAGGACAAATGCAAACATACACAAATGCATTTACGCACATAGAGCACAGAAATGCACAAAGTCATACACAAACAAAATGTAAAGTACAGACAGGAATGACTAACATATACAATGACTTTCAGAGAGTTATGTTTACCTTATGTGCCCACTCTTTCAGTGTCAGTCCTATCTGTAGAGAGCTGTTTCTGTAAAGATAAAACATGACTGCAAGTAGCTTATCTAGAATAAATATAATATTGCATAAAACAACAAGTCAAGATCAAAGTACGGCCTTGATCTATTTCAATGCTTACTACTGTTACACATAATGTGTCAATTTGGAGTGACCGATACGCATTCTTGAAATCATCGCTTTAGTACGAAATTGCACTATTTGAATACTGTATTTGAATAGAATAACGTTTACATTCCAGTTAGATGCCAAAGACAGTTTAGATATAGTTTTATGAAATATTCTAGGTCAGTGCAGGTATTTTAATTAAAGCGTATAATTATAATTATAATCATACTCACATTGGAGAACTGTTTTTGCCGTTTTTATGAGAGGCCACATAGTATTGCCTATGCCTAGCGCTTATGGTCGTCGCAGTGATCATTCTCTATCGTGCCAGCGCGTACAATAACACGGGACCTCAGTTTTAATGGTCACATCGGAAAGATCCTCGACTAATTTCACTTCTAATCTTGAGCACTTGGCGAAGGAACAGCCACTGTCTGTTAAACATCTTGGGTAGCGTGGAGCCGGGATCGAGAATCAAACCCGGGTCTTCCAAATACAAAGTGAGTGTCCATATAACCACTAGGCCACCACGACCTGATATATACATTAAGAACATACCTTCTACAGGTCTTTCGGATATGACCTTTAAAATGGAGGTCCCTTGTCATGGTAGGCGTTTGCACGTTAAAAAAACCCTCACTGCTACGGCCCTGAGCGCTAAGCATAGGTCTAAATTTGTGGTACTTCATCTACAGCTGGTGACGTCTCAATATGAGTGAAAAATTTTCGACGGAACGTAAAGCAAACAGACGGTCAGTCGACCATCCCCGAAACGATCATGCCCAGCAACACAGTACTCTGCATAACGTTCGCCGGTCGTGCGCCAAACTCACCTACGACCGTCATGAAAGTAAACACAAAAGCGCGATTCATCTGTTAAAAGAACCGATGTCCAGTGACGCAGTTGCCAAATGACATGGTTTCTTGCACATTGGAGTCTGTTCTGTGTCTTGCGATCAATTTGTGGCGGACTGCTGTTCGGAATGCGCGGAGATTAGCTGCATGGAGTCTGTTAGGAACTGTTTGTGGTGTTACACGCACTCTTGTTGCTGTTTGAAAGTCTGTATTTAGCCTCTGGAACCTCTGCCGCTTTGCCATATTGACCACATAACGGTTCTGACGAGCTGTGGTTGACATCGGACGACCAGAACGTGGTCTCTCAACAACGATACCAGTATGTTGGAATCGATTCCATAATCGCGAAATGACACTTTGGGACACATTAAAGTGTGCAGCAACATTTCTTTGAGTATTGCCAGATTGAAGCATACCTATAGCTTGGGTTGCCTCAAAGCCGGCTTGAAATGTCACAGGGTCATCAACAAATATCCACAACTGCACACACGTATTCAAATAACCAATTTTGCTAACTTTGTGTATACCCTGAATCACTTTGTTTTTCACCTTGTGTCGGCGTGAATTACGCATGAATTGCACCACCCTACAGGTAACATTTTCCGACCAACAACATGTTAAAGAAAGTATGGATGAACTATAACGTAAAAAATATATTACCGCAAAAACCAAGGTCCAGTGTCACAGCAGGTGTGACACGTAAAAGATCCCTCCCTGCTCAAAGGCCATAAGCGCCGAGCATAGGCCTAAATTTACAGCCCTTCACCGGCAATGATGACGTCTCCATATGAGTAAAATATTCTCGAGCGGGACGTTAAACAATATTTAATCAATCCATCTGCTTTCACAATTTGTCATCTATAGAGGATATCAAATGCGCAGATATTATAATCTTTCTTTTTACTTGTGCAGCTCACAATATCATTTTGTCTGCAGATGTCAGTTCAAGTCTGATCAAAGATTCCAAATGTGCATATCATTTGTCAATCTCTAATCAACAAATGTTAAAAGACAAAATTGAAAATTTTGAGAACAATTATAATGAAAATACACACTTGGTCAATGGTATTCCTCTGACAGCTTTGTCACAATAATGAAGATTCCGAATATGTTTCGTTTTCTTTTATTAGTGGTATCTGAAGTAAAGAGCATACCCAACCGGCTTTGATATTGATTGTTTGTTTGTTTTCCGCCACACTCAACAATTTTTCAGTTATCTAGTGGCTTCCAGTTTTTGTAGGTGGAGGAGAGAACCCAGATACAACGTATCCGGGAAGGGACCACCCACCTTCCGAAAATAAACTGACAAACTTTTCTCACATATATCGGCGTGAGCGAGATTCGAACCCGCGCCGACTAGAGGTGAAAGGCTTTGTGATTTTGAGCGCAATGCTTTAACCCCTCGGCCACGGAGGCGCTTATATATATATATATATATATATATATATATATATATATATATATATATAACTCGGCCACGGAGGCGCGTGTATATGTATATATATATATATATATATGTATGTGTGTGTGTGTGTGTGTGTGTGTGTGTGTGTGTGTGTAAAAGGTGTGACTTAATAGAGCAAAGAACTACTATGTTGAAGTTCTCGGATAAAATTCGTATTCCGTATAGGTGAAAAAAGCGTGAAAGTTTGCCACAGCTAATAGCAACCAGAAAGCGTCTACCACCTTAGGTGCACAGAAGATCCGAAATATTGGATACACTTGCTCGAAATGGAATCAACTGCAGCCATTGGATCAAAAGAACTCAGTATTGGTATGCAGAACAGAGTGCAGATAATTTCAATTCATTTATTGTCGCAATCCACTAAAACATGGCATAGAGAAAATATGTCGGTAATAACAATAAACTGATAATACATGCGTGTTGAGGTACATATACAGTAGGGGGACAAAAGTGTCGAGAAAAAAAATGGCGTCACGTTACCAATGCAAGCGAGATAGCTCATACGGAAAACCTTCTTGACAGTTGGTTTACTTAGATAAAATAAAATAACTTACCTCAGTACTTAGTTAAGTGTCCCTTCAATCGAATTACTTGCTGGATTCTCCTGGGAACAGAATTATAAAGATTTCTCACATAATTTAAGTTAATGTCCTGCCATATCCTCAGCGTGTGTTGAAAAAGTTCATCTGCGGAATTTATATTGTGCATCTGTGATTGAAGTTTCCGTTTAATATATAGCCAAACATTTTCGATGATGTTTAAGTCTGGAGACTGTGCAGGCCAGCTCATGCCTTTAATTCGATTTCTAGCAATGAATTCCTGGGTCCTACGAGATCGATGTACGGGGGCATTGTCATCCTGAAAAAGGTAGCTTCCGTTGGGAAAATGACGCACTATCACAGGCCAGAGGTTTGTATCTAATATGTCAATGTATTTTTCAGAATTTATATTTCCTTCCACTCGACATAATGTCCCCACGCCATGAAAACATAAGCAACCGCAAACCATGATGCTGAACTTTCGGCCATTTTGTCGCGGTACTAAGTCGGGTCTCCAACCTTCACCGGCTTTTTTCCACACATACACTCGGTTGTTCTCACCAACACATATCTGAGACTCGTCACTGAATATAACTTTCGACCACTGATTTTGTACATCCCATCGCCTCTTCCCTCTACACCATGATAAACGTTTCTTTCTGTTGACACTCTTTATCACAACTTTTTTCCTATATACACCCCTTGAGAAACCACTAGCTTTCAATCGGCGTTTAATAGTTTTCTGAGATACTGATGTTGCTCTTCTGTCATTAAATTCAGCAGTAATGTCCCTAAGAGGAGCCCGACGATCCTTGTTTACAATCCTCTGAAGCCTCCGATACTCCCGATCGTCAATAGAACGAGGCCGACCTGATCTTGGTAAATTTTCCGTAGATCCTGTACTCTGAAACTTCCGAATAACACGATGCACTGAAGCTAGAGATCTGTTGACACTGCTTGCAATATCTGATGCCTTTTCTCCGTTCAAAAACAATTCCACGATCACTTGTTTCAAGGGTGTTGACATTTCTTGTCGATTTGCCTCCATTTTGTTGTCGAGATATTATGTAAACAAAACTATGAGCAGACGATGAATTACACGTAGTGGTCTACGTCACACATGCTAACCTATTTATATTTCAAGGGAATTTCCATAACTCGAACAATAAACAGTAAATAAACAGATTTATTATGCGCGATATTTTGATAAGGTAACGTGACGCCATTTTTTTCT
The DNA here is from genome assembly GCA_024699665.1 of Ostrea denselamellosa. NCBI lineage: Eukaryota > Metazoa > Mollusca > Bivalvia > Ostreida > Ostreidae > Ostrea > Ostrea denselamellosa. The sequence continues at coordinate 67,875 of JAMZEH010000084.1, read as the reverse complement.
CAACTCAACTGTACATCTACGGATTTTACAGTATTGAAAAATCAACTTGGAGGGTTGGACACCTTGTTTATAACATTATTCAATAAATTTCGACAAATCTAATAACAATTTGGAATTCTTATTAGAAAATAAATCATAAAATTTCGTAATATTTGGTCTGCGATGAAATTTTTGCGGTAAGTACATTTTTATGACAGACTCAAAGGCGAAAACAATGTTTTACGTCAAAGGTCAAACCCATTCATGCGTGCTGGATTGGGAAATGTCAGACACAGTTATCGTAACAGTATGGATTCAACAAGACTGCTTTAAAGTCTGTTGGAATAAGTATGAGTAATGGAGTAAATGTGATGAAGGATCAAATCAGATGTATATACATGTAATGTATAAGTATTATAATGTTGATTAAACTTTACAATAATTTTCATTTTAACAAATTGCCCACAATAAAAATATTGAGAAGTATAGAATAAAACGTAATTTGTAGCATTCATACTGTATTGATAATAAAGAATACAAACTTAAGAGAAGGGTAAACGCGTACCCAATGACACACCAGAGGTGGAGTGGAGTGCCACCCACAGGATAATCCGTAGTCAAAATCAGAGGGTATGTTATAAACAATTATTATGAATCACGTGTGAATATTTTGACGTAATGACAGCTTGTAATGTATTTGCAAATCGTATCATTATATTATGACCAGAGAATTTGCGAAATATTTAAAACGAAAATATTTGTATTTTAATCTTTGCTTAGGAATGGAACTGAGAAAGCATTTAACTCCGGAAACTAGCGAGATCACACCGAAGTTTAACGAAAATTCCACCCAATGTGTAAATACAATGGAGATAAGAGATAGGTAAGACTTAATGGTTGAAAGAGAAGCTATAAGATTCACTACGTTTAAATAAACAATATCATGATATATGTTTCAATAATTGACTAATGTAAATGATTTAGTTTTGTGTGAAAATGAATATTAGCTTCATACCTATTTTCGTCAAATATATGCATACTCAATTAACTTCCTGATCTGTGCAATACACATTTTTCATGTTTAAAGATAGCATTTTGACAGAATATCTTAATTTTAACCTATTATACCGAAAACACTTAACTGTGTGCAGAAAAATCGAGCAAGACGATTTAGTGTTGTAACGTCCATAAACACAAAAGGACATTTTCATCCCCGTGGGGATCCGGGTTGTTAGAATAGGTCCTCAGTACCCCTTGCCTGTCGTAAGAGGCGACTAAAAGGGGCGATCCTTCGGATGAGACCGCAAAAACGGAGGCCCCATGTCACAGTAGATGTGGCACGATAAAGATCCCTCACTGCTCAAAGGCCGAAAGCACCGAGCATAGGCCTAAATTTTGCAGCCCTTCACCGGCAATGGTGACCTCTCCATATGAGTGAAAAATTCTCGAGAATATATAATCAATCAATCAATCGTTGGGGAAGTTTATTCGAGCCGAGGGACAGATGATTCAAGTGCTGGGAATGAAACATCAAGAGGTTCCCATTTTGTCCACCGTTACAGTACCATAAGTGTGATTGTTTAACATGGAAACAATTGCACATAATCTAACTTTATCTCACAACAGTACCGTTTCCGGGTTCATAACTCAGGTTCGGAAAAACGATATGAACTCGTAGTACAGGTCAATAACAATGCAAATTATGTAGGGTCATGTGAGGTCAACGCATGCTGACATAGATACAAAAGTTTCATTTCAAACGTTCTCCAAGCCGATTATATTTATTCCCGTTTCATTTGCTGTTGCTATATAATGGCATAGCTAAAAATTAAAATCCTAAGATTGAAATTTTAATTCAGCTATAATGTTGATGTATTTATCTTTTGATCTTATTTCTTCCGTTCAAGGACATTTTCAGAAAACGCAAAGAGGCCGATAAATCACTTCCGTATTCAGAAAGGTGAAATGGAAAATAACTAAAATATGCGTTTATTGGTAGTTGTGTGATAAATACAATCTTACACTCATGCTTATGGCATAAGAAATTTATAAGACGAGTTGCCAAATTTAATATTTCCCGAGCCTTGGCGAGTAACTCGCCCTCTAAAATTATTCCAATGAAATAATACATTACTTAGAGAAGTTATATCAGTCACAACAGTTTTATTGACAATGTACCGTTTTGAAATGGAAATTAAAAACGGTTGGTTCCCTCTCTCTCTCTCCCTCTATCTTTAAAGTAAATTTTTTAATGTTTATTTTTCGATTTATTTTCCTTTCTTTCTTTTTTATTTATTTTATTCATTTTTTATTTTGAAAAGGATTTGCACATTCATTGCTGTTTTAATTTATTACAATCTATTCTCTCTGTGAAAATGCCATTATTTATTTATTAGGCTAATATTTTCACTGTATATAAACACCACCCACAAGTCCCGCGCGCCTATACACCACGCTGTAATGGCTCTGGTAATCGGAAGAGGGGTATCACTGAATTTTTACATGTTTGTACGACTCAGAATTTACAATCAGACTGTAAATGGTTTACATTGTAGCAGAGTGTCTGTACTCACAAATAGCAGTCTAAAAAATCATTTGGGAACTACATGTATATATACATATTGATCCAGGCGTGCTTGCTATCACTCTTAGAATGGCGAGTTAAATCAAGGCTGGGCAGAGGCCACACCATGCAACTTCTGTATCTGACTATCATAAGGTTTACCCTGAAAAGAAATGAAATTTTAAACAAGTGGTCCATAGGCCTTATTGGTCACCAGAGTATCAGTATTATCGATAACCCCAAGAGCTATAACATCTAGAATTATTTCCTGTTCTGCATATCTAATCTAAATTCAGCAGCAGTATAAAACACATTGTGTTCTTAAAACCCTGAAAATCCCAATACTACTGAAAGACTTGACATAATATGTTATATTAAACTACAGTGTATGTTCCTAGTTTGGACGCGCCCTAGAGTAAAAATCTTTGGTTTGCGAAACTCACAAATTTGGTACACCCTTTTCTACTTTTCTTAGAGATGTATTTAGTTTTTATACAGTATCAACAAAATCAAAGACGTTTACAATAACATTAGCCCCGCCCTGGAACCAAAACTCCTATTCCTGAGATTATGAAATTTACAATGTTGATAATTGGCTACCCGCGTCTTCTAAATATCCATTTAGTTTTACTTTACTTGTTGTATCAATAGCATTAAAGAAGATATTATTTATATGCTTCACTCATAAACACTATATATACTGCACCTGAATGTATATCGAGAAAGAAATGAAATTGAGGGGTAGTGTAAGATTATGAGAAAAATAACATTAATATTTCTGGTATCTTGCAGCTTTAGTTGATGCACAAAAAAAATTAGAAAATCTGTAATACATATATAACTTCAGAAATTCTGAATGTTGATAGATGATATAAATCAGTGTCAAAAATGTTAATTAATCAACACAGTTACACAGCATTCAGTTTGCAGTTTGGTTGCTAAAGAAATCTGTTTCCATGGAAACATGATCTTGGTCATTTGGATTTCTTTTCATTAACATTAACTAAAAGTATTTTACCTTCTTATACTAAGTTGAGTCAGTTTTAACAACAGTTAGTCCAAAAGCCTTCTTATAAAAAAACATTTATAATTTGACTGTTGTATCTGCATGAAAACAGTAAATGGGAACTGTTCAACTGCTACATGTAACTCCAGTACATCAAGCTTAATGTTTCCTAAAAAATTTTGACATTTCACTTTATTAAAGGTACATTGATGATACATTGATTCTGTACTGTATTCTAACACTTGAAAATTTCATTATTACTGAGATAGTTTTTATTATTATTATTAATTTTTAGAAAATAGATAGTTAGCATCAATAGCTATTGATTTTTTTTTTCATTTACTATATTGTGTTTAATAATGATAAATGTTTTGGAAAATATCCGAAAGTTCATATCTATTTTAAAAACAGGGGACCTTGGATTTAAGAGTTGTTTCCGGTAATTCGCCCTTGACCTATTAAAATGGCCTATTCATATCATATTCACCAATATTTCATGCGACCTCTTCCTTCCGAAGTGTCAGGTAATATATGAAATTAAAGGACAACAATGAAAATATAATTTTTATCAATAAATCTGTGATTTAAGAGTTGTTTTCGGTAATTCGCCCTTTATGACGGACACCGTTTCTTCGTTCATCAGGCTTGTACATTTTAAAAATTCTTATTATCTGCCACTGTTCGACTCCTCTGTACCTACTTCAACAATGTATATACAAACAAATTGCATTCGACCCCTATACTTACGTGTTTTGTGTAGTTTTCGGTAGTTTCGCCATACCCTCTTTTGGAGTGGGGTTGTTTAAAAGATATCCAAAAATAGTCAGATTTTAGTATTAGATTATCCATTCAAATAAGATTAAAGGGAAAGAAAACACATTCATTAAAGTACAAGCAAACTACAAGTCTTAGATGACACAAACCTCTGAAGGTTATAAATATATATGGGACAATTTCAAGTGTAAACATACAATGTATTGTACGTGACACCATAGATGTAATCAGACACTCGGAATTTACCCAACATGACGCCAGTTTCTCGAATATTTCTCCTTTTTAAAAACATATCATTGAAAAAATATCGGGGGTGCTCTCATTCAGCGGTATGGGATTACCCCCTCCCGTACCTACTCCCTTTTGACGCTTCGCTCCATAGGGAAGTCATCAGTTTCCAATATTTTCTTGCCTACAAATATGAAAGGAGCACGCAACGCCACTGTCAATTATGGGTATATTAACACAAAAGTTATTTTTAAATATATTATTATTAAATTCTGGAAATGTTCCTCGTCGCAAGCCACGGCTGAATTGTACGTTCCCCTCCGTTTTCACCCGTGGATCTCAGTGTGAACATCTTCTCGTTTCTCATAAATATGCATAATGAGAATGGTGTAATTGGTTGACCAATAGAATTCACGCTTGGCCTAAAATAGAAGATCTGGTCTAGCGCAGCCGTGTTTAACTCCGTAATGGCTGCGGCCAAGTGTTTTAGGCAACGAAAACTATCTTTGACAAGAATCCTATACCCAAGACGTCTGTTTAATCATTTGTTAACTGTTCAATGAAATCGCCATATCTGTATACATACGGGTTCTGTTCTGGTTAGTCTACTGGTGAAATGGAAGAATGAGTTCCGATTTGCCAAGAGTAATTTGCTCACATTCTATAAACAGTTGTGTTCGGAAGCTCAGCGATTTGCGGAATTGCGTCCTAGCATATTTATGAAAAACGAGAAAATTTTCACGCAGAGAGCCACAGGTGAAAGGGTAGAGGAGGTGTACATTTCCACTGTGACTTGCAACCATGGGAAGTATTGTAACATTTTCTATCATCGTTGGATAGTCATGATTACACTACGTTTTGGGAGAGGAACGAAATGTTATCAACAAGTACAGACAGTTATGGAATAACCATGACTGTTTTTTCAACGTTATTGATTGAAATAACATCCCTGCATCAATATAGTTGTTTAATATCTGCATATATATTAAATATATTTACAATGTTCCTTTGATATCTCTACAAATTCTAACAGCATTTTCTCATGAATGCATTGCAGTTGTAAAAAATGCGCGTATAAATCTTCATAGATATAGGGTACTCCTATTTTAAAGGCTGAGAATTTCGACAGATATGAAAGTATAAAAATGAAAAGTATATAAATAAATTTCAATTTTGGAAATACATGAGGGTACTGTAATAGCTGCAACTACTTTTTATGAAGCGCGTTAGCGTGAAGCGTCGTAGTTCATGCCATATATTTTCAAAACTGAAATTTAATTCTTAAATGTTGCATTATGATATCATAGTAATTGTTACATGTATTTCGGCAGTGAGTGTCCTCTAACACATCATTTTTTCACATCAAAAGCTTGTTTTATGCCCCTTTAAGAATTTTTCACTCATTTTGAGACGTCACCTGCTGAAGTTCCACAAATTTAAACCTATGCTTAACGCTTTGCAAATCCCTGGGACCTTCAATTTTAAAGGTCATATCCGAAAGACCCGTGATCCGCACTTCTAAATGCTGCGCATTTGGCGAAGGAGAAATCACTACCTATATTTACGTCTTAGGTTTGACAGACCACGGCACGAACAGGGCTTGCTCAAGACCTCCCGGTTACGAAGCGAAAGCTACCGCGTCCGGTCATATGGAAAGCATGCTGAAATTAACTATACCGCTACTATTAATAATAATGAGTATGCTGTCAAATAAATCTAAAATTTTGTTGCGTATCCGGGAATACGAGAGTAGCGCTTTTGGACGGTTGTGATGATGTAAATTTAGCACTTACATTATGCTTTCTACCAGTAAATTCACTACGTAACGCAGGGCTAGACAAATAGCATTGCCCGACGCCCGGGGCGACCAGTTTGATTGGTCGGGCGACCAAATTAACAAGTCATAGCTGTCCGTCGGGCAAGTAAATAAAATGAAATCACAAATAAAAAAAAATGAACAAAAACAACCAAACAATGATAATAAAAACATTTTCTCGGTAAGAAAGTTCCGTAGTTAATGTTGCTATACACTACAGTACCCGAGGCCTTCCGATTGATCAGGGTTCGATAGGTGTTTTATAGATGGTAGATTACGGAACTCCGCAGACAAGCGTTTAGATGACATAGCGTAACATGTGCAGTAGACACATCGAGGGAAAATGGAAAAATTTATTACCGTTACTGCGAGAAATACTGCCACCAAGAGGAAGCCATGTGAAACAGATACTGATAGGAACAATAACACATCAAAACATATAAAGTATGACCAAACTAAACGGGTAAGAGGGTACCTTAAATCATGGGAAGAAAAATGGCCGTGGTTAACGCACGACGAAGGCAAAAATAAAATGTTTTGTTTACATTGTAAAGCTTTCCCAAACATAGCAAGCCCTGCTAATTCTAAAAAGCCAAACGCCTTTTTGGATGGATGCGCCCTCTATAGGGTGGAAGCGATGAAGGCACATCAAGTTAGTGAACCACATTTGTTGTGTACAAAATATTACAAACAAAAAAGGTCTGAAAATTCAGTTGTGTGTAGTGACGAACTTGTGACGGAAACCCGGCCTGGGCCAATTATGACATGTATCCAAAAACTGAACAATTTACAGAAGGAGAAATTTTCTGCTTTGTTTAACATAGCTTACAAAATAGCCAAGCATGGGAAACCGTTTTCTGATTACGAGATAGACTGTCAATTGATTTCAAAATTGGGAGTTGATTTGGGAACAAATTACTTGAACGCTAACAGATGTAAGGATTTCATCAAAGCAATTAATGATTCAATGACTGATGCTATCAAGTCAGACTTGCAAAAATCTAACTTTGTTTCCATTCTTGCTGATGGAACCACTGATGTAAGCAATTTGGAGCAGGAAAATGTTTGTGTCAGGTATCTTTCAGTTTCACAAAGTTCTAACACCCCTGTAACTATGCTTGTTGGAATAGTAAATTTAGAACATGGTCATGCGGATGGTGTAATCGATGATATATTCAAAGCTTTGTCATCAGTTGGGTTAAGCAGAGAGACATTGAAGTCGACCGAGAGCGGACCAAGTCTCGTCTGTTTGAATTTCGACGGAGCTAACGTGATGCAGGGGAAAAAGAATGGTGTGGCAGGAAAATTGATGAGAGATAATCCTCGTGTTATTTCTGTATGGTGTATAGCACACAAATTACAGTTATCGGTAATGGATGCCGTAAAGGATGTTGAAATATTAAATCGTCTTGAGGCAACACTCAAAGGTATATACAAGTATTACCATGGTTCCCCTAAAAGGAGAAGAGAAATAAAAGCAGTTGCTGAAATCCTTGATGTAGACTTGGCACATATTCCAGATTTGAAAGAGGTAATAATATTATGAATGTGTCAACATTTTTCAATAAAACAGCCTAAGGTGGTTGAAATTCAAAAAAAAAAAAGAAGTTTTAAATCATTAATTTTAAGTTTTGAAATTCAGTCTAACATAAATCATGTTTAGGTCAGATGGGTAGCCAGCCAGATGAAGGCTTTAAAAGCTGTAAAGACCAATTTACAGGCAATTACCACTCATCTTGGGGAAGCAGCTTCAAGATCGGATTTGTATGCGGGCAGTGCTAAGAAGTACTTGAAAGATTTGTGCTCTTCATCAGTCCTGAAAACTATATTCCTTCTGCTGGACATCCTCAATGTAATAGCTGATTTGTCCAAGGTACAGTTATAGAATCATTCATATAGAGATTGGTGGAATTAATTACAATTTAAAAATAAAATATAAATTTTGTATTTAATTTTTTTTTTAATAATTATGCATTTAATTTTTTTTTTTTTAATTGTTCATTACTTTGTAAATATTGAGATCCAAAAATATCATAGAACATGTATTGTCAATCAATTTGAAACTGGAGGCAATTATTTCTTGTTGTATCAGTTTTTTCAGACAGAAGATTTGTTGATCATTGAAGTTCTTCCCAAACTGGAGGCTGCTTGTCTCAGACTTACAGCTCTGAAGTACCATCCTGGTGTATATATGCAGGAGTTTCTGCAGAAGTACAGTTCCAGCACTTCTTCCTTTGGTGATGTTAAGCTTTCTGGTGCCTGTCCCGAGATTGACTTCAAAGACAAGTCCACCCAGGATATTTTGGAGAGAACTGTATCTTTCTTGGATGAAAGGTTCACATTAATTTGTATTGTTTTAGTGTAGATTCCAACATAAATGAAACTAAATTGTAGGAGCAATAATTTCATGTGACAACAGTCAATGGCATATTCTGAAAGGTTTCTATGTAATAAAAAAGAATTTAATTCAGCAAGCTATAGCAAGTTATACAATTAATTCTAAGTAGTGAAAGAGTAGACAAAAATTTTATACAACATTATAATTCTATTCATTGTAGATTTGCTGTCTTCAAGGAATGTCCAATCAAAGATATGAATGTGGTTTTCAATTTCAAGACCTGGCCATTGGATAGAGAAACTTTGTCAATTTATGGACAGAAAAATCTTGATACTGTTCTTGATCACTTTGAACCCCTGTTTGATCAAGAAAGAGAGAGTATTCATGCAGAATATCAAAATTTGAAAGCATACATGGCACCATACAAAACTTTGCCACTTTATGATGCTTATCTCTCCCTTATTCAAACAGGTGTTCCTGCCTTGAAAAATGTCAGTAAGTTAGTAGAACTTGTGTTGTGCTTGAGCTGCAGTACAGCGAAATGTGAGCGGGTTTTTTCAAGTGTAAAGCTGCTTAAAACACGGTTAAGAGCATCCTTAACTCAGGAAAATTTAAAGGCCCAGTTGCAAATCATGGTGGAAGGTCCTCCTCTATCTGAATTCAAACCTGATCTTGCTATTGAAAAATGGCTTAACATGACATGTGATGGGAAAGGCAGGCATGTAAATGGACATAAAGTGTGTCAAAAATCTACCAACAGCAATTCTGTAGATGCTTACAGTGATGAATTGCTTCGTTCTGTAGATAAATAATCAGATTGCTATGATTTTTGTGTGTTGTCTCTTATTTTGTGAAAAAGGTTGGGGCAAGCAGATTTTCTGGTAGGGCAAGCAGTTTATTGATGGCTACCTGCCCGAGGGCAAGTACTAGAAAATTCTATTTGTCTAGCCCTGACGTAACGGTACATTGTAGTATGCACTCTGTATTTGAGGAAATTATTGTCGATCCAACAAAAGCGTGTCACTTCGCAAGCAAATGTTTTAGTGAGGCTTCTCATCAATTTCAGTTGAACAGGTTTTACTTTTGTTCTCAGTGACCAATCACATTGAAAGAACAGTAGATCGTGGTGATCCAAACTCACTTGTATTAAAACTATACGGTCAATCAGTGAGAGATTGCATGTTTAATAAAGCGAAGTGACACGCTGTTATGGTAACAATAGTAAGTATGTATACCTTAAGGAGCCTCAACTTGAAGCAAACATTTGCTTGCTAGAGAGCGTTCAAAAATACTGGTGAAATAAGATTTTATTTAACTTGTTTTTTCAGGTAAATTTTGCATGAACATGGACGATGACTATGAATATGTAGAAGGATTGCCTGCGATGATAGACAGAATGAAAGTTAACTATACAGAAATTCAGTTCGATCATTCATCAAACAGTGGACTTTCCAGTATACCGAGCGCGTCGTGTGAACATTCTTTAGATGAAGAACGCGTAATTTACAGCGAAGTTCAAGACAGTGGCATATACACTAATAGTTTACCACAATTCGATTCAGATTATAATCCAAATAGTGAAATGCACAATAGCAGAATCCAAGCTTCTGCAGCACCGGAGATACCGCAATTCGAAAATCATCAGGCGAACCGTAGGGAAATGCCGAGGTTTTATGAAGATATCTCGAAATTCAGTGATATCTCAGGTGAGTACTGTGATCTTGATAAGAATTATCGAAAAGATGGAATTCCAGCAACTTCAGCCAAAGAAATCAAAAAGATAAAAGAAAAGAAAATAGAAACATTTAGAGACATAACAACACTTCGAGATGGCAGAGTGGTGATTGTCATAGAAACCGGGGAAATAATAGTTCTTAGTTCTGAGGGGAAGTTCTTATTTTTGAATAAGTTTGATGGCTCATTTGAGAATTGTACGACTGTTGACAACCTAGTGGTAGCTTCTTGTGGCTTTCAAGTAAGATTTTTCTCAGTGCATGACACAGAACTTAAAGAGGAGGAAGAAAAATGCATCGATTTTCAGTATGAAGAGACAACAGTACATGGAATTTCTCACAGCGAACACAAGCTTCTCATGTCTTGCAATTTACAAAGCGTGATTTCATCGCAGCTACCATTGTTAAAATTATACGATATGAGGAGAAAGACTACGGAAACAATTCCGACTTTTCGATTCACCTATCCAAAAGCAGTCCTTTTGAGTTCGGATTCCAAGATTATTTATGTTGCAGACCAAGTGAGAAAGACGATTACATCCATTTCTGATGGCGGACGACTGCTCTGGGAGACTACAGATCTCTGTAGTCCAATATCTTTTACTCTGGTAGATGATATACTTGCAGTGGCATTCGAAACTCGTACAGATATAAAATGCTTGTCATCGGTAAACGGGGTCTTCTTAAGATCAGTAATAGTGGATGGTACTGTATCAACAAAGGGATTTTTGTTGGCAAACAATGCAAAAGACTTGATAATTTGTCCTTGCGATAATTCGATTGATAAAATCTCTTGTTCTGTTTTCTTTGCACCTGTCAAGAATGCAAAAAAACAACCATTACTCGAAAAATTTTCTAGAATGAAACGTCTTACCAAAATATTTCACAAGTAATTATAATTAGTATACTACTCAAAATAAGTAACACAAAATGCTAAACAAAGAACGAACAAAAGTGGGGTTTTTGTTTTTGATTCTTTTTAGGGCCTCGCATGCAATGCAGGAGTCCTATAATAGTCACATTGTCCGTCCTTACATGTACGTTCATCTGTCTGTCCGTCAACATTTTGTTGTGATGCAATAACTCGAAGAGTTTACACCGTATAGTTTTAAACTGCACTGAAATACTCAACACCCTTAAATCTGGGTTTACATCACACTGTCTGCATGTAAGCTATGCATATGAACATCTTTGTTGTGATGTGTATCTATCGATACACTGTGAAAGGGAGATAATTTAATTTGATTGATTATTTGTTTATTTGTTTTACGTCCCGTCGGGAATTTTTCCCTCATATTGAGACGTCACCAGCTGTAGGTGAAGTACCACAAATTTAGACCTATGCTTAGCGCTCAGGGCCGTAGCAGTGAGGGTCTTTAACGTGCCAACGCCTACCGTGACACGGGGCCTCAGTTTTTAAGTTCATATTCCAAAGACCCCTGATTCTCACTTCTAAATGCCGAGCGTTTGGCGAAGGAGCAATCACTACCCATTTTTCGTCTTATGTTTTAACGCGGCCATGGCACGAGCGGGGCTCGAACTCACAACCTCCCGGTTACGAAGCGAACGCTCTAACAACTGAGCTACCGAGATTAATTTGAATTATCGTGATACTGACATATATAGTTTAATGAAAAGTAATTATTACACTAAAACATTGAGTATATGTAATTTTAAAAAATAAAAATTGAATGTTATATGTATATACGAAAATGTTTCGTGTCAAATGTAATACAAACAATACACGTCATTCCCAGTCAACAAAATATCGATCGGTTTCAGTATGCACGTTGAATGTCTGACGTCCGGTTGCAAATTGGAAGTACATTGTAGGTTCAAGTGTAACCTCTGCATCGAATCATGCATTCCTTGCACACTACTCCTTAGTGAACTGTTCCGTCTAATAAACAAAGTCACAAAAAGAAATTTAAATTAATTCGGGTTGGCGACTTCAATGTTGATCTTTCTAAATACCACTCTCAACCATTCATCAATTTAGCGGAGGAAGTAAGATTAAAACAGTTGTCATCATGTCCAACACATCAGTCGGGACTACACACGTTTTTAAATTCCAGACAAGCTTGGTCTTACCATACATTTTGTTCACAGGCGCTCGACGTTTTAAATATTCATAAAAAATTGTCTTCCTGTAAACAATCACCATATAAATGTCTTCCTATAGACATTTTTTAAAATCATATTTAAAACGTCGGGCGCCTTGGTTTTCTTATTGATAATTGCTTGCTTGAAAGGTAATATGACGTCAAAATTTGCTGCTACATCGACTGCATTATATTGAATAGGCGGATTAAATGCCTAAGGTCATGTTCCAAGATGTCTTCACTCGTCGTAACGGTCACACATCTTGATTGATTGTTTTCCGCCACATTCAACAAATTGTTTTTATTGGTGGAGGAGAAAACCCAGATACAATGTACTCAGGAAGAGACTACCGACCTTTCAAAAGTAAACTGGCAAACTTTCTCACATATATCGGCGTGAGCGAGAATCGAACCCGCGCCGGCTAGAGGGGAGAGGTCTTGTGATTTTAAGCGCAGTGCTCTAACCACTCGGCTACGGAGGCCCCCCACACTGTAAAACATACAATTATAACTCAAATACCAGACCTAAACATTCTGTATCAAATACAGATGACACTTTTCCTTTGGTAACCCTCAGCGAGGCCCTTTCTGGCTTTGTTAGTTTTTTAGTCATATTTACAGAATAACGCAGGAACTCTCAAACGCACACTTTAAACGTTGGAAATAATGTTTATGCATTGATATGTAAAATGCATTAGTACATAATTTTAGCAAGCTTTATTACGTTAGATTATTTCACAAAATAATAGATTATCGCGTGACGTGATCAGTATAGAGCCATTTACTGTTTGAAGATTGAATTACTTTAAGCGAATTGCAAAGGAAAGGTATTTACAATAATCAGCGAAGGAATTAATAGTTGTGGTTTCAGGTAACACTTCAGCAAGCAAGTGCTGATATCTTTTTGATTTGTTTTCATATCATTCGGAAACTAGGAACAGTGCAAGGTAGGTCAGTACAGCGTTTTCTCTTTCGTAATGACCGATCGAACAGCCTTGACTGCGATCAGACACATAAAGAGACTTCGCACGTCTATAAAAATTATACAGGGTGTATGAATCTGGTTGAAAACCGATTCGTGGTAAAGGGGGTTAACAGTGAGGGATTAGCGTCATCTAGATCACTGTGCGTATTTTCTTGAAAAACGGGATTTTTTTTATACAAACCGGGCCAAAGCTGTTTTAATTCACGGAGTTTCTGGTCGATGGTGCGGAGGTTGAACACATTTAGTCGCCTCTTACGACAAGTGAGGGGCACTGAGGACCTTATTCGAATCCCCACGGGGTATATGATTCCGAAGTAATATGATTTCGAAGTCATATTCAATACATGTAGCCTTCTCTAGAAAGTGGTTTGCATTGTATACTGCCATTACATTATTTCTAAGTAACTCATCTTTACCCCTTCTAGACACCTGACCAACTCTGATAAGTCCAGAGGTCCGAGTTTGCATCCTGCTGTTAATTTTGTATTTTGAGTTATGAGATTGATCACTGTTTGTTGCCTCCACTTTTCATGTTACTATTTCAAGACATTGATTTGCTATGTGATCTGCCAGTACAAGATATCTTTAAACTACAGTAATTCGTGTTATTAATTATAAGACTTTTATGTCAGTGCAAGGTTCAAGAAATCATGTTGCTGTTTCTAAGGAATTGGTTTGCAATGTGGTCTGCTTGTACATGATCGCTAAATAATCCATGTTGCTGTTTCTAAGATTTTAATTAAACTATATGTCAATACATAATCTCCAAGTAGTTTTCAAGATGAGAACCATCAGTGAAGGATATTTCAGTTGGTTTCTAATAAGAACTGTAATCTCAGGCCGTGATACATTGTAAAGGCGTCTTGTATGTAGACTATTGACTGTCAATGAAGTATAGTTACATGTACATATAACTTCTCAGTTAATTTTTTATTACATATATATCATATTTAGAATAATAAAGATAATTATTAATGCACGTGTTGTAATAGTTTCTCAAGAGTAACTTAATTTGACAAAATGTGTTGTGAAATGTCATCAAAGTGTAGAGGAAATTAGGGGGTTGTTCTCTTGTTAAACAATACGCACATGTATTGTAACGATTTTGATAATAATTGGCCTTTTCCTTTATTGTGACCATGTCGTGGGAAAAATAAAAAATCGAAAGAGCGAGGAGTTAAGACCAGTCAGTGAAAGCAGTCAACCAACCATTAAAAAATTAGCTCGCGAGATTTTAAAACAACAAAATAACAGAAGTGTTTTAAACCACATTAATGCATTCGACATTGTAACACAACTGAGTGGAGAGAAAGAAGAAACAATTAACATGCTCTTCTGAAGTTCAATCCATTGATCAGCCAAGTAGACCTTCTGACACTAGCAATATACATATACATTATTCAACCAATTATTTAATACAGGTGAGCCCTAGAGCGTCACATCCCATCTCTCTTTATAATGGAATCTCTCTTAGTGCAGTGAAAGCACAGCGCACAAAACAAGAAATATGGGCAGATTTTCGTGTGTTGCTGCACCAACACGAGGATCATATCTCGTTGAATAGTGCAGGGTCTCGCAATTCAGCAAAGGTCAGCAAAAACATCACTGAGTATTAATGACATTTTCCGATTCCTTGAAAAATCTCCAAACAAAGCACCACAGTTGTTAAAGTATTGTTCTTCATTAGGGAAATACACGTATTAGTGAAGAGGCTTAGAGAATTTAGACAACTGACGTAAGTTAAAGCGAATCAAGACTGACATCGTGTAGATGACTGCGTTATCGTCTTTGAGTATTTGGGGAAGCCCCATCACGGATTACTCTGTTTACCTGATCAAGATATAGGGCTCGCGGCGGGTGTGACAGGTCGGCAGGGGACGCTTACTCCTCCTAGATACCTGATCCTACCTCTGGTATGTCCAGGAGTCCGTGTTTGCCCATCTCTCTGATTTGTATTATTTCTAGGAATTGCGAGATTGAGTACTGTTTGTTATCGTAGCCTTTCCACTTTATTTATTAGCCCCGTTTGGATCCGGGTTGTTAGAATAGATCCCCAGTATCCCTTGCTTGTCGTAAAAGGCGGCTAAATGGGACGGTCCTCCGGATGAGACCGCAAAAACTGAGGCCCCGTGTCACAGCAGTTATGGCACGATAAAGATCCCTCCCTGCTCAAAGGCCTTGAGCGCCGAGCATAGGCCTAAATTTTGCACCCCTTCACCGACAATGGTGACGTCTCCATATGAGTGAAAAATTCTCGAGCAGGAAGTTAAACAATATATAATCAATCATTCACTTTATTTCCTAATGGACTAGTATTATTTCCTATACGTCGTTGCTCTCATATTGGAATGCACCGGTCGCGATAGTTCAGTGGTTAGAGCGTTCGCTTCGTAACCGGGAGGTTGTGAGTTCGAGCCCCGCTCGTGCCATGGCCGCGTCAAACATAGGACGAAAAATAGGTAGTGATTGCTCCTTCGTCAAAAGCTCGGCATTTAGAAGTGAGAATCACGGGTCTTTCGGATATGACCTTAAAAACGGAGGTCCCGTGTCACAGTAGGCGTTGGCACGTTAAAGAACCTTCACTGCTACGGTCCTGAGCGCTAAGCATAGGTCTAAATTTGTGGTACTTCACCTACAGCTGGTGACGTCTCAATATGAGTGAAAAATTCCCGACGGGACGTAAAATAAACAAACAAAGCAGTGCTCACAGATCTTCTTCTTGTCTGCGAAAAGGGGTACTTAATGTTGATTACCACATATAAGAAATTTAAAACTTTTGTCCCAATATTCTTTTATTTAGTGACCCCTTAGTTCCCCCGACATGAAAAATTCCACAAAAATTACACCAATTGCGTAGATCACGTTAGAGGATATACAGTGAATTTCACGTACAGAAACAATGTCCGGTGACATTATTTTACTTAGCGACTCGTCCGTTTCCCCAATATAAAAAAGTCCTCAGAGGTTACACTAAATTGCGTAAACAACGTTACAAGTTTCACAGGTGAAATTTTCAAAAGTTTTGGTACAGAAAGTACGTCCGGTGAGACTACTAATGAATTTTTTAATGATCAGTATACGAAATTAAGGTTTAACAGCTTTTTACAGAATATCTTGAGATGGTTGGTTGTATATTGTTTATTTTTTCACTCATATGGAGACGTCACTATTGCCGGGGAAGGGCTCAAAATTTAGGTCTGTGCTCGACGCTTATGACCTTTGGGGAGGAATATTCATTGTGCCACACCTACTGTGGCATAGGGCTCGGTTTTAACAATTTCATCCGAAAGACCGCCCCATTTAATCGCCTCTTACGACAAGAAAGGGGTACTGAGGACCTATTCTAAACCGGATCCTCACGGGACCATTTGGAGATGGAGCACATGGCTGAGAAAAGTCATGTCGTGTAGCAGCCTCGAGACTACCAAAACAGGGAAAATTCTTGTGAAACTTATCAATGCCATATATTATATAAAGGATCGTGAACGAGTGCTTATGATATATGAAATTTATGAAGTGAGTTGTCAGATTTAACTTCCTGAGCCTTGCCTTAAGCACGAGTGTAAGATTCTACTTATCACACAACTATCAGTAAACGCATATTTTAGTTACTTTCCATTACACGTTTCTGTGTAAGGAAGTGATTTTCATTCTGTTTGCACGGTCTGAAAACTTTCCTGGAGTGGAAGAAATAAGATCTTCAGATAAACACGTCTACGTGATAGCTAAATTGAAATTTCATACTCAGGATTTCAATGTTTTGCTTTGTCATTATATAACAAATAAAACAGGAATAAATATTATAAGCTTGAAGAATGTTTACAGTAAACGTTTTGTGTTTATGTCAGTAAGCGCTGATCTCACATAACCCTACATAATTTGCATTGTCATTAATCTTTGCTACGAGTTCACATCGCTTTTCCGAACCTGCGTTATGAACCCGGAAAAAGTACTGTTGTATGATAAAATGTTTTAATTTACTTCACCGTTACTTATTGAGAGCATTGTTTTTACTGCCTGTTTGGGATTTTTTCAGATTATGGGAATTTATCATCATGTCAAAACATGCTTTAAGTCGAGTAATACAAAGGTCCGACAACATTTAAAAAAAAAAGAAAAGAAAAATCAAAAGATTAAGATTAATTCTACGTCTCCGAGGCCGAGTGGTTAGAGCATCGGGCTCAAAATCACAAAGCCTCTCACCTCTGTCGGCGCGTGTTCGAATCTCGGTCGTGGCGTTATGTGAGCAAGTTTGCCAGTTTACTTGCGGAAGGTCGGTGGTCTCTTCCCAGGTACATTGTATCTGGTTCTCTCCTCCACCAACAAAAACTGGACGCCACCAGATAACTGAAAAATTGTTGAGTGTGGTGGAAAGTAATAAATAATCAATCAATCAATTTTACGTCATGTATAAACTATGCAATCTGGTCAATCAATTACTATTTGCTTGAGGCCCAGTCTGTTTTTGCTTTTCTTTCCTCACTAATTAGTCAATTTAAACATTCAAGTAGTCCCATTTTTTCATTTTATTAACAGCACCTAACTTTCGAATTCGTCTCAAACAAAGACAGCTATTGCATTCATTGGTTTGAATGCAAACGTTTAGAAAGTTACAAAGGATACATTTTACGAACTGGAGCAGCAACACACGCAGCTAGGTTAGGTTTATCTGAAAATGCAATACGGTGTATGGCTCGCTGGACGTTTAATACTGTCAAGAGATATATAAAAGACGGGATCTTTAACTCTTTAAAATTTGATGGGTTAGATTTTGTCTGTCATCCTTCACTATAGATTGTCACAAAACATTCAACATTTGATGGTTCAGTTTTTATACCTGTCATCCTGTACTAGAGGTGATCGCCAACATTATTCAATATTAGTTAGCTCATATTTCCTCTGACATCGCTCTATAACTCTTGTTGTATGGGAGTTATTACGGATATATAGGTCAGATTTATGTCGTCTATTTCTATATCCAGAGACCGGTCGCGGTAGCTCAGTGATTAGAGCGTTCGCTTCGTAATTGGGAGGTCGGAGTCCTCGCTCGTGCCAAGACGTAAACATAGGTAGAAAAGAATGTGACCGGTCGCGGTAGCTCAGTGGTTAGAGCGTTCGCTTCGTAACCGGGAAGTAGTGAGTTCGAAGCCCGCTTGTGCCATGGCCGCATCAAACCTAAGACGAAAAATAGGTAGTGATTGCTCCTTCGCCAAACACTCTTAACTTGCTCTTAACACATGTTCCATACAGACATTTACTTCTGTAAGTAAAAATAGGTCAGATGTATGTAATACAGGTGAAAGATTTAGGGGTTTAACTAGCCATCTTTAACCATTCAAGAATTCTGTCGTGTGATGTATTATTAGAGTCATTTTCTCAAGACTTTTTATTATTAAAGGATTTCCTTTCCTCTTGAATGTTTAGTTGCTGTTTCACAGGGTGGTGGAAAATCCAATGTTGTTGGATGTTTGTGGTCTGTTGTTTGCCGGAGACTCACCATTGCCGGTGAAGGGCTGCAGAATTTAGGACTATGTTCGGCGCTCAAGGCATTTAAGCAGGGAGGGATCTTTATCGTGCCACACCTGGTATGACACGGGGCCTCGGTTTTTGCGATCTCATCCGACGGACCCTCCTACGACAGACAAGCAAGGGGTATAGGGGAATTATTCTAACACGGGATAACTTGTTTGTACCTTCGTGTATTAAACAAACAAGTTTTGTATGCCCTTTATTAATGTAGAGATAAACCCTGCTCAATTTAAGTGATGATACTAAAGATAGTAATACTTTATTTAAAAATACGACGAGGTTAGTGCACACACTATTTCCTCCTTGGGCCATTCAGTTGATGCATACAAATGTATACACAAATAATCATGTAAAATAAATTCAAAAGAACACAGCTCTGTCTATATATTGTTTATTATGATTATACATGTATATCAATACGGTAAGAAAAAACATGGTTATTGTTACTGTAATTTTCGTACTTCGTAAGAAACTTTAAGATTTCTTTTTTTAAAAATATCTGTCATGAAGAGGTTAGAGATCATTCCAACTTGGATAAATTATTCATTTATCTTTGTACAAGTAAACTCTGAATTTAGAAAATATAAATCGCACATCCTTCCTATTTCAGATGGGAGATAGCACGTCAGAGATATTGAATTGTTGTCCCTTTTTTCCTTTGCAAAATCAGATTTCCTATCTAAATTGATTCTGGTAAGTAAAACCTTCAATTTTATTGATTTTTAGAATTATTTAATGGATTACCCGAAGTATTCATTAAATATATCCCCAATACCGAGTAGATTTATAAATTATACAGAGGAGATATTGTGACTAATTCTTATAGTTCAAACACAAACATTGAAGAATTTACAGTTTTTTACTAGTTTGCATTTTTCCTCTGTTTTACGAGAATAATCATCCAGTTGACTATATGTGGCCATTATCAAGTAGAATTTATATATCGTTTTGCCTCGCACTTGAATGACACTGCCATTGAATAAAATGACGTCCAATTTTCTTTACACAATGGATAGCATTTTAAGTCAACATGGCGTCCCTTATCTATTGACGCTGTAGAAATAAAAGGTCGTACATGTCAATTTTCTCTACTTTAAAGAAGGAAAAAAACTGTTTATTAAATTGTGTATTATATGACTGTGGTCATAAACTTATTGTTTGGTTTTTTTTCCTTTTAAAAATACAATTCAAAATACATATTTAAATACAATACAAACTCTGAAAAAAAATGAAATAAAGAGGAATCTTTTAGATACGACTTTGCATATTTTGTACTCATAAATATGAGTAGTCGTATCTGCCACATACGACCTTCTAGGAAAAAGATTTTTCATCGAAATGACAAGTATAAGCTTGTAACTACCATTTATGATGTTTTTTAAAAGATACTTTATAACTAAATACTAATAAAGATAATGTACCCACATAGTTATAGTTTTAAAAAACGCTCAAGACAAACATGGGATATGTCGTTTAAGAAATAAAAATGATTGAATTTGTTTTTACATGCATAAAGTTTGGAAAAATGCAATAAAAGCGGAAATCGATTAACAATGAAATTGGTCTAATTGCAATACTAAATTGAGTATTAATAATGCGTAACATAAATACATATAGTACAAAATTTCTTCACTCGTCTGTTTCTGATTTATCAGAATTTTGCTCTGGATACAGCATGTAGAATGATCTTTTGTGATTTTATATTTGCAATCCAATTTTCTGTGGAGAAGAATGAATTTTGTTCAACAAAATTGAGTTCAGAGTAGCAACATTTATTATGAGTAACAAAAATAAATTTTGTACAAAATTGTCTGTTAGTGGACGAAAGTCACTTTTGTCACGACAATATTCATTGTTGACAATGTGAGGTATGAAGTTAACGGCAAAACATTCAAAGCTGTTCACAAACTCACATGTATATTGAATTAAAGCAGATTTTCGTAAAACAAACAAACATTCAATCTTCTCGAAGATAAAATGTTTATTACCACCTCCACCCATCGAAGATTATTTTTTCCTATACATGCCCAACTTGGAACTCTCTAAAGAAAATTGGTTTCAAATCCAACATACGTGTTTTCCGGTGAGTAATTGTAATTGCTGTGAAAAAATGATGACACTTTTAGTAAAAACAAACATTAAATATTTCCCGTCATTAAAGGTGCGATGTTTTCATAAACTGACCCTCTGTGCTTTGCACTGTGTATATCATATTTCCTAGCATGTTCCTACACTTGTAGAGTGGTACTTAGATTTGAAGCAGTTAGATGGCGCATTATAGCACCTCCTGTGAAGTGTGATTTCTCCATGGAAAAAGTAATACAAGCTCCTAATTATCGTATATGAATTTTTTGTGATTTTTTCCTAAAATGACAAAAAAAAAAAGGTGTTTTCTTTGCAAATAAGAGATTACAAAATCCAAACTTTGCTTTGATACATGATAAATATCCAATAAAATCTGTAAAAGAAGACTCATTACTTTATATGAAGAATAAACTACGAAAATTGCAAGAGTTCTTTTTTGTTTTTATTATTATTATTTTTATTTTTTGGTTAGTATTTTTCAAATGTATGGCTAAAAACTTCAAGAAACATGTCAACTTAAAAAACAAAGATATACAAGTTTATTTTTTTTATTTGAAATCTTAGTTTTTTATATACTTTGAATACAAGATTATGTACATTACATATATTTGTCAAACATTTTGAAGATCCATAGTTGTCAAAATGTAAATCAGAGATACTCAAACACAAGAAATATTGCCAACACGGCGTAAAACCCCAATCAATCAATCAATCAAACACAAGAAGAAAAAGAAATTCCAATTTGAAAATTCCATATTTTTATTTTACTTATATATGATTATTAAAATATTTAGGATCAGTACCAAAAACATTGGTAGACTCCAGAAACTGGAAATACACATATATTTTATTTTCTCCTTACCCTTTATCAATAGTTCTAAAGTGCAAAATGTACAGAACAAGCAAAATAGAAAAATCTGTTTAAGATATAGATCTATTATATTGAATATAATCAATATGTAAATTTGCCAAATAACATGTCTATATGATTAAACACAAAAGGAATTCATAACGGGTCAGCATATTGGTCATGTACAATCATTGGTGAATTTTGCTTTATTACCTTTTTCTACTGTGTATTGCAATAGTTTTTTTAAAACAATAATTTTTAATACCTATGTATTATTTTTAACAAGTAAAAATGTTATATGCTCGGATGAACATCTGCTAGATCATTTTGAAGCTGCCTTCTAAAGGAACTGGATGAACCTCTCATTGTTGTTGTAGTTTTTTATTCACCTCCATTAAATATAATTCTTAGTCTTCATTACAGTCAGTTGACTCTTGACTGTCCCCACTGTCTGAAAATAAATAAATATATATATATATATATATATATATATATATATATATATATACTCATTTATAAAAAAAAATGATATTAGGATATTTTTCGATATCGTAATCGTTTATTTCAGTGTTGCTGTTTTGAGTATTTATATTTGATATTGCCGACAGTTTGTATGAATTTATACACAGTAACAACTTTTTGTTTTCTGTCATGTAAATTAAACCAAGTGTTGGAAGATCAAAATAAACATATTTTCATAGGATATACAACTAACTGATTTTCTTCTTAAAAGTTTGACCCATATTCGTAACATTGGATGTGCCGCGGAATTTCAATTTTGCATGATTCTTACGTGGAATGGCACTTAAGAATTTCATATGAACAAGTCTTATAAATACACTTTCAAGGGACATGAACACGATTTGAGCTACAAATGCACGATAGGTATGGTCCAAAGTCGATAGATGTCAATCATAAGAAGTATATTTTCATACATGTCTCAAAACATGTCTTCAAGAACTACGAGACTATTTAAGAATTTCATATGATCAAGTCTTATAAATACACTTTAAAGGGACATGAACAAAAATTTGAGCTGAAATATTTAAAATTTAATTTACTTTTGTTTCTCCTTTTTAATGTTTACGATGCTCATCACCTAAGGTACGTGTATTTCTAATGATCACCCAAAACAGCTGTTGAGTTATACGTACATGTAAGATACAGCACTCACAATTCGTCGTTATGTGAACAGGTCTCGTGTCATGTTTTTGTTTCCATATAGATTACTAGAAAATGCATATTTAAAACAAAATGAGATGTGACAAAGACATGAAAGTGTTTTACTGTGTTCAGAATTAACTTGTAAATTAAAACATTTGCTTTAAACGAAACATTTACCAGCATGTTTAACCTTTGTAAACAAAAACATGGCACGAGCCTTGTTTACATTACAAAGAATTGTGACCTCATGTAACTCGACAACTGACATTCAAATGTTTGCTGCACATGATACCTTAGTTAAGCATTCTAAACATTAAAGTTAGAAAAATAAAAGTTGAAAATTCTCAGCTAGAATCGTGACTTTGTCCTTTTAAATGAATATTCTTTATTGTTACTTATCATTAATAACTTCCCTGTTGACAAGAGATTATAATATGTAGTTTTTCTTAGCTGTACTTTAAGACAGGATATTGAGTTATTTTATTCTGTGTGAAAAAGACGGGTTCCTCTCTTTCGTAAAGGATTCAATTAAATTACATAAATCCAACATTTAAATCCACAGTGCAAGTATTGCTTACTTTTTCTCCCGCCACCTGTAACAAATTTAAGTTCTATAATAAGATTTGTTTCAGGTTATGGATCATGAAATGGAGAATTATATCAAGATGAAGAAACCGTTGAATTGGATGGTAAAAATGGCTGACAATGACATAAAGCCGGAAGAATCTGTCAAAGCCCTAAGTTCTTCACGAGAAAAATGCACACCGCACTGCGAAACGCTAAATCAGAAATATTCAGAATGCATAAGTTTGTATTGCACAGCTAAGGACATATCAAAACAAGACAGGGGCGCACAGAATTTGTTACAGAATATACAAAGTACTAGTCAGGTAGGCATAGAGGAAACTGTGTTTAGGAATTCAGATAGAGAAAATGTTGATCACTATCAAATAATAAGGTATTTCTAATAATCAACCAAAACAGCTGTTAAGTTATACGTACATGTAAGATGCAGCACTCACAATTCTTCATTATGTAAACAGGTCTCGTGCCATGTTTTTTTTTTCCATATAGATTGCTAGAAAATGTCATGTTTAAAACAAATTGAGATTTGACAAAGTCATAAATGAAAAGGTCAAGATAACTAACAGTATTCAATTTCGCAATTCCTATAGAAATACAAATCAGAGAGATGGGCAAACACGGACCCCTGGCCATACCAGAGGTGGGATCAGGTGCCCAGGAATCTGTTTAATTGTGTTCATAACATGTAAATTGAAACACCTGCTTTAAACGAAACATTTATTAGCATGTTTAACCTTTGTAATCAAAAACATGGCACGAGCCATGTTTACCTAGCAAAGAATTGTGAGCCCAGTATCGCTCATGAAAAGGCTAAGATAACTAACAGTATTCAATCTCGTAATACCTATAGAAAATACAAATCAGAGAGATGGGCAAACACGGACCCCTGGTCATACCAGAGGTGGAATTAGATGCCTAGGAGGAGTAAGCATGTAACTCGACAACTGACATTCAAAGTTTTGCTGAACATGATACCTTAGATAAGCATTCTAAACATTTAAATTGGAAAAATAAAATTTGAAAATTCTCAGCTCGATTCGTGACTATGTCCTTTTAAAAGGACATTCTGCATTGTTACTTATCACTAAAAACTTCCCTGTTGACAAGAGATTATGTAGTTGTGCTTATCCTTATTTTAAGAGAGGACATTGATTTATTTTATTCTGTGTGTAAAGATGTGCTCCTCTCGTTCGTAAAAGATTGAACTATATTACATAAATCCAATATTTAAGTCCACAACGCAAGTATTGCTTAGTTTTTTTCTCCTGCTATCATTGACAAATTTTGGCGTCTTGTTGTGCACAGAGTTCTATAATAAGATTTGTTTCAGGTTATGGATCATGAAATGGAGGATTATATCAAGATGGAGAAACCGTTGAATTGGATGGTAAAGATGGCTGACAATGACATAAAGCCGGAAGAATCTGTCAAAGCCCTAAGTTCTTCACGAGAAAAATGCACACCGCACTGCGAAACGCTAAATCAGAAATATTCAGAATGCGTAAGTTTGTATTGCACAGCTAAGGACATATCAAGACAAGACAGGGGCGCACAGAATTTGTTACAGAATACACAGAGTGCTAGTCAGGTAGGCCTAGAGGAAACTGTGTTTAGGAATTCAGATAGAGAAAATGATGATTTTCGCAAATGGGATGACAGTTTACTTGAAAAAGAAAACGAGCATTCGGACGTCTTTCCTCCAGCATGTTCCACAAATGGAGGTAGTTTAAATCCTCTGAGGGACAGAGAAGATGGATATAAAATGGCGATAACGACAAAAAAACAGTTTTCAGAAATCAGTGACATGGTGGGTGATTATTGCCAGCAAAGGTGTGATGTACTGCATGACGATACACTTTCGGAACAAAGACATTTAGAGAAGGAGTACAAGAAGGAAGGTAGAAAATTAATTTGTACTGGTATGACAATTATTAATGGCGACAAAATAGTTATAGTAACTGAAGGTGGACAGATTATAGTTTTGAGGCCAGATGGTTTATTCCTATTCTTAAAGGAATTTGAAGAGTCGTTTATAGATGTCACAACTGTTGACATCAATGAAATCGTGGCTTCGTGTGGATTCAGAGTCTCGTTTTTCTTGGTAAATAATACAGAAATAAAGGAAGAAAAAGGAAAATGTATCGATTTTCAATACGATGAGACAACCATACATGGGATTTCTTACAGTGCCCAGAAGCTTTTGATGTCCTGTAACTTACAGAGTGTGGCGTTATCACATCCACCGTCACTGAAATTGTACGATATGAAGAGAAAGGTTGCGAAAACGTTTGAGAATTTAGGATTCAAGAGCCCTGGCAGAGTTTTACTGAGTCCTGATGCTTCCATTATTTATGTAGCTGACCAGATGGAAAAGACAGTTACATGCTTGGATACCAACGGCAGACGACTCTGGAAAACTTTTGAAACAAATTCTCCAACTTCATTTACTTTATCAGAAGACACTCTTTTAGTAGCATTTGAAGAAACTGAAGAGATAAAATGTTTTTTGTCTCGGGATGGAGTTTTCTCAAAATCAATTTCAGTGAATGGGACTTTTTTGTCAAGAGCATTTTTGCTAACGCAAAATGCAACAAATATCATATTATGCCCACGTGACCACGCAGTTGATGGGATGTCCAACCTTGTGTTGTTTTCGCGTATCAAACACACACGTAAACACGACCTGTTTGCCAAAATTTCAAATTTTAAACTGCTTATGAAAAGATTTCGCGAGGCAAACAATGAATAGATGTATATATTCAGTAGTCCATCGTATAGATATTGTTAATGTTCGAAAATATTAATTTCGCTCAGCCTTGTATTGTCCCGTAAATACCACATGCAACGTAATCAATGGGATCTTTTTACATAACGCAAAATCCTCAATCCTGATTTTTAAATACAGGTTAAAGATCTTTGTTAGATAAGACTGTTTTAATTTTGAGCCATTTTACGGGAATGGAAAACACTAAACGGAACAACAAAGATAGGTAATCACGTGATGTTTAATTGGCGGAAGAATTTAAGTTTGTTTACTTGGGTTCGTGTGATGATTCAGTGAAACTATGTCCAGAGTAATAGTACAAGCTTTGCATATACTTAGGGTTGCTCTTTCAGAAATATATACGTGAAGAGTTATAAAAGAGTTGCATTATTTTAAAATTTTCATGTTAAAATTAAATATCAATGTACATTTATCCTTGTATAATTGAAAAATATAAGGGAACCCCGACACTGGACACACTCCCCCCTCCAAAAAATGGAGACATTGTCTTATATAAACTGTACATACTCTGTCCACTTAGTAAATTGTTGTTTTGGGGGAATTTCTTAATGAAATAAGAAAGCCCGTACTCTATAATAAAATACAACGGATCTCATCATTATTAATAACTTTAATGAATACTTTAATATGGCTATCCAAAATGTGTTTTTCTAATTATTGTAGAGGGGATTTTATCAAGAAATCTAAAATAGTATTTCTTTTCGTAATATTTTATACATAAAACAAGCTTGTATATCGATTGAACAGTTATAGAAACTGTCGGGAAAAGTTCAATATTTATTTCAAGTTCACTGGGATATATGAAATCGACATATGATTGATGGATTGTTTTCCACCACACTCAACAATTTTTCAGCTATCTGGTAGTGTTCAGTTTTTTTATTGGTGGAAGAGAGAACCCAAAACAATATACCCGGGAAGAGACCACCGACCTTCCGAAAGTAAAGTGGCAAACTTTCTCGCATCGGCGTAAAAAAGAGAATGGAACCCGCACCGACTAGAGGTGAGAGGCCTTGTGATTTTGAGCCCAATGCCCCATCCACTCGGCCATGGAAGCCCTGAATTGACATATGAATGATTATTGTTAACAGATAAAACTTCGTCGATATATCTAAATGTCAATTAAAGGCCACAGCAAGAGATTTTCTTATTCTCATGTAAAAGCTTTTGAATGATTACTACTTCATAAGAATATAAAAACAGGTCAGCTAACAAAGGAGCACAATTCGTTCCCATGGGAATTCCAATAGACTGTTGGAAGACCCAGTCAATAAAGATTACGAAGATAATGTCAATGGGGATCTCTAGCATCTTTAATATCAACTTCAGAGTACTTATGTGTGGAGTCAAAGTGGTGTTTAACAAATTAATTTTTTTTGGATGATTAATCTCTTGATATAAAAAAAATTCCTTTTATCCTTTTTGTTGAAGAAGAACTGTCTATGATGTGAAAAAGCTTAGTCTTTAATTTAGCGTGAGATATGGTCGTGTAAAGTGTTGTAAAGTCATGCGTTTTGATGTTGTTGATTTGAAAGAAGTTTTGTGATTTCAAATTTACTGAAAGTTCTTTGGAATTTTTTAGAATCCACACTTAATTTACATCACCTCTGGCATATGTGGTAGCACAATGATGGCATTTCGCACTTTGGTCAAAATCTAAAAGATAATGAGAATAGCCTATATAGACTTATGTAAATTTACCTCTAATTTCCTTTATACTCGAGCATACAAGTAGTGATCTATCATCTATTAAATATCTTATTCCTCTGTTTTTAAATATTTTTGCAATAGTTGTGGTGTAAAATGGTCAGTTGCTACCGTTAATCAAAGTTTGATTGATGAATATCTACAAAAATGATGGAATATAAGTGACGAATGAAATGGTCTATTGTACAGAGTTTTTAAGTTTAGTTAAGCATAGTTAAACTATTACTGTAAATATTTTAACCCCAGACTTAAGAACTTTGCTGTCATATGAAAATTACAAATCGTCGTCTTGCAATTGGTAAATGGAACAATGTTCCTCAAAATTGAATGAATACGTCATTTTTGGGCGGAAGCGCCTATTGCAATTGCTTTGATGACCTTCTAAGTCACAGAGGTCATTAGCCATTTTATGTGGTACTCCAGACAGAATTTACTTTCCGTTAGGGCATGGTACTCGCTAATTAAATCTGGTTCTTTATTCGGGAACCCCGTTGGGATCCGGGTCAGAATAGATCCTCAGTAACCCTTGCTTGTCGCAAGAGGCGACTAAATGGGGCGGCCGTTCGGATGAGACTGCATAAACCAAGGTCCTGTGTCACAGCAGGTATGGCACGTTAACGATCCCTTCCTGCTCAAAGGCCATAAGCGTCGAGCATAGGCCTAAATTTGCAGCCCTTCACCGGCTATGGTGACGTCTCCATATGAGTGAAAGGTTCTCGAGAGGGATGTTAAACAATATACAATCAATCAACCTAATTCGGGAACCAGAGTAATGAACGAATACACTTAAAAATTAAATTGTACGCTTTTGTAGCTAGTGTAGTTACAGAAAAAGAACACGTTCGTACGCACGTGTTCGCGTCATTTGCAAATCTAAAGCACAAGAACAACGAGTAGGGCGGCCTCGAACACACTTTATCTGATGCTGTATACAGTTTTTTTTTACTTAGCGGGTGATGCTAATTACGCGATAAAATAAGGATGTCGTAATTTTTTATGATGCTTAAAAGTTGAAATATATTTCTGTATATCTCTATAGAGGTGTTGTGTAGAGATATAAAGAAATATATTTCAACTTTTGAGAATCATAAAAAAATTATGACTTCCTTATTTTATCGCGTAATTTCGCGAGAAGCATCACCCGTGACGTAAACTTACTCGCGTTTATTTTTATGCTGCTAAATTGCATGTAAAAAGTCTTGATGAATAGAGCAGTTGTGAATTTATGTTCTCGCGATTTGATGTGTATGAGTCATTTCGCGATATTAAGTCCTAGCGTAAAATAAGGAATCTACAGTATTCCTCAGAATTCTCCCAATTGCAATCAAAATTGATATAAAGCGTACTTGGGTAAAGAGACTGAAGGTCGTTCAAAGAACATGAAGGAACATGCCCACTTGAAAGGGGAGATAGTCAAGAAAGGCAAAAATAGGGTAGGTCATTTCCTCCTCCAGAACCACTGGGCCAGAAAAGTTGAAATTTGCTTAAAAGCTTCCTAATATAATGTAAATTCAAGTTTTTCAAATCATAATTCCCGGGGATAGGTTGAGGCCACAATAAGGGATCGATGTTTAACATGAATATTAAGGAAAAATCTTTAACAGTATATTTCTCAAGAACCACTGGGCCAGAAAAGTTGAAATTCACAGGAACGCTTCCTGACATAAAGAAGATTTACGATAGTTCAAATCATGCACCCGGGGGTAGAGTGGAGCCATAATGGCGGATCGAAGTTTTACATAGAATATCTTAGAAAAAGTAGAATGTAAACGTAAAAAGGTGAATTTTAATTTTGAAAATACATAGGATATGAACTGCAACTCTTCACAACAACATGCTTTCATGAAGCGCTAACGCTAAAGATTTCTTGCTGAAATTTTGTACAGTTTTCTTTACACTGACGTATACAAGGAACTTTTTTGTATAGAAATTTAAAAATAATTTATCACGAATTGGTTTCCATAATACTTGTTCAATATTTGCAAAAATAGATAAATAACTAATAAAAACTTATCCTTTACCGGTATTTGTGCTTATGTGGTATTCCAACTTCTGACGTTTTTTCCGGATATCATGCTGCTATTTACTTGATTCATATTACATTTAGGTACATTCAAAATTTTCATGTAAACTTTCTTGTAGCTACTATTTTTATGTCCCTTTTATAAAAGAGGAAACGTAGCTTTAGACCAAATCTTTGTTCTTTCTATAGGTTAAGTGTTGTCTACTTATTATTCAAAGAACCTCTTGCTTGCACATCTAACATTAGTACAGTATTTGTCCCTCGAAAAAAATTATCCATATTGATTTCAAAGGTCAAGATCAAACGATTACGATATCGAAAAATATCTAGCCGTTGTAAAGTGTTTGTCGTAGAAAGATGACCCATATTGATTATAGGGTTAAAGGTGATGGTCAAACTATTAAAATATTGAAAAATGATTGCCTGCTTAATATCTTGAGAATCATTTGCCAGCAAGTAAACTTGAGACAGTCGTTGCTCTTAAAGAGTTCATGACCCTTATTAATTTTTAGGACACAAGATCAAAAGTCAAGACGAATTTAATTTTGCATAAACATTCATGCTGGCCCGTGGGAATCCAGGTTAGAATACGTCCTCAGTACCCCTTACTTATAGCAAAGAGCGACTAAAAGGGCGGATCGCAAAATTCGAAGTCCTGTGTCACAGGAGGTGAGCACGAAGATCCTTCCCTTAACAAAGACCATAAGCGCCGATAATAGACCTAAATTTTGCAGCCTATCACCGGCAATGTTGACATTTCCATATGAGTGAAAACGTCTCTCGAGAGACGTTACAATCAACCAGCAAACTTGCTTCCTCTTATCAGTACTCTTAGTACTTTGATTGTAAAAGTATTTACGTAGGCGATGATTACCACTATTTAACTACTTTGTATTAGCTGTGCAAAAAGACGTTTTGAATGATATCTACTAGCTTAAATCGAATGTACTAAAATTTAGTATATTAGTGTACCACTAATGTTACACAAATATAAATGTTACAGTTACATGTATGTAAAGAGAGAGAGAGAGAGAGAGAGAGAGAGAGAGAGAGAGAGAGAGAGAGAGAGAGAGAGAGAGATTTTGCTATATTGAAGCCTTATATATATGCATACTTATATATTTTCATCTACCTATACAAATCCTACTTTAGTCACTTTGCACACATGTGTTTTTAAGTCAATATCTTACGTCATTTTTGTCCCCAGTGTATGAATGGACTTGAACTTTGAGAATTATCAAATAAACTGTAGTTTTCTTGCATGTATTCGTATTCTTATCTGTCGGAGTGTAGTGTAAAACTGTATGAAATGTGGGTTTTCTTAAATAATAGGTAATGTATTTCCTATCAAAATAGTTTCCTAACGACATGATCAAGAACATTATAATTATATCGTTTGTAAAGTTCAAATTATATTATACTGTTTGGGATTTTAAAAATAATTTTCAAAGTTTAAATGATTTTCATTAGAAACCAATAAATTCAAAACTACTAGCAAACACCGTAAACAAATTTCTAGTATTTTTTGGTTTCAATATAAACTACAAAGTGTTACATGTAGATTTTTGAAACAGACATTTCATATAAGTATTTAAATGTATCGATATATTATAGGAAGAAAGAAAATAACGGGAAATAGTTTACGTTTCACTTTAGTTTTCCACACTGCACTTAATATAATTGACTCTTTTTAAGTATCAGTCTTTTCAGACAAAGTATTTTATAGAGTAAGTACTTCAAGCAGTGTCCTCAAGTTTATAACCTCTTGAAAATATATATCAATTTGATACAATACTACAGGCGCTTGAGGATAGGACTTGACACCCCCCCCCCCGTTATTCTAAATGTTCAATGACTTGGGTATTTACCGTATATTTTTCAAAAATATGTAACTTAAGAGTATTTTTATGTCCATGAAATAAACAAATCATTTATAATGGAATACGAATTCACGCACTTATCACTAACCAAGGACTTCGTCTGCTATCTTTATGAAAAAAGGGGCAACAAAAGGAAAAAAAACCTATTTTTCTGGATTTATCTTTAGACTTTACAAAAACCTTACCCATATTTAATTGGTCACCCATGGCTGGGTAAATGTAATTGATTGTTTTTCAATGTCTTTAGAACGTGGACATAGACGAAAACTTTCAACAGACCCCCTCAATGATGTATTAACGTAATGCATGTATTGTTTACCCGTTTGAACTCTATATGATATTTCATGCTTTGTAATGGTATATATCCGGCCTTAATTATTGTCAGGCTAACTCCCTACATGATGTACATTTATTTTACAGGACATTTAATTCAGGTAACAAAACATTTCACTGATACTTGATCCATGTATATGGAAATCAGAAGAAGTACATGCAGATGTAGTACTACTGGGGTTGACATTAAATGTGAGAGTCTGGAGCTGTTTGCTTCTTCTGTTGTATGCTGTTTCATTGATACATAAGAAATCCTGGTATATCACATTGGCAACCGAATTCGGTTACTGTTTCAACAGCATCTCAAAATCCACGATCGAGAATGAATATTGTATTCTTCATTCAACTAAAAATCAACAATCTGTACTATTCCCTCCGAGCTGGAATTTAACATATTTGTCAAAATGTGCACATCGCTATTTTAGCCATCTGCAATGAATGATCTAATAATACTAATGACATAACCATCAGTACCAGTAATCATCATAGGTTTTAGATACAGGCGACCTTTGCGCATCGAGAAATGTTCTCTCTCTCTCTCTCTCTCTCTCTCTCTCTCTCTCTCTCTCTCTCTCCATAATATACTCGAGTCTTGAAATAAATAACGTCAATTTATAATGTTCTAAATATATTTGTACCTGTCATCACTGGTCATTGATCTGCTAGAGCACCAGTTATTGCTGCCCTCGGTCGTTTGGTGACTTTATCACTGTAATTATTTTTGTCTTATCCTAATATAACATACATCTACATACATACCACAAACAACGCTTTTGTAACATATAATAGCAATGAGTTAGTACCTTTTCTCGGTGATCTTAATCTTGTGACCTTTGTTCAAAATTAATTAAAAAGATGCAGCTAATCCATCTAATTAATATCATCCATTATCCTTGACCTATCTAAAGGACATCGGGGCACTCTATTGTCTTTACAAAGAATTGAACCTGACTTTTACCTCCAATGATCTTGACCTCTTCCAAATGACCTCAATATAATGTGTTACAATAAAAATAGCGTCCTCTTACACAGTGACAATTGGACATTTTAGGTTTGGTGAAATTCTATTAACTAACGACTACAGCAAAAAAGTATGGAAATTATACGGTGTATAAAAATGATATAACTATTGATACAGAATAAAATGATATAAAATTTTGTTACTGGATCAAGCTAATCTGCTCCTAGCATAAATATTGTGCATCTTATAAATGGTTAAAATTAATGATGGCCTTAAAAGCACCACGTATAATTCAGCATACCCATAAAACGCATGATACTATTTATACTATTAAAATATGATATAGTTCGTGATTAATGTTATTGTTGTACACTTTAATCCAACAACCCAAATAATAAAGATACTGTGAGTAGAATTCGAAGTTTCTTACAATTCCCCCCGCAATTACTTTAATAACTTTTATGCATCAATGATGGATGGACCCTGAAATTAAAACCTTCGAATAAATTAATAAAACAACCGATGTTTAAAATCTATTTAATGCACTCTTTTAACTCCTTCAATACGCCGGTTTCGAGATAAGAGCTATTTTAGCGTTTCCTTTTTTTTTCTTTTTTTTTTTTTCTTTTCTTTTTTTTTTAAAGGATAAATAGATTTTATGTAATCTACGATTATTTTATTTTTGGAGGTTAGCCTTGGTTTTAGAGTAATTCTCCTTGTTACTGTTTGGTGTCATATGATGACGCATTCAGCAGACGACATATTTCTGGGTAAGAGCAACGACAGAAATTGACAAAGGAAACGTCTCCTTGATTTATACGGAAGTGATATCACATCAGCAGAGGAATTATCTTAAATAACAAACATACCGAGATCTACCTGTATGATAATTTGAGGAAATTTTGTAAGGGGAAGTCGGAGATACGATGTCCAAGATTTGGTCGGAAGAGATTTTTTGACGTGAAGGACAGCAGACGAGCTGCACAAATTGTTGTACATCATCCTCTGTGGTCGGCACAACAAATTGTCAGTCAATGTGCACGTAGAGGATCAACTTTAGTATCTAAATGGACTATGAGTCAGACTTTGGCACGAAACAATTATTTCAAATCTGTGCCCCAAAAGGTGCTACTAATGACCGCAAAATATAAAAGGAAACGAGAGGCCTGGTACATCACACATCAAAATGACAATTTTGACAATGTGATTTTTTTACAGACGAAAGTCGGTCCAAATTTTCAGATTTGCGAAAAAAAAGTGGGCAAAGTCTGGACATTGTTAGAAAATGGTCCCAAAGTTTTTGCCTGCTGTGACATTGTGGGGTGGAATCAGCTAGTTGGGATTAACGCCGCCCGTCTCTTTGAATGGAAAATATATCCGCTGTAAAATACTGTGAAATTTTGGAAGAAGGACTGTTGCTTTCATATATTTTCACACACGATCTGTCTTACGTTTTGCAACGACACAATGCTGAACCGCACTCCACAGCATATACCTGGGACTGGGTCACACGGAATCACGTGACCGTCATGGAATGGCCTGCCGCATCACCGGACCTAAATCCTATTGAAAACGTGTGACAGGTCATGAAGAACAGTGCTGAAAATAAAACCAGCCAGGTAACACCACAGACTAGAAAGCTACTGTCATGAACATATGGATGGACTTGGATCAAAGTCACATAGACAATGCTGTGGACAGTATGACTCGGCGAATTACACAGTATATAGAAAGACATGGAGACTTGACTGACTCTTGACTTCAAGTTTATTGAACTTCCAGGACTTATCAATGTTATTCATGTGAACTTTGTTTTTAATTACTTGTCACTAAAGATATATCACTCTAAAATGAAATCCGTATTTATTTTTTCTCCACTTGTCAATACTAAACAATGTTAATTTTCAATGTCGAAAGTAGCTTCGACACTTTCTTAGTAATGAACGACACGGATATCCCTTACGAGGTTATGATGGAGCCTCTTTCTCTTTCGGGGATTTTCTCATCCATTTTCATTGTTTTGTATTTTTCGACATTACTTTCTAGTTCCCAGATTGTGACCTTGTATATTCTTTAATATCCTTTTCTGTGGCTGATTTGAATGATTGGGGCTCATCATCAAATTTATAAGCGAATTCTAAAAAAAAAAATCAAAGAACTTTTAGTAAACTTGAAATCTCGTAACTTTTCCAAAATTAGCATCAAAACTTTCAATACTTTACAAGAATATTCCTCACGATAAATTACGGACATACGCAACGTTTCTTACATTTTATTTGACATTATTTTTTCACCTCTTCGATATGAAGAATTTCTGTATGATTTCCGAAGTAAAATTACCATAATTTAAATGTCAAACTGGGTAGCTCAGAGGTTAGTTCACCTGACTAGTAATGGAAAGGTCCGGGGTTCGATACCGTATTGTTCCGAAGAATTTTGTCAACATCTTTGCTACATTTATACAACTTATTGTAAATGAATGCATAATATCTGAATTTATAATTTAATTGCAGCAATCAAGAACCGTTTCGTATGTCTTTAATGGTGCATGGTCACGATTTGAGCTAAAATTTTTCAAATCTTATTGTTTTTAATTTCTAATGTTTACAGTACTCAACTAATGTATCTTTAATAATTAGCAAAAATTTGAATGTCAGTTGTCAAGTTACAAGAATACAGAGCTCACACCTCTTCGTTATGTCAACAAGGATTGTGTTACGTTTTTGTTTACAAATGTTAACTATACCAGTAAAAGTTTCCTTTTAAAGCTGATGTTATTTTTCTTCAATTTATATGGTATTTAAACACGGTATTTTTGTTGGACAATCTACAGACAAATGGACGGACCGACAGACAACAGATGATCAGAAAAACTCGCCTAGTCTCTCAGCTCAGGTGAGATAACAAGGTCAAAAGGTTTGATATTAAAAGAAAGGTCTTGTCACACGAAATATACCTATGAAATAAGAGTCATATCACTCCCCATGCAAAGTTATGAGCAAGGTTATGGTTTGAAATTTGGGTCAAACTCCAAGGTCAAGTTCACAAGGTTATACCTCATGGTATCATATGAAAGGTCTTGCCATAAGGAATCTATATACAAATTGTAAAATGAAACCCCTACGTTAAATAGTTCAGGAGATTTCTTAGGCAAACATTTCTTAAAATAGGCAAACATTCAAAACTCTTCTCACATGGAATGCATATAAAATTTATGAGGGTAGGTAAAGATTCGCATAAAGTTTTGAAATTTGGGGCATGTTCCAAAGTCAAAGATCATGGTATGAAATGAAATGTCTTACTGTAAGAATTCTATAGACAAATGAATTAAAGTTCTATCTTAATTACTGTATTTAAGAAGAAATTGTATACGTTAGGTTTTGTGAAATGTAGGTAAAACGAACGTCAATGTCACAATGTTAAAATTTTGGGTAAGAAAGGAACAGTCTTGTCAGAAGGAACGTGCATATGAAATATGATAGCCCAATAACTCTCTATTCAAAAGTTATAGGCAAAGTAAAAATTTCAGACAGACAGGCCAAAAACAATATCCCTACCGACTATTGTGGCCGGGGTGGGGCATAAAAACCCCTTGAATCCACACAACTTAGGAACCTTTGTATCTAGATATTATTTAACGTGGCCCTGTGTCACATTTAAGGTCCAAACTGTTTACCATAGTTTTTACCTGTATATATATTTTTAATCACATCAGGTGTCCATAGATTTATTTTTAGTACGTTAAACTCACTCAACTGGTTAGGCATTTAAATACCCGTGCTAGTGTAGTCAGTTTGGGCGTAGCAGGCACCTGAGAAGGACATGCTGTCCTGTAATAGAGTTTGTCCAACAAAATATTTACATCTGAGTATTTTCTAACCAGGTTCTTCTCACTTCTGAGATTCCAGTATTCCAGTATTCCAGTATTGCAGTATTCAGTATTCAAGGGAGTCAGCCTTCAGAAAAATGGAACCACCATAAACATTCATCATTCAACAATTCACCAACTTTGGCCTGTCTTACACGGATACACGGACGGATGGTTTTGTGAGCCCGCCGAGGCCGCCATTACGGACCAGCCAATAAGTGACATACAAAAAACTTAAATATAATTCTCTGTAAAACTGAATTACAATATAACAAAATGTATTGAACAGTATTAAAATGTAGTTAATTATTCAACTAGTTATTTTTTCTGACAACCAGCACGGCCAATCTGTGACAATTGGTGTCAGAAGTGGGATAGTAGTAATGTAACACAGAGCTGTTGTCAGAAACATATTTATCTTAAAAAAAAAAAAATCAAATATCTGTATTGTAATTGAAAAAAAATAATTACCATTTTTTGTAACTGTATCAATTTTGTACTTTGTGCGCATTTACAACTTTTTACATAATATTGTAGAAAAAAAAGAAATTTGGCGGTTTACATTGCTACTGGGATCCAGAAGTGAATAAAAGTGAATTCATCAACAACTGTCCTTCCTTGGAACGTGAGTTTGAGGATCTGGTCAGGAAAGTGAAGTTTCAGCTGTTTGATTACAGACTTAAACGGTAAAGTTTACATTCAAAAACTGTTTAGTTAGTCATGTATAGGTACTGTGTCGCCCAAATATGAGATATCATGTTTTTGCTTTAAAGTAGATATTCTGTAGTGACTACTTTTACAATACGCCCTTGATAGTAGAACATTGTAGTGATGTTGATAGTAGAGCATTTGTAGTGAAGGTCAAAGTAAAAGTCTGTCGTTTGTCTACCTTTTTTATGTTGAATTGTCTGCCAGCAATATTTAACCACTATGTCAAGCGAAAGTTTGAGCGAAATCATAGCAGCGGGAAAAGAATTAGGTTACACTGATCAAGAGTTGAAAGATTATGTAAAAGAGCAGCAAGATAGGCTAAGAGATGAGAGAATTCTTTTGAGAGAAAGAGAGAAGGAAGAGAGAGCGTATAGATTAGAATTAGAGAGATTGGATCAGGCAGTGAAATTGAAAGAAATAGAAAGTAAGCTTGAACTTGAGATGAAGATGAGTCAAGGTAATGTTAAAAGTGTAGATACAGATTCAGGTATTAAAGCAAGAATGCCTAAAATTCCGCCGTTTGATGAAAGACATGATGAAATGGATAGTTATCTTAGACGGTTTGAGCGGTACGCTACAGTTCAACATTGGGAGAGGAATACGTGGGCAACTAGTCTTAGTGCGTTATTGTTTGGGAAAGCATTAGATGTGTACGCTTTAATGTCTTCCGAAACTGCTCAAAATTATGACGAACTAAAGTCAGCACTTCTTCGTCGATATGATCTGACGGAAGATGGATTCAAGAGAAAGTTCAGATCCAGTAGACCTGAACCAGGTGAGACGTTTTCACAATTTACGGTAAGGCTCGGATCATATCTTACAAGATGGATAGAAATGTCTAAGATACCAAGAACTGTAGATGGATTATTTGATTTGATGCTACGAGACCAAATTTTGCATGTTTGTAACCAAGAACTAACAACTTTTCTACGCCAAAACGTGCCAAAGACAGCAGATGAATTGTGCAAACTTGCAGATCAGTTTTCAGAATCTCGAAACACTAATGCGTTAAATCTCTGTCAAAAATTTTTCAGGAAACAACTAAGTGTTGATGTAAAAGGTAAGGATAATGTTAAAAATGGTAAGAACCCTCAGATGGAAAAACAAAAACCGTTCGTACCAATATCAGAGCGGAAGTGCTATCTTTGTGAACGGAAGGGACACATAGCACCGAACTGTCCTACAAAAGGAAAAAGTAAGTTTTCTGGAGCCGTTCTCAACGATGCAGAGGACCATGAGCAATCAGTCAGTAATTGCAGTGCTTTGATAGTCACTAATAACCCACCACTTGATTCTTGGGTGAGTAAAAATGATAACATGATTCTTACATCAGCGTGTCATAGCAAAACTCAGCAGTTACCTCTATCAGCTGGTTATGTTAATGGACGACCTGTTACATTACTGCGTGACACTGGATGCAAAAACATTGTGGTAAGAAAAAGTTTGGTTTTGAAAGATCAATTTACAGGTGAGCATGTAACTTGTGTTCTTGCTGACAGTACAAAGAGGGTAGTCCCTGTCGCCAAGATTGATATTGATTCTCCATATTTGACAGGTAGGTACAATGTCTGGTGCATGGATAATCCAGTATTTGATCTCATTATTGGTGAAGTTAATGAAGCAAGGAAGCCTTACGATCCAAATCCAGAGTGGGAGTCCGTTCTTGCAGTAGAAACAAGACAACAGAGAAGAGAGAAAGAAAAGCCTCATCCTCCTCTTAAAGTTCCTGATATTGTGGTAGATGATATTCAACCAGATGATATTCACCGAGGACAAGAGGTTGACCCAACTTTATCTGTTATACGTGAGAATGTAAAGGAGCGTAAAACATCCCAAGATGGAAAGGTTACCTGGTTTTCTAAAAATGGGCTAACGTACAGGGAATTTAAAGGTGACAAAACATATATTCAGCTGATTGTTCCATCAAAATACAGGAATACCGTTATGAGGCTAGCCCATGAATCAATCATGTCAGGACACTTGGCTACCAGTAAGACTATTAACAGAATCCTAACGGAGTTCTACTGGCCTGGAATGAAATCAGAAATAAAAAGATTCTGTCGTTCGTGTGATACATGTCAGCGGACGCTACCAAAAGGACGAGTATCCAAAGTTCCTCTAGTCAAAATGCCGTTAATAGACGTTCCATTCAAAAGAGTGGCTGTAGATATTGTGGGTCCCTTACATCCACCAACCGACAAAGGTAATAGATATATTTTGACGCTTGTTGATTATGCATCTAGATACCCAGAAGCAATTGCATTGGCAGGAATCGACACAGAACGCGTTGCCGAAGCCTTGGTTGAGATATTTTCCCGAATAGGTGTCCCCGAAGAAATGCTCACTGATATGGGAAGCCAGTTTACGTCAGCTTTGATGAAGGAAGTAAGCAGGCTTATATCCATGAGACAACTGACCACAACCCCATACCATCCTATATGTAATGGGTTAGTCGAGCGCTTCAATGGAACTCTAAAACAGATGCTGAAAAAAATGTGTATTGACCGGCCTAAAGACTGGGACAAATATTTGCCAGCATTACTATTTGCGTATAGAGATGTTCCACAAGATAGTCTTGGGTTTTCACCATTTGATTTAGTATATGCCAGACCTGTAAGGGGGCCAATGACGATCCTGAAGGAACTCTGGACAAAGGAAATCAAGGATCCTGAAATAAAGACAACTTACCAATATGTTCTAGATTTGCGAGACAGACTGGAGTCTACGTGTGAATTAGCTCATCGAACCCTTGAGGAATCATCAGCACGATACAAGAAAAATTATGACAAGAAGACCAGAAGTCGCAGTTTAAAGGCAGGAGAAAAGGTTCTTATTTTGCTCCCGACAGATAGCAACAAACTGCTTATGCAGTGGAAAGGACCATTTGTAGTTCGCAATAAGCTTAACAGAGTTGATTATGAGATTGACGTAAATGGGAAAAGTAAGACGTTTCACATCAATCTTTTGAAACAATATGTAGAACGTGATCCAGAAGATGGAAATCTCCTTTCAGTAGTCACCGCAGAAACTATCGATGATGAGCAACCAATTGAATATTTCAGCTTTCCAAAGAGTGAGTCATATCTCAATGTTGACACTAACGCTGATCTCCAGGAGAGTCAACAAGAACGCATCCAAGAAGTTTTACGTGAGTATACAGATGTATTCACTGACATACCCGGTTCAACCAATGTATTGAACCATGAGGTGAGAACTACAACAGATAAACCAGTCAGGATTGCTCCCAGACAACTCCCATATTCAATGGTAGAGACTGTAAAAGATGAAGTTAAAAAGATGTTAGAGTTAAACATTATCGAGCCATCAGAGAGTCCTTATTCGTCTCCTATAGTTCTCGTTGTGAAGAAAGACGGATCGTATCGGTTTTGTGTTGATTTTCGTTCGTTAAACAAAATAACAGTATTCGATGCAGAGCCAATGCCAAACGTAGATGCGATGTTTTCAAAATTGGCGGGACAT
Organism: Ostrea denselamellosa; assembly: GCA_024699665.1. Lineage (NCBI taxonomy): Eukaryota > Metazoa > Mollusca > Bivalvia > Ostreida > Ostreidae > Ostrea > Ostrea denselamellosa. Next base: position 26,390 of record JAMZEH010000084.1, on the reverse strand, counting down.
GCGTATTTCTCACGGCTAGATTTATCAAAAGGTTATTGGCAAGTTCCCTTATCTGTAGAATCTCGACCAAAAACAGCTTTTCAAACACCCCTTGGATTATTTCAGTTTACGAAAATGCCGTTTGGTTTAGTTACAGCACCTGCAACTTTTTGTAGATTAATGCGATTAGTTCTTCAAGATTTATCAAATGTAGAGAACTTCATTGATGACATCTTGATCTACTCCATGACGTTTGAAGATCATGTTGTATCTCTTACAGAAGTTTTGCAGCGACTTAGAGAAGCCAATTTGACAGCAAAACCGAGTAAATGTGTCATAGCTTACAGTAAATTGGAGTGCCTTGGACACATTGTTGGAGAGGAAATGGTGCAACCACATCCTGATAAAGTTCGCGCAGTGCAGGAAGCAAATCAACCAGTTACAAAGAAGCAGTTACGATCATTTCTGGGTTTGGTAAATTTTTACCGGAAATTCATTCCAAACTGTGCTCATATATCACTACCACTAACGGATCTTACTCGGAAGTTTTCTCCAAACAAAATACAGTGGACAGAGTCACAAGAAATTTCATTCCAAAACCTGAAGAAAGCCTTAACATCATCCCCAATTCTTAAGCTTCCGAATTTGTCAAAAGTATTTATTCTGCAAACGGATGCATCAGACCGTGGACTCGGTGCTGTTCTACTTCAGGAAGATTCAGATCAAAAACAGCCTATTTCGTACATCAGTAGGAAGCTGAATAAAGCTGAAGAGAATTATTCGACAATCGAGAGGGAATGTCTTGCAATAGTGTGGGCGATTCAGAAGTTTCACAAATACTTGTATGGTCGTGAATTTATTTTAGAAACGGATCACCAACCATTGGTTTATTTAAACAGTTCCAAACTCCTGAATTCTAGACTTATGCGATGGTCATTAGCGTTACAGCCATACAGATTTCGCATTGTCTCTATCCGAGGAAAAGAGAATGTTGGTGCCGATTTCTTAAGTCGTCTCTGATTCTCAGTGAACATTGATACCGATGCAAAGAGACTCTTGCGTAGTTGTGTAAATAAATAAAATGTATCGATTGAGTTTGTTCATTTGTTGTTTGTGTATGAAAGTGTTTGTACCTTAAATGATTTTCAAACAGTACTACGTACTTCTTTAAGGGGGAAGGATTGTCACATTTAAGGTCCAAACTGTTTACCATAGTTTTTAACCTGTATATATATTTTTAATCACATCAGGTGTCCATAGATTTATTTTTAGTACGTTAAACTCACTCAACTGGTTAGGCATTTAAATACCCGTGCTAGTGTAGTCAGTTTGGGCGTAGCAGGCACCTGAGAAGGACATGCTGTCCTGTAATAGAGTTTGTCCAACAAAATATTTACATCTGAGTATTTTCTAACCAGGTTCTTCTCACTTCTGAGATTCCAGTATTCCAGTATTCCAGTATTGCAGTATTCAGTATTCAAGGGAGTCAGCCTTCAGAAAAATGGAACCACCATAAACATTCATCATTCAACAATTCACCAACTTTGGCCTGTCTTACACGGATACACGGACGGATGGTTTTGTGAGCCCGCCGAGGCCGCCATTACGGACCAGCCAATAAGTGACATACAAAAAACTTAAATATAATTCTCTGTAAAACTGAACTACAATATAACAAAATGTATTGAACAGTATTAAAATGTAGTTAATTATTCAACTAGTTATTTTTTCTGACAACCAGCACGGCCAATCTGTGACACCCTGCTACTCTTTTGAAAATTAATTTCATGTATATTCCATATAAATCTCCTACTTTGGCCCCACTACATGTAACCGCCGGGACCTCTAAATTGGTGGTATGTGAGAGAAGGTATTGTGGTCGCCCACTCGGACACGTGGGTTTCCTCCAGGTACTCCGGTTTCCTCCAACATCAATGACCTTCACGCCAAAATCTGAGCCGACGAGAAGCACTAATATAAGTTGTAGAACTTGTTTGTTAATTGTCGTAAAATAAATAAAGTTTGATTTTAAATTAAACAAACTTTGATCGGAAGTGGGGATGCTTGTATATTGATATGACTCATTATGGCCCTGTTGTTCTTGAGAAGATTCTTATATATCCACTTGTAAATCTTGGATTCCCTGTTGTGGCCCTACACTACCACTGGAAACCATGACTTGGACAAACTTGAATTTACTCTATGTCATGTTTTCATGTAAATTTCAAATTTTCTGGCTGAGTGGTTCTTGGGATGATTTTGAAATGATCCCCTTCCCCTATTTTGCGTTATCTTGATTATCTCCCCTTTGAACAGTGCATGGTCTTTCCCTTGAATACCCTTTACCCGAGAATAATTTGTACCAAGTTTAAATTGGCCCATTGATTGGAATGTGAAAAAAGTAACGGCAACGACGATAACAGATGCCAGGCAAATTTCAGTCAGAAAAGCTCACTTGAAATCAGGTGAGCTAAAAAGTATAATCAGCTGCTAGAATTGTTACTGCTCTTCCTATGTTTGCATCTAAAGAATCACTTTACTCAGATTCAGATTGGTAATCTTTAATATTAGACGCTATATTGCGAAATGACTACTGTGTTCAAAATTCATACAGACAGTGCTCCAGTGATATCCTTAGGAATAAATATGAAAATATTTTCCAGATATAAAACACGAAAGAATTAAAAGATATTTTTTTTCCAAGATGCAGATTTGAAATATTTAAAAAAAAAAATGAATGCTACGGTTGGCGGTTAAGCATTCGTTTCGTAACCGGAATGTCAAGCTCGTACCCAAAGGCACCTGAAGTATGTGCATTCTCCGTCTATCTCGTTCCAATTTTGATGAAATACATACAGTACTTTATTATACCGGTAGAAAGCCTATTTCTATTTAGCTTTAAACAAATCAGAAAAGGGTGGTGTTTGTGGTATTAGTAGATCCATACTTCAGGTGCCTGTGCCCTGGGCGCAAAGCACAGATCAAAATTTGCGGTACTTCACATGGTTGCTTACATTTCAATATGAGTGAAAAATTCTAATGTGATGTAACACGATCAATCAAAAAGTCATTCGTACCAGATGCTGTGAAACATTGGGAGTTAATAAATGTATATCAATGCCAGAGATGCCATCTCCGTCAATTCTTTCCGCAAAAATGTACAACTTTTCCACGATATTTTTTCCTTTGGAAAACGCCATACCAACATTATTTATAACTTAATTTTGATTTACATCCACGTAATATTATAAATACATGTAGTCCTTTTTTGTTTATGTGAGAACAAACGAAGATGTACGTCATCTCTGTCGCTGGAAAATATTCCACTAAAGCTAAATATATTTTTTCTAGAATCGCCCTTTTATGCTTGACTTGGTTAATATTGATAGAAACCTTTTATTACGTCGCTATGTTACACTGCCTTGACATACTAATGTAATTATTTTGGCTGCTGTTCACAAATTTATACCGGTAGATGAAACTTGAAGATCTAATTAGCTATCATTATTGTACGTATCACTCATTTCTTACAATTGTTCTATTTTTTATATTGTAGGAAAAAATGGTTTTCTCGCATCATTAATTGGTGCTTATCCATTTCGAACCAGACGTGTTCATAAAACGTCTGCACTCCCCCCTCCCCACACGACTGGTTTTTTGTTTTTTTTAACTGAGAAACAGTTCCTTGCAAACTGAGGTACAGTTAGGACCAAACACCCTTCTCGAGAAACATTTTTTAAGCTGTGGTACATTTAAAGTGTAAAAATCGGCCATCTATTTAATTTTCTTCAATTTACAATTTAGTTTGGTCCCCTTCCCACAATTCTGTTCACGCCCTTCATACAATGCGCGAACGGAATCGTGGGAAGGAAGCCAGTCTTCCCATGACTAATTCACGGATAAATGTATTTCCGTGTAAAATGATCCGCGTTTTGTTTAAATTTTCCCATAATCCATGACTGCCCGTGTTTTGTAAACCACGTATTATTAATTATATCGTTTCCATGGGGTGTGGAAATTTAGAGCACAAAGCGTCCGGTATTTCCACGTCCCATGAAACCGGTCGCGGTAGCTCAGTGGTTAGAGCGTTCGCTTCGTAACCGGGAGGTCGTGAGTTCGAGCCCCGCTCGTGCCATGGCCGCGTCAAACCTAAGACGAAAAATAGGTAGTGATTGCTCCTTCGCCAAACGCTCGGCATTTAGAAGTGACAATCACGGGTCTTTCGGATATGACCTTAAAAACGGAGGTACCGTGTCACGGTAGGCGTTGGCAAGTTAAAGAACCCTCACTGCTACGGCTCTGAGCGCTAAGCATAGGTCTAAATTTGTAGTACTTCACCTACAGCTGGTGACGTCTCAATATGAGTGAAAAATTCTCGACGGGACGTAAAACAAACAAACAGTCAATCAATCAACGTCCCATGAAAACGACTAGATTTTGTGCAATCGTAACTACATGGCTATTTCCGTAAATGATCCACAGAAGTTCGTGACCTTATATTTTGACCAATGAAATGCGCTGAAAAGTAAGCTCCGCCCAACACCACGAGTCTCGGACAAATATCGGACATCCGCCATTGTTTTGTATAGTAAACACAGAGTGTATCGACCGATCATGAGCCATTAATACAGCATGTACATGTTTTTATTGTATGAGGAATGATTAAACATTTTCCTCTCGAATCTGTAAATCCGACAGTAAGTATCCAGATAAACTTAACAGAACCAAATTCATACCATCTCCATCAACCCAACACAAACTTGCAGAAGTGTATATTATTGATTGCCTTATGTCACATGCGTCAAAATCAGCTAAATGGTCACAAAAGCACGAAGATACGTATATATAGACTAAGGTAAGATGTTTTATTGTTTATTGATTTACATAGACATTTATAGTTTAGGCATTACTCCATTAGCATCCTTTTTCAAATTAGGGGAGGGGGGGGGTGACACTTGCTGATACAAAATAGTCTATCCAATTTTGGTATATTATAGCTAAAAGAGAAAAAAATGTCACGATAAGGGAAAAGCAAGTCTATACATAGCTTGCAAAGTTTTATAACACGTGCAACGAAAAATGCAGTGTTTGCAAATCGAGCTGTGTTAAATTCATGTCATGAATTGCATGCTATTGACATTCATATTAATGCATAAATCTGTATTAGATGTACCGGTTAAACTTCAGTAGCAAATATTTCAACGAAACCTACACGATGACGCTACAGGGATCTAATGATTTTTTCTTCTTAGCATTTCCGCAATGATGAGCCAACAGCCGAGTACCCAGACCCGTGTGAACAGGAGGAAATCGTACAACACGAAGACTGGACAGAACAATAAACAAAACCCAAGTACTTTAACCTTTTCAGTAGAAAAATTCTTGTCACCCTGTTACACATTGGGTGTGTGAAGGTGCTTCAAATATCTGTTCTCATAAATTTTGAGTTTTATTCATTTGTGAAATAACCATTATGTAGTATAATTAATTACATCATCAGAATTTATAAAGAGTAAACAGTAAATGAATTGACTCTAAGTTATGGACTAATGATACTTTAAATATGTTGAATCTCAATTTTATTAAAGTATATTTATTAGAAATTTTAAGAGGAAAAGATAGTAGGTATATTCACACCATAATGTAATGAAATTATTCAATTAATTATTGAATTTCAAAGAGCATATGTATTGAAGGCACTTATAAAAGCATACTAATATTATTTATATCAATATGTATAAAAATTCTATACAGGCATGATATATTAAACATAAATTCCTTTAATAGATTGTTATAAAATTTTGTACTGTCTTTCATTTTGAAGTTTCAAAGTTTCACCATTCTGGTGATTATAGTGCTATTCATAATTTTTAAAATAAATGGAATTGCTGATAAATAACATTGGTGTCTGTGCGTGATTTGATTTGTGTACATAAACAAGTTTCTTCTTCCTTGGAGTTGATTTGGACTTTGAAAATATCATGGACAAAATAAACGCGGGTTGCATTTTGGAACCTCTTGGCTTGTACCACCGATGGAACATGGAAGCTTTGTAGAAACGAGGATAAATGTTTACCAGTCACGGATCTAGGATTTGTCAAAACTGGTTAAGGCAATGAGCTGGCGACTCCAGGGTTTTGGGACTTCCAAGGGCTGGTCACTTGTTGCAAGTATGCATAATGTCAAATCTTATTCATTTTGCTGTTCCACTTTTTATTTTTTATTTTTAGTCACTCCCAAAAGGGGGAGATCTACCCTGCCACTATGTTATTGATGTACAGTAAATGGATGCATGGTCACATATTTCAGAGTAGGCTGTTATTGTTGCTGTTCATATTTTACAGAATGACAATAGCTAGGCCTAAATGTAGACAAACACTGAAATCTGCTATGGGGTCTGGACTGCATAAATGTGCATCAATCGCGGTGAATTCCTTTTTGGATTACTATAAATGTGTAAATCGCGGTGAATTCCTTTTTGGATTACTATAAATGTGTAAATCGCGGTGAATTCCTTTTTGGATTACTATAAATGTGTAAATCGCGGTGAATTCCTTTTTGGATTACTATAAATGTGTAAATCGCGGTGAATTCCTTTTTGGATTACTATAAATGTGCATAAATCGCGGTGAATTCCTTTTTGGATTACTATAAATGTGTAAATCGCGGTGAATTCTTTTTTGGATTACTATAAATGTGCATAAATCGCGGTGAATTCCTTTTTGGATTACTATAAATGTGTAAATCGCGGTGAATTCCTTTTTGGATTACTATAAATGTGTAAATCGCGGTGAATTCTTTTTTGGATTACTATAAATGTGCATAAATTGCGGTGAATTCCTTTTAATGTCCGCCTACTGAATACGTCTTCAGTCTGTAGGAAGTTGATGTGTCGAATTTACCGAAACTGATTATTTGTTTATGCTAATTGTAGTGAATGGTACCCCCTTTCTATATTAGGTGATTAACGTACTTATGACCCTGTGTATTGGATTTGTTAATAGACTATCATACGATGGTGTATTCTGCAGACAGTAAGCTTAATCTTATATTCGTAATATTTACTGCTCTACTTACATGGATATGATTCAAGAATCACAATTTCATGTAAAGATAATTCGGAATGAAGTTTTGCTTTACTTCAACCTGAGATTAATAGGCCTATTTGTATATTTATTTGTTCAGTTCTATAGCATGTATTTAAGGATTGTTATATTATTTCATTTCTGTTCATTAACAATGTAATAGGAGAAATTCCCTTATTTTGTCAGAGCAAAAGTGTTGTCCACATGCGTTTGTTTTTGAATTGGTTGTCACTTCCGGTTAGTAGATAGTCGATAAAATTAGATCAGAGTTATACACAATTATATTACGTCATAATTGGGGGCTGACATATTTTGATGATGTGACCGCACGCCATCACTGCGCTGATATCATTGTAAACAAAGCTAAGCAAGAACTGGTGTTCATCGATATTTTCATCTATTTTTAATATTTGTCTGAGAACACGATGGATAAGAAGAGTCACAGTAAGATTTTAACATATGTTACATTCATAATATTTCGTGGTTTTTACGTTTTAATCTTACTTCTACCATAATTTTAGTTAAATCCGCGATCCGCCCAACTTTCAGTTCCCAGTGTTTTTGCATAATAAATCACGAAGTAAAAAGAAACTCTTAAAGACGACTTGAGACATTACAAATTCATTTCAATATAAAGCAATGTATGAAGTAATAAAATTAGCGATGGATCGTGGAATTTTCAACGGAAGATGTGTTCGGATTTTTTTTTTTCAATTTCAGCATTTCTGTTGTTGTTTTTGTTGTTAATTTAGATGTCCAATCGTATAATTTGTCCGTAAAACAGCTATATGGATTGAATCTTTATTGCTAGTTATTATTCAATTTTGATAGTGTATTACAACGAGATCCACCGAGTTGGGGGGGGGGGGGGGGGGGGGACACAATATCAGGTAGACCCTATCTAATTTTTTTTTTCATAGTAAAAAATCTAGTAGGATTAAGCAGAGATATTACATTCTGTGTATCGGTTTTTGTTTTTTTTTTTGTTTTTTTTTTGTTTTGTTTTTTTTTTCACCATTTTTTCTTGGAATTCAAAACTAATAAAAGGAATGAGGCAGGGACAATCTTCATGGGGCAGGTCATGCTCCTCACATTCTCTCTTTTTCCAAAGGTATAATTTTCGTTGATTGTTGCTACAGCCAAAAACAATACAATTTCGCCCTCCACTTCTCTCATACGGCATTTTGTTTATCAGCACAGTAATGGCGGACGTCATCAACGACCCCTGTAGGCAAAGAGCGATAACTCTTTAAACACTTCGGAATATAATTGTATATAGAGGCGGTATAAATTGAATCCACACTTGTTACGATGAAGTAGAATTGTTAATCCGTATTTTAATTCATTTTAGAAAAAATGAAATGATTTTGTATGCGAGAAATACAATTTAGAGTTTTATTATGATGTTATAACTCTTATTGGTTTTTCTGATTACGCAATTCTCCAATCAAATGACGCAACGTCTAAATCTGTTATTTTCTGTTAAATCTTTTATTTTCTGTTATACTACGTCTTGTTTTAGTATTTAATGTATGAGCCCACGTACTTTAGGTATTTGCTTGCGTAGATTTTTATTTGGTAGGTGTTCCGTTGATATTTTTTTTTTTGGTTATTTTTTTTTTATTTTGTCTATCCATTTATTTATTTATTTAAGTTTATTATTTTATAGGAGATCGTGACAAATATGCAATAATCATTGTTGCACTTCTGTCATGATTTAGAACTCATAAATTTCTATGAAATAGAGTTCTTTTCGTCTTATTCAAAACAAGTTATTTATCTTTTTATTTTCTTCCGATTTGTGTTTATTATTCAAACAAAATAGCTATGTTATATGTTTGTACTCACTCTCTCTCTCTCTCTCTCTCTCTCTCTCTCTCTCTCTCTCTCTCTCTCTCTTTTAAGGCTGATAGTTGATTAATTCAACAAAAGGACCGTTTTATTTTGTTTAGTATTAAATAATGGTTAGAAAAATCTTATACAGCAATGATTTTAACAATTTAAAAAAAAAAATAGAATTAAGTATTTTTATAATTTACGCAATATTAAACTTGATATATAACAAACTACAACTGATAAAACAGAAGAGCTTGTCGTTAACAAGTGGATAGTTATAAATAACTAAGACTTGTGTATTGTAATATTTATTATCATAGATAAATGGGTTGGGACGGGTTTCAAAGTCTGTTTTGGGTTAAAAATATATTCTTAAAGCTATATTTTCATTCTTAGTTTTGAACGACCGTCTAGATGTATTTTATTTGTATTTTGTAATTATAGTATGAATGTGAGGTATGGATGTATCAGTTATCGATTTGTTGTATTTTCATGAATAAATTTAATTGTCTAATGTTAATTATCTCCTGTCTTGAATTGACTTGTTGATTGATTGATTATATATTGTTTAACATCCCGCTCGGGAATCTTTCACTCATATGGAGACGTCACCATTGCCGGTGAAGGGCTGCAAAATTTGGGCCTATGCTCGGCGCTTATAGCATTTGTGCAGGGGGGATCTTTAACGTGCCACACCTGCTGTGACACGGGGTCTCGGTTTTTTCGGTCTTATACGAAGGACCACCCCATTTAATCGCCGCTTACGACAAGGTAGGGGTGCTGAGGAACTATTCTAACAACCCGGATTATCCACGGGGTGTCTTGAATTGAATACATCAGCGAATGATTTAGGTGATTGAGAAACAGGAAGAAAGATAATCTTTTAACACCTCCCCGATACCGCTACCGTTACATTTTTGGCATCAACGGCGGGATACCTTCATTTTTATAGGTATCCAGAGATACGAACCCTATAATTTTTATATTGGGTATAGGCATTATATGATTTTAACGTATCACAGAGTTTGCATACGAATACTTTTCTTTAATAATAATAATAACAAAAACAAAACAAAAAAAACAAAAAAAAAAAATAGAATAAAATAACACCATAAGTATAGACTATATTTCTTTTGGCAGTACGGATTGTTATTTTAATATGGGAAGAAAAACAGAAAAGGTCTAGCTATTGTAGAAACAGATGTCAATTTGGAAGTTACATCAGATGTTCAAGACATACGGAAAATATTAGGCATAGTGTAGATGATGTACATTCAGAAAACAGTTTAAATACTGTAGTTGAAACTGATCCTTTGAGATTAAAAAAATAATTCTATGGGATCAGAAAATAACCTAGTAGGGTTAGGAGTGTGATGCTTTGAGATCAGATATTTGTCCTTTGGGATTACGAAACAATTGTTTGTTTGTTTGTTTTACGTCCCGTCGCTCATATTGAGACGTCACCAGCTGTAGGTGAAGTACCACAAATTTAGATCTATGCTTAGCGCTCAGGGCCGTAGCAGTGAGGGTTCTTTAACGTGCCAACGCCTACCGTGACCTCAATTTTTAAGGTCATATCCGAAAGACCCGTGATCGTCACTTCTAAATGCCGAGCGTTTGGCGAAGGAGCAATCACTACCTATTTTTTATCTTAGGTTTGACGCGGCCATGGCACAAGCGGGGCTCGAACTCACGACCTCCCGGTTACGAAGCGAACGCTCTAACCACTGAGCTACCGCGACCGGTCCTCTGGGAACTAAATCGTTAAGTGTAATAGACCGTGCCAATGCAGTATCAACTGTCCAAAACACTATACCTATACCAATATCAACACATAATGTGTGTAACAGTTCGTATACTGCAAACGTTCAAAATAAACAAACATCCAATGGATGTAAAGAACAAATGCTCTTTTTTGGGAAGGGGAGATAACTCCCATATAATCGCTAACGATGATTTGTCTGATGAACACAGATTTGCAAGGGTCTCTCCAAATAAGAAGACATGCTAGATCCTGTTCGCCAGTTAGACATTTCTCAAACTTTGGGAACAGAAATCTAGGGAATCATGTTACCAGGCAGTCCCCTTTCGGCAGTTTACAGAATCCCAGAAATCCGACATCTTTACAAAAAGATGATTCAACTATAATTCTTGAAGACATGAAGAACTTCCTTGATAATGTACAGTCAAATATACAGTTGACGAGAGGGAGTGAAAGAGTTGAAGTTTCCGGAGCAAATATGTCCAATGACGTAGTCGTTCCCAAGAAACAAAAACATAAACTTGTTCCCATGAGAAGAAAAATAAGACGCACATATAGAGAAGATACTTGTAGTTCTTCCAGTACAGAAGAACTCGCTGATACAGAATCCTCAGATGAAGACAGCATGTGAACAGCTGTTATTACACAAGGTGGGAGCCGAAAGAAATTTTCTTATAAATTGCCTCCTTTCACTGGACAGGACAAAGAAAAATGGATAGTATGGAGGGGTAGATTTGAAGAGATAGCAGACAGAGCAAATTGGTCGCTCAGTGAACTACTGCCTAGAATGCAGTGTGGTGCAGGAGAATTTGTTTTTGAACAATTGAACAGGTCTACTAGATCTAATTACAAGAAACTGATTGTACTAGACAATCGATACCAAGTAGTTGAGACAAAGAAGTCATTAGAAGCTAAATTCAGCAGCCGTCGGCAAAAACCCAATGAACTTGTAGAGATATATGCAGCTGATTTGAAGAAACTGTATGCGAAAGCATACTCAGACAGAGATGAAAGTACCAGCGATAAGATTTACTTAGAAAATTTTTCGATGGTCTAAATGATGAGAAGGTCCAATTCCAAGTCGAATATAAAGAACCCAGAAAATATTGATGATGCAGTATTCCAAGTTGTAAATTTGTGTGACATGAATAGAGAAGTACTTCAAGAGCAGAAAGGAAAACAATTCGAGCCGTGAATACAGTAAGCACCAATCCTGAACAGAAGAAACCCAAAGGAACGAGAGAAGCTAAAATTAATAAATGTCAGAGAGACAAGTGTAATGACGACTTACAGGTGATAAAGACACAAATCCAGAACAAATGTTGAGGCATTTGAATCAAAATTCCTCTTCTACTTTTACTCAGAGACAGAGAAAGATAGGGCTTGTTACTTTTGTAAGAAATCAAGACACTTTAACCGAGACTGTTCATACTGCAAAAAAAGAAACGCATAATGGATTTTTTAAGATTTTAGTAGATGTATTTTGGATTATGATTTTACAATAAAAAATGTAGATATTCACTAGAATTGTTTCAATTGAAAAAAATTACAGTCCAAACCTTAGATATTGGTGAAAAAAAAGTCAGATCATCACAGTTAAGAACACTTCCTGTCACGTTTAAGTTAGTACCGTGTATGACCACCTCGAGCTGCCAACACAGTTCTGCATCTCCTTGGCATAGAGTCAATCAATGTTCTTACGTTATTGCGTGGAATTGTTCGCCATTCCTGTTGTAACATTTGACGGAGCTGATCGAGGGTCTGAGGCGGAGGTTGGCGTAGGCGCACACGTTTATCCAGTTGGTCCCATAAGTGTTCAATCGGATTCAAATCCGGTGATTTGGAAGGCCATGGTAGCACATTAATGTTGTTCTGCTGAAGGTAGTCAATTGTTAAGCGGGCTGTGTGAGGCCTAGCATTGTCATGTTGGAATAACTCCCTCTGTCGGTCAATTACGCGCATAAGGTGAGGTTGGAGAATTTCGTCTCTGTACCTTTGAGCCGTTACATTGCCCGGGACATGTACCAGTTCTGTTTTACGGTCATTAGAGATCGCCGCCCACATCATGACGCTACCTCCACCGAAGCTATCCACTTCTTGGACACACGAGGAAGAGAAACGTTCATTCCTGCGCCGGTATACACGGATTCTTCCATCACGTTTCTGTAGCAGAAAACGGTACTCATCGCTGAACCAGATTCTACGCCAGTTGCGGAATGTCCAGCCCCTCAATCTGTTGCACCATCGGACTCTTTCTCGTCTGTGTAACGGTGTCAAAACTGCTCCAAAATACGGTCTTCTGGGTCCAATGCCATATTGTCGAAGTCGGTTGCGGACTGTCTGCGAGCTGATTCTTCTCAATCCAGGTATTCCGACTGCAGTAGCTGTTGCAGCAACGGTTCGATTCCGTAGATGAAAGACCCGGATGTAGCGATCTTGTCCAGAAGTCGTAATGCGAGGTCGCCCTCTCCTCGGTCGGTCATTAGTAGAGCCAGTCTGCTGGAATCTGTTCCACAGCCGAGAAATTGTGCTCTGATTTACGTTTTCAGTTCGTGCAATCTCACTTTGGGATACTCCGGCCTGGAGACGGCCAATGACGATATTTCGAGTAGCAGGGTCCAACCTTGGCATGGCAGCATTTTAACGTTATGATGAATTCAAGCTTCAAACTTCGTCCTTTTATACGCTTTAATGTAGTGGCTGAATTAAGCACAAAGTTCTCGTGAAAAACGTAAGCCAAATTCCATGGCGATAGAGGTGATGTACAATTTTAGAGAGTCGCCGAGCTAATTTGGCAGAGAGCCAAATCAAATGAACAGACCTTTAAAGTTTCATACTTACCTGTAAAAAATCAATTACTCAATTGACCATTTCAGTTTACCTGGTAAAATACATAATTTGCATTTTTAAAATTTCAAAAGAGCTATGCGTTTCTTTTTTTGCAGAGTATATTACCGGAAATTTATAAAAGACTTTGCTGAAATTGTCCGCCCTTTGGTTAATTTAACCAAAAAGGAAAGCGCCTTTCACTGGACAACAGAATGTCAAAATGCATTCCAGACACTCAAGGAGCTACTTATAGGTCCAGAGATTATGAGTTTTTCTACTATGGAAGATAAATTCACTAACTTTGACTACGGATAATCCCGTTTACCTAATTTCGACTAAGGGCTCACGGGGGGTGTGACCGGTCAGCAGAGGATGCTTACTCCTCCATGGCACCTAATCCTACCTTCGCTTTGTCGGAGGTCCGTGTTGCCCTACACTCGAACTTTTATATGTCTTGGGGATTTATGATTACGATTTACACATTGTTTACGTCGCCATTCGATATATACTAGATACAGATGCTAGTAATTTTAGTACAGGAGCCGTTTTAAGTCAAATACAACACGGTCAAGAAAAGGTTATCTCTTATGCAAGTCGTGCTCTTAATAAAACAGAAACAAATTACTGTGTAAATGACAAGGAACTTCTAGCAGTCCGTTACTTTGTAGAGTATTTTCGGCAATATCTTTTGGGAAGGAAATTTAGAGTGCGGACAGATCATCAAGCTTTAGTTTGGTTATTCAAAATAAAGGAACCGAAGGGTAGAATTGCACGATGGATAGAAATACTTTCAACACATGATTTTTCTATAGAATATCGCCCTGGCAACAAGCACGGGAATGCAGATGCACTTTCCAGATGTCCTAACCCTAAAGACTGTCGGTGCCCAGAAATGGATAATTTAGAAGATCTTAAGTGTGGTCCATGTAGCAAATGCCAAAGACGCATGGGAAAAATACCAGAAAGAAACAAAAGATGGCCTAAACCACGGAAACCTATTGAAATAAGAGCTGTTACAAGAAATCAGACAAATAATGACGTAAACTATACTATGTGGGAAGATATTTGTTCTCCAAGCGATTTACCCAAAGTACAGCGAAACGATCCAGACTTGGCTATTTCATTACGAAGCAAACAAGCTGACAAGAAGCCTAATATAACACAAATGCAGAATCTCAGCCCACCTTCTCTACATTACATAGTTATTTGGGATTCCTTGATTTTCAAAGATGAGAGGGGCCTCCGTGGCCGAGTGGTTAGAGCATCGGGCTCAAAATCACAAAGCCTCTCACCTCTGTCGGCGCGTATTCGAATCTCGGCCGCGGCGTTATGTGAGCAAGTATACTCATAATTGATATCAAGTATTATCCTAAGACAATATCAGAGCCTATACATATATTTTCAATATGAAATTAAAAATAAAAGTAATACAATATCCCATGTTCATCTCCAAATCATATACGTATATGATATATAACATGTAATACCTAAGTCCACCCCATATCATATAAACTCATACGTATAGGATATATAACTTGTAATACTGAAGTCCACCCCCATATCATATAAACTCATATGTATATGATATATAACTTAAATGAGCATTTCATACCTAAAAATTACACCTTATTCTATTATGTAATGAAATGACTTCTTCATGCTATGGACTGCAGACTTTAACCTTTTTGGCGATGGTGGTCTGAATGCCTGAACAACCCTCTACTTCTCCTCCATCTAGCCTCTATTCTTCTTCTGTCCTTGACTGTGGCAGGGCTGGTCGGTGCGACCTGGCAATCACCCTCAACCAAGTCCTTTTGATATGTAAGAGTCGTCTTGGAGATACGCGTTCTTTCTCAGGTGTGGTTGGGCGATCATTCGGTAGGGTGTGTGTGTGTGTTAAACCACGCTGTGTTACATTGGTGTAAAAATACCCACGTAGAGTGGCATCTATTTTTACGACGTGTACGAGGTAAAGGCCCTAAAATATCTACAGCAACTTTATCTACTGGTGCAACTACACTCATTGTCCCATTAGGTGCTTTAGGAGTTTTAACAGGAAATTTATTCAATTGCCAAATTTGACATTTGTTTATCCAAACACGAATGTCTTCTCTTATGTCGTACCAGTAAAAGCTTCTTCGAATCTTACTCAGTTGTCTTCTTAGTACCCAAATGGCCGGAAATAACCGAATTATGCATTTGTTGTAAAATTTCATCTCGTAAAACTCTAGGTAAGAAGATCTGTAAATATTCAGAACTACCGTCTTTGGATAT
Source organism: Ostrea denselamellosa (assembly GCA_024699665.1). Taxonomy (NCBI): domain Eukaryota; kingdom Metazoa; phylum Mollusca; class Bivalvia; order Ostreida; family Ostreidae; genus Ostrea; species Ostrea denselamellosa. Next base: position 10,625 of record JAMZEH010000084.1, on the reverse strand, counting down.
ATGCTTTTTCTTGAGCATCTCATCTGTGATTGATTGATTATTTATTGCTTTCCGCCACACTCAACAATTTCTCAGTTATCTGGTGGTGTCCAGTTTTTGTTGGTGGAGGAGAGAACCCAGATACAATGTACCTGGGAAGAGACCACCGAACTTCCGCAAGTAAACTGGCAAACTTGCTCACAGAGAAGTCTCAGGTTAGATAGCAGGAATCTAAAATGATGGAATATTTATGATAACTTTCATCATGAGAAACAGGGGCATTACATGTATATCTAAAACTATTTATTATTGCAGAGCTCAACTGATTTTAAGAACACGGTGTCCACGAAGAAGATTGACATACCTTCTGCTGAAACTCCGAAGAGGTATAGATACCTTGATTACTTTGAGAATCTAAGGTATATTACTGCGGAAACAGGTGCAATCCTTGGAGAGATCCAAGCTCAATGTCTCTCAGAAAAAGTTGCCGAAAAGATACGTCCTACAACGACAACCACAAGTGAATTTAACTCTTCCGAAGGTGACAGAGCACTAAAATTCCGGAAGTCTCTAGTTTGTGGTAGGAATTCTGAACTCTTTTGGAGAATTAATTATTTGTGTTTTCTAAATATATCTTTCAAATACTTATACCGTTGTTTTTTTTCAGACTGTGGACATTAAAGAATCCGCAGTACCGTTAAGGCAGGCCTAGAGATTACAAAAGTGATAATTCCGCGAAATTAGGTAATATGACGTCATAGTCGGGTCTAATTCTGACGTCTGGTAACAAATATATTGCTGTAAAAAATTATTGTGGCTAAAATTACAAAACATTTAATTGTTATTTCATGTAATTATCTAATAAATGATATTGAAACTCGCATATCAAATAATTATTGTAAATATACAATACAACGGCCTTGTAACTCGTTCAACCAAATAAAAGTCCACGCATGCGCAAATTGAAATCAGTGTCTCATGCGAGCTTGTCACGTCACGATATCAAAGAAGAGGCGTGATGGGATGCAAAGGTTGAGCTACACTGCTACAGCATCTCAGACTCGAGAAGGAAAGCCTGGGTGTGACTGGGATAGTAAAGATAATACTAAACGTACAAGTATAAGGTCACTCTTCTGGGGCCTGTGCGGCTGTAGATTTCTCAGTCCAACAGTGAGTACAATACACATGTCTTGAAAGCAAGTCTCATGTCTCAACACTCAATATTTATTCAAGTATGTTAATTTTATCATTTGTTGTATTTTAATTCTTTCAGACGAAAGAAAAACCAGCCTTAGGAAAGCGAAAAAGAGGGCTTTTTCAGAGAATGGGGGCAGTTACTCAAGAGAAATTAACTTGTCTTACAGAATCATGATATTACATATTAATTATCTGAAATACCATCCAAATCTATGAAATATAAATTAGAAAATGTATTCAGGTATAAATTAACTCAAACTTGTTCATCTTGGTGTTGTTTATTCAGTCGTCATTAAAAGAATTCGATATACGTGTATTTATTAGCCATCGCATTTGAGGCATACCGGTCGCGGTAGCTCAGTGGTTAGGGCGTTCGTTTCGTAACCGGGGTGTCGTGAGTTCGATCCCCGCTCGTGCCATGGCCGCGTCAACCCTAAGACGAAAATTAGTGATTGTTCCTTCGCCAAACGCTCGGCATTTAAAAGTGAGAATCACGGGTCTTTCGGATATGACCTGAAAAACGGAGGTCCCGTGTCACGGTGGGCGTTGTCAAGTTAAAGAACCCTCACTGCTACGACCCTGAGCGCTAAGCATAGGTCTAAATTTGTGGTACTTCACCTACAGTTGGTGACGCCTCAATATGAGTGAAAAAATCTCGACTGGACGTAAAACAAACAAACAATCAATCACTTTCATCAATTTGTTGAATACCAAAAAAGGTTTCACCATGAAGCTTTGATTTAACGAACTTCTTTAGAATATTTGGGTAATGAGAATCGCTTTTTACTACATTGTACTGCATACTCAAATGTTTTCCTACTATTGGTTGTAACATCACATTATTTATGTCAAATTTAGACTGTATTATTTTTTCTATTAGCGAATTTCCCTCTAGAGACAAACCGCCAAATTTATACATTCAGCTGCCAAATTGATATATTCAGCTTACAGTTAGTCTTTGATGTACAGAAAACGCTATAGTAATTATTGTATTTGTATTGATATTATTTATTTATCACGGTATATTGGTCCGATGGGTCGGGTTTTTTTTAAATTCGCATTTAAATATACGAAATGTTATATATGTATGTATGATAACACATATCACTATAATAAATCATTTACTTTCTTACATATTGAGCCTCGTGGGGATCCGGGTTGGAATAGGTCCTCGGGACCCCTTGCTTGTCGCAAGAGGCGACTAAATGGGTGCGGTCCTTCGGATGAAACCGCAAAAACCGGGGCCCCGTGTCACAGCAGGTGTGGCACGATAGAGATCCCTCCCTACTCAAAGGCTGCAAGTGTCAAGTATAGGCCTAAAATTTGCAGCCAGTCATCGGCAATGGTGTCGTCTTCATATGGGTGAAAACTTCTCGAGCGGGACATAAAACAATATAGAATCAACCAATCAACCTTACATATTGATGTTTCGGCAAAATCTTATTTGATATATCAACAAAATGGGAATTAAAAGTAATCACTATATCGTGCAAGTTAACTCGACTAGCAATCCTAAAGCCCAGTTTCCTTACCCTCGACTAACAATCCTGGAACCCCAAAACCCTCTACTAGCAATGATGGAACCCATCGCGCCCTACCCGAAGATGCAAAGTATCTTGAATGTATTAATGACTTGTTTGGTTACTTTTTCTCACGTTTCAAACACAGCAATGCGAACCAGTCAAAGGAACTCCACAACCTTAACAACTGTCAATTTCCATAATATTAATAAGATATGAATGATCATGTAATTCATTTACATTGCAATCTTAGTCCCGTCGGGATCCGAGTTAGAAAAGGTCCTAAGTATTCCTTGCTTGTCGTAAGAGGCGACTAAATGGAGCGGTCCTTCGGATGAAACCGAGGTCGCTTGTCACAGCAGGTGTGGCACGATGAAGATCCCTCCCGCTCAAGGGCCGTAAGTGACACGCTTAAGCCTAAATTCGCAGCCCTTCACCGGCAATGATGACGTCTCCATATGAATGAAAGATTCTCGAGCGGGACGTTAAGCATTAAACAACCATCAAAAATGGTAATCTTTAAATTATGTATTACATTTAATTGAATGTGATGTGATCAGATGTGTGATTATGTGATGGTGAATGGAGTATAATCGATTACATATATTAATGAGATCGTTTAAAACATATATTGCAAATTTGGTCTTCAGCGGGATAAATTCGTTACACAATCTGTTTGGGACATGATACGGAGTCATTAAGGGCACCCTGGATTGTTTGATTGATTGGGGTTTTACGCCGTGTTGGCAATATTTCAGCCATTTTACGGCGATTGAACAACTGAAACATGGTTGGTTATGAAAACTGAAGTTTCCCTGACGGCCCTCAGTGAACCTACTGTCCCGAACATTATATATGTGCTTTCTTATTATTTAGTTAGTGGTGAGAAGTTGCAATAAAATGAATTCAACGTAAAAAAAAGATTTTGAAATGTTTCTTGAACTTAACCTTACTTGATCATCATGTACATACATGTATTCATCAGCATCATGAATATATATTTTATTCATCATCATCAGTACTAAAACATTGCTATGACACAATTCCTTTATTCGTTCAGTATAAGGATATATTTTAAATGTTGAACTGACCGTCAGATATCAGTGAGTAGTCTGATATAAATATGTGTTGAATATCTGCCGAATACAGTTCTGTATGAAAACATGAGATAGTTAAATTTAATTTGTTGATTTTACCCGTGATGGTCTGATTTTGAAGGATATAACTTTTTAGAATGACAATTTTTTTATGTTAACAATTTCAAAAAACGGATACTTTATAAATATATATAATTAATTCTGGATATAAGGGAAATCATTGCACAATAGACATACAATAGAGACATTACAATTCTTTTTAAATTGGGATGAAGATCTTTCCGACAAGGCGGACATAAATTGTAAAATTCAGGACTCCTGTCCCCTTTGGGCCCTAGGGGCGGGGCCAAAACTGCCAAAAAGTGACCAATTTTCAAAAGCCTTCCTCTGTGGAACTGCACATTTATAAGAAAAACTAAATGTTTGGTAATGTAGAGCAGGAAGGCTTCTACCATAATTGTAAATTCCATGATCCTCGGGGTAGAGATTCTAACCCCAGGGTGGGGTCAAACTTGGTATATAGTTTTCAATGTAAAACATCTAGAAAACGTCTCCTTTAATGCTGTTGATACCAAATTTAATCTAAACGGATAATTAGAATGAGTAGGATGCCCTTTACCAAACTTGTAAATTTCGTGATCCCAAGGGTAGGAGATTTGGTATAAGGGTAGAGCCATAATGATCAGTGACTAAATGTGTTAACAATTGAATATTTTTAACTTTTTGATAACTACCATTCCAATTCTTCTGAAATATTGTATTAAGCATCTTTGGGAAAAGGGGGACACAAGTTTTAAATTTCATGACTCCTGCTCCCCTGGTACCCTAAGACGGGACAAAATCGATAAGAGGAATGTATATTGTGAAATTTATGATCATAGCTTCCCAAGGATCTCATGGCTGAGGCAAAAACTGGAAAAAAAATCCCGAAAGGTTTAAATATCTTCTCTACTACCACACATGTGCGAGAAAAACCAAACGCATTTTACCAAAATTATGAAATTCATTGCACCTTGGTCAGAGAAATATAGTCTGATTTAAATCTTCCAGACTTCATATTCCGTTGTATTATAATTGAATAGGAATTGTATGCACATTTAGAAAGATATTATAGCTGTGAACAAAAGATTCCAGAATAAAGCTTAAATACAAGCATTTGACGGCTGAAGACTGGGAAAACTACATCTTTAGTGATGAATCTACGAAATATTTGTTTCATGTTCCGAACCGACAGGACGATGTTGTATGGGGGTCCCAGTCAGATGAGGTTCCAGATGTAAGCTGCGTCAAGTCGAGCGCTAAAGTCATGGTATGGGGTGCGATAGGAGTACAGGGATTATCCAAACTTCACATTGTTCCAGCCGGCAAAACTATTAATGCTGATTATTATGTGAACAATATCCTTCAAAAAGAACTAAAACCTGCTCTAAATCGACAGAAAAATAGTGGTAGGATCGACGAACGAAAGTTACTTCAATATCCAGGACACGCCACATTTGTTCAAGATGGAGCGACCCCTCACACTGCCCTGCTAACACAGAATTGGTGTGAAAATAATCTACCAAACTTTATTACCAAAGTAGAATGGCCAGGCAATTCCCCAGACCTAATTGCATCGAAAATCTATGGAGTATTCTGGACAGCGAGGCCTACAAGGATCCGCGCCCTACGACAATGTGCCAATTACGACGCCGACTTCACCGTGCATGGAGGGAGATACCTCAGAAACATTTGATTTCTTTAATTCATTCAATGCCAAATAGAATTAAAAATGTATTGAAAAACAAAGGTGGGCTGTCTGGTTATTAAAAACATATAAACTTGTATATGAGTTGTTTATAAATAACTTTAGGCATGCTGTAAATCATGGAACGAACTTTCTTAACACCCTTTATATATGAATAATGACCTTCAGTAGGTTCAACTGATATCGCAAGTTCAGTCCCCTTAATGACATTTGCCTTCGGACCATTTGGTAATGCTGTACCTTCCGTAGGTTTAGTGAAATTGTGCCTTCGGTAGGTTTCGTACAATTCTACCCTTGGTCATTCGTCGCAAACCACACTCTTGAGTCTACACACGTTGAGAGAAGCACCCGAGGGTAACCTCATTCCAGATCAGTATGACATATATTCTCCACTTTCCATCCATAACAATCTGGTGTTATATATATCCTTAACAAATCTGGATGAATACCAATATTACCTCTCATATTGAACCCGAATCTTAGGTGTGACAAACAAACGCGTTAAATGTCTCTGTCTTGTCTTTTACCGAATTTTATTCATATTATTATTGTTTCCATGTGCTGTCCTGTTTCGTTTAGTCAGTACTAATTTTTTTAATGCATAGACGTACAGCGTCATGACAAAAGTATTCGCGATTTTTAAAAATGGCGGCCGCTTACCTGCGCGTCTCGGTTGGGAAAAGAGCGATAACTCTATGGAAAATACGAGTTATCCCTTGATTTCTTTACAGAGTTATCTTGATGTCATTGATAACGTAATTAGATATAATTTGTCGTCAGCAAATATCTCAGTCAGTGTGAACAAGCAAATTTTATCATGGGTCTAAAGTCTTCCGAAATCTCCGATGATGTCAAAAAATAGTGAACTGAATTATTAGACATACGAAAACTAACAGAGGAAAAGTGTTGAAAAATATTACCAATGAATTTAATGAAAGTAGAGATGTGAATGATTCTGTTCACCCACGGACTATTCAAAGATGTTTGAGTAATCCTGATTTTAAGCGACAAGTTGTGAGAAAAAAAAAGGTCGTTCTGAGATCAACAGGAAAAGGCGTGTTGCCTGATGTTTAGAGAAAAGGAAACTCACTGTGAATAATTACTGGAACTCTATCATTTTCTCAGATGAAAGTCAGGTAGTTTTAGGGGACAATCACAGAGTGTATGTGTGGAGAACTTCAAAAGAATCGTACTTGACGCAGTGCATGTGTCCCCCTCGACAAAGAAGACTTTCGGTTATGGTGTGGGGATGCATCACCTACCACGGCGTAGGCAAACTATGTATGGTTAATGGGAATATTAATGCTGTCAAATACATATCCATTTTAGGAAATCAACTTTGGCCCGTTATTGCCCGGCATTTCCCCAACAAAACATATCGCTTTCAAGACGACAACGCCCCCGTCCACAGAGCTCGAATTACTCAAGAATATAAACAAAATAATAATATTCCTACAATTGTATGGCCAGCTCAATCTCCGGACATTAACATCATTGAAAATTTAAGGCTTAAAATCAAGAGAACTTTGCAAAATAGAGCTCCAGATATCCGAACTCCGGAAGAACTGTTCAATGAAATTTTACACATCTGACAATCCTTCGATGAAAACTATATCAAATCCTTGTATGAATCCACTCCTCGTCAACTATTAGCTGTAGTCAAGTCTAAAAGCCACCTAACCAAGTATTGATAAAGGTAAGACAGTTATTTGTTTTACATTTTATTGTTTGTTTCTAGGAAGCGCATCGTTGTTTACGGCCGCCATTTTGAAAAATCGCGAATACTTTTGTCATGGCGCTGTATGTGTCTAGTTCTCTGTATTTTTCATTTTCGATATGTATTTCACATGTATTACTTTAGTCGTATATATGTTTTGAGAATTTATGTTATTTTGTTATAAACCACATGCTGACTTAAATAACCCTTATTTTATTTATTTTGCCCTTGGTAAATCACAGTATCCATGTTTTTACTGTAGTTAACCATAATATTTTTTTCCTACAGTAAATTAAAGTATCAAAGAGTCTGATTCAGTGAATCAAAGCTTTTAATGTTTATTTTGTCGAAATATTTACTCAAGTTCAAGTATCTTAATCATCACCGACCTGTTCAAAATATCGAAAACATTTTACGCAATTTAGTCAAAGTATCTTTGTAAAACAAAGTTTTTATTTTTAATCAACTCTAATATAAAAGTTTTTAACTATTGTAAATGAAAAGTTTTTATTTTTAATTATCTCTTGTATCAACGTTTGAACTATTGTCAATCAAAGTCTTTCTCTTTAATTATCTCTAGAATCAAAGTTTTACAATTGTCAATCACAGTTTCGAAGTTTTTCCATAGTAAAGTATCAACTATAGTGCACTAGTCTAGATTTTCGTGAAGTAATTTTTGCCTTTTAATTTTTGGAATCCAGAACAACAGCTCGACTCCTTTGAAGTAATAAAATTATTTATTTCGTTTATTGACAGGATATGAAGGTCGCAAACATTGCAGAAATATGCAATTTGCGATTTTCATCTCCCACAATATCATTGTAGATTTTTCATCTCAAATGAAACAATCTGAACATCTTGTTGAATGAATCATTCACACTGTGTTTGTCTTTCATTTTTATACTATAATTTTATAAATTTTCAATTATAGATATGACATAAAATTCTGAACATTTTCATATATCAGATGTGTTAGGAGGAAGAGCGAAGGGCAATATGACTTGATAATTGTCAAGGAAAAATGATATTTTCCAATCTTCAAAATCCTAAACCGTGGGGAAAGGTGTCGAGCAACTAAAACAACTTCATTTATTTGGCCCAGGCTTCGTATCTTTAAACCGCGGTGGAAGGGGCAGTCACCTTCCAATACATAGGCCCAACTCCGAGCCTAGATAACAGAAAATAAACGTTGCCCCCCCCCCCCCCCCCCCCCCCCCAATTCTACATGCCTGCGAGTTACTTTACGTGGTAACGAATACTCATTTTCCTCCTTGTTTCACGTACATTATCAGTCATCACAACAAAATCAATATCTGCACCCATTACCTTCGCGTCAACTATACTGACGTCATAACTTCATAATACTTAATGTGACGTAGCAGTTATACAGGCTACATCATAAAATCCAATCTGATCACGCTCGTCCTTTTCCGTAACCGAAAAAAAGACTCGGGTTTATTTGCGGTTACGGAAATAGCCGCTTACCTACTTACGATTACACAATATCTAGTTGTTTTTATGGGGCGAGGAAATCTCGGACGCTTTGTGCCTTAAACTTTCACACTCTATGAAACGATATAAACTAATAATACGCGTTTTTTGAAAATGTAAGATGAATCCTTTTTAGACGGAAATGCATTTTTCCATGAATTAATAATGGGCAGACTGGCCTCCTTTCCACGATTCCATTTGCGCACCGTATGAAGTGCGTGAACAGAATTGTGGGAAGGGGACCACACTAAATTTAATGTCAGCTTAGTTTATTTATGAACAGAAGATATTTTTGCAGTACTAATTCCGTAATTATGGACGTATCCGTATCTACGGAAGTAACGAAATAACAAAATTCACGGACCGATTTCTCAGCGGGAAAAGGTTTTTAATTGTAAATTACATTTAGCGAATCGAAAGCACTCGGGGGGGGGGGGGGGGGGGGGGGGGGGGGGGGGGGGGGGGGATTCAAATTGGGTTCAAACAAAGTATGTAAAAACTATTGGATCCGCCCAAAATACCGCTTTTATTACCTGCTAGTATAATGAATCTTTAAAGTCTCAAATAAAATCGCTCTAACTATCGGTACATTTTCCCTTGTGACCCTATTTCTGTCTTGCGACTTCGTAATTATCTCGTGCGCACAACATATCTCGCGCAAGACTAATCCAAAACTATGTTGGTCAACAGAAATCATAAAAGCAGGAGAAAGAATTAGAAGAAAAGTCTGATTATTAGCACAACACATGAACCACGCATTTCTAGTGATCCTATTACTACATAATATGATATCTTTACAGTGCACTATTAAATAATGACACTATTTACGTCACTTTTACAATTTTTTTAATGTCACTTTAAAAATGTTATATAAATTAAACTCAAAGAATTTTTGAAAAAAATAATTTGTTCATGAAAATCGATGTCACATGACATAAAAATAGCGGGAGATTTTATCCCCTAAGTATTTGAATTGGGTTATTATTGCATCCGGAGAATCGGCTTGCTTTATATATTGGAATTACGAGATTGTGATGAAGAATTCGAGGGGAGAAATTTTCATGAGTGTGAGAAGTCATTGCGTATTCAAGCTTTTCTAGAAATATACAGTTTATGCTGCATGATCAGAAAACAAATGCATTTTATATATATGTTATAATTTTAAATCAAGGGTAATAATATAAACTATTTGATGAACTCATAAGGGAAATGTGTACATCCGTATAATAACAAGTCCTTCTTTTTAAAGATTTTTGTTTAGTATTTTTCGAAACACGAAAGTGTGCATATATTGCGGTAATTTATCACTTTATCATACGGGGCCTTCGTGGCCCGAGTGGTTAAATGTTACAAATACTTTGTTATGCAAACTATTAAAACCCGTCCAGTTTTTATATCTAAGATTATTTATTCCTTTACTGTAGTGTTCATTCTGGAATATTACGGTTATTTCTAAATTTTAGATAATATTCTATTGTCATTAAGTACCTTTCATCTCCAAAGGAAAAAAAGAAGATATTATTTAATTACATATCTAACGTAAGTAATTGTATTTTTGCTATTTGTATCCTTCAAAAGTATATTAAGCTTTTTTTTTTTCTTCTTTTTTTTGGGGGGGGGGGGGGGGGGGGGGGGGGGGGGGGGGGGACTTCGCTTTCCATTAGCCATTTGCAAGTCATGTATACATAAAATAGTTTTCAAAGACAGAATAATATCAACAATGATATATTTATATTTATCTGTTTAATCCTCTAATAAAAAGTATTACAAGTGTTTTGTTGATATTTATCCACAAAAACATTAGCAATTACTAGCCGAATCACATTGGCGTATGAATACAAGAACGCCAGTTGACGTTACATCCATTGTGATCAATG